>JAESUZ010001597.1:0-331620 GCA_017311185.1 Proteles cristata cristata
TGGCTCTAATTCCATCATCACAAGATATACACAGATGAGCTCCATATAGAAGTCAGAGGAGTCAGAGTGATTTTTGTGTAACACAAACACGCGTACACATACATGTATCTGCGGGAGCATATAAGGGAAGGATAAATATACCAAGTAGCTTAATACCTAAGAGTGTAACCCATGGACTCAACCTGGATTCCCGCCCTGGTTGGGCCATTTAAATATGATCTTGAGTTCCTTGACCTATGTCTCAGTCTCTGTCTTTCTCCATTGGGGATAATGATAATAGAACTTACTTGAAAAGCATAATTATAGAGATTAAACCAGATCGTACAGGTAAATGCATAATAACTGGCATATAGTAAGTACTCAATAAATGTTAACTGTTATGAATACAAATATGTGTTTGTTACAGATTAAGATTATATTACAAATATTTTTAAAAATAGGCTTTTTGGTTTGTCATGATTTTAGTTAGATTTAAAGAGAATTTGCAAACAACATACTACAGAGATTTCCCATACACCCCTCACCCAGCTTCTCCTGATGTTAGCATCTAAAGTAACCACGATAACACTGGTTGAAATAGTAGTTAACTAAACTGTTACTTAATTTTTGGAGAGGGAGACAGAGCATGAGCTGGGGAGGGGCAGAGAGAGAAGGAGACACAGAATCCGAGGCAGGCTCCAGGCTCTGAGCTGACTACAGATTTTCCAGATTTCCAGGGTTACGAGGGCAGATTGCTGCCACTATATTTCCTTCCCTTCCATCTGTAACCCCTTGTCCGTTGCCATACTCTGCAGCACAGGTAAAATAACAGGAAATGAAACCAGGCATCCTACTTTTGAACAGCTGGTGGCCTCTAATCTGAAGACATGCATGGTACAGTCCAGTGTCCTCTAAGGAAGAGGCAAGTCATGCTGGCAGTAAGCCACAGTTCGGCAGAGGAGCTGAGAATGAGGATGTTCACTGCTCAGTCTTCTGCTGTCCTGTTGGAGCTGAAGATCTCGGCTTGATAGAGCCCATGGCTCTGGTTGTTGGCCGGTGTGTTTCTGTAATCGCTTTCTCGCTGTGCACTTTCAGTAGGGCACAGTCGTGTTGTGTGTGGCGAAAGGACCCGAGACACCCACACTGGCAGGTTGGTTGATAGCAGTGTAGACTCTCTGGAGAAGCACCTGAGACAGGAAGTGGAAAGTCAGACCTCATGTTGTGGTCAGGACCCTTTTCTCTGAGCTTTATCCCAGTGTTGACTGCGTTCCTGATGCCGAGGGCTGACCGCATAGGTTGCTAGAAGGACGTGGCTAATTGTTGAGGGGGTTGGGGGGTGGGTTCCATGTGAAGGAGGGGCTGCTGGGACCAGGGACTGATGGTACGCACACCATCATAGTTTGTCTGGTCAGGGGTTCAGTTCCTGGACTCCAGCGCTGATGAGAGTGAACTGACAGTTCATACTTTCTGCCAACTCTGCTCGTAACACTCCTCACACTTCCTTTGACTGGATAGGAAGGGAGAGAAGAAGGAACCTATTGCAGAAAAAGTCTCATACAGAGACCAGAAAATGAATGTAAGTAAAGGAAAAATTTTCTCCTGTTAGAAGACAGTTGGGGATGATGACAACTCATCATTGGACTGTATATATTTTTAATATTTTAATGCTTATTTATTTTTGAGAGAGACCAAGCAGAGGAGACAAGCAAGGGAGAAGCAGAGAGAGAGGGAGACACAGAATTCAAAGCAGGTTCCAGGCTCTGAGCTGTCAGCACAGAGCCGGACGCGGGGCTCGAACCTATAGACTGAGATCATGACCCGAGCCATAGTCAGATGCTCAACCAACTGGGTCACCCAGGTGCCCCTGTACTATCCTTATTATACCTGGACACTGTTAATATCCTTTTCACACTGTTGTTAATAGTCATGGAAGATCTTTCATCTTTATTTTGTTGTGATAGCTCTTAACCAGAATTCTTTTTCTTGATTTATTATAAGAACGCCTTTGGGTTTCCACTCAAAATTTGGTTTTTCTTTTGTACCAGTGGTGTTAACTTCTTATCTCTTTTTTATTAGAAGCTGAGTGCCTTCCCTAAAGTTCCTGTTTACTGACCCGCTGGTCTTGACTTTCTCTGCAGATGTCTTCTGGCAAGAAGGGAAGGCATCCGGAGCCGTGTACAGTGGGGAGGAGGAGCTCACCGAGCTCCTCGTGAAGGTGAGTGCCACTCAGTTCTTCTCCTGATTTGTGAAATTAAAATAAAATGTTACTAGGGGTGCGTGGGTGGCTTAGTTAAGCGTCTGACTTCAGCTCAGTTTCAGGTCTCATGGCTCAGGTGATGATCTCGAAGTTCGTGGGTTCGAGCCCCACATCGGACTCTGTGCTGACAGCTCAGAGCCTGGAGCTTGCTTCGGATTCTGTGTCTCCCTCCCTCTCTGCCCCTCCCCAACTTGGGTACTTACTCTCTCCTTCTCAAAAAATAAATAAACATTAAAAAAAAAATTAGTTAAGGAAAAGTTATTGTTAAAAATAAGTTCAGAAAGTCTCTTTACCCACACATAGGTGAATATGAATAATATTGTCAGAGACTTCAGTCCATAAAAAAGTACAATATGACTTGCTTTTAGGCTTTATAGACGCCCCATGTAGAAGGCAGATTATAGGGAAGGTAGTCCCCCATCATTTGAGGTTATTAGTGACCAGACATATTTTGTTTGCTAAGAAGGGATGAGGAACAGAAACTTGGTTATCATTTCCTGTAATACCCACGTCTCAAATCAGATGATCTGAGAATGAGCTGTAGGCTTACTCATAATTCAGATAATTCTCATTTTTGGTCGACTTTAGAGTTGCCCATAGCTTCTTCCTTTTCTAATCAGATTTATTTCTTAAACCCTACTTTGTCATGTAAAATGGGCATTGGCCTTATAGTCTCTAAGTTCTTTGTGTTTGATTATAATAACTATGAAACTCCTCATACCTACTAATATTATAGGTTTTGCTCAGCTATATCTTGACATACTGCTCTGACCTTTTTCTCTGCATAAAAAATCTATCAGTGGTGAGGCGCCTGGTTGGCTCAGTCAATTAAGTGTCTGACTCTTGATTTTGGCTCAGGTCATGATCTCATCGCCCTGAGACCCAGCCCTGCTTTGGGCTCCATGCCGAGTGTAGAGCCTACTCAGGATTTTCTCTCTGTCTCTCTCCCTCTCTCCCCCTCTCCCCTACTTGTGCTCCCTCTCTCTCTCCAAAACAAACAAAAGCAAAAACCACACACAAAAAAACAAAAACAAAAAAATTTTCAGTGGCTTCCCACCACCCCCAGGGTAATACCCAAGCTGCTTACATAGCAGAAAATGTCAGCCCTGTCATGAGCCAGCTTCCACCTGTTTTCCAACCACGTCTGTTACTTTCCCATATAACCTTGAACTTCTGCCTCTTCTCTTCACTGTGCGTAGCTCACTCATATCATGTTTTCCTCCCCTTCATTTCAGCTGTTCTAAATGATGAACTCCTATCGATCTCTCAAATTCCTATTGATTGCACTCTGCAGACACCTCAGACCACTGGGGCTGTCGGTTATTCCCTCCTTAGGTCTCCTTCCCTTGCTCGCATACTTCTGATACCACCCTGATGACAAGGGCTGCGCTCTGCTGCATGCCCTCTTAGGTGCTTTGCATGCACACTGTTGTTTACTTATCGCTAGAGCACTGTCAGGTAGGGGCCGAATTATCCCCCAGAGAATCTGAGGAAGCAACCTCAGAGAGGTCATTTGACCTCTCTGAGTACACAATCAGAAGTAACAGGCAAAGCTAAGGTTGCAGAATGGGTCTGTTTGGGGTCTTAGTATGTGCTTTAAACCACATTCATACTTCCTCTCTCACCACACTGTAAAATGATCAGTTTGCACATCTGTTTTCTCCACTATAGTTGGATCTTCTTTATGCTGGGAACATATCTTTTTTTTTTTTTAATGTTTTATTTATTTCAGAGAGAGAGAGAGAGCGTGAGCAGGGGAGGGTCAGAGAGAGAGGGAGAATCTGAAACAGACTCCAGGCTCTGAGCTGGCTGTCAGCACAGAGCCCAACGCGGGGCTCCAACCCACTAACTGTGAGATCATGACCTGAGCCAAAATCGGACGCTTAACTGACTGAGCCACCCAGGTGCCCCTGTTGGGAACATATCTTAACTGTTCTTCTGACTTCTAGTGCTGTGCCTGATACTTAGAAACCTTTGTGTAGTGCATGGTTCTTTGTCACGGTGTATTTATCATACTTCATATCTGCTTGCGTTTCTTTGCAGGCTTACGGAAACTTTGCATGGAGTAATCCATTACATCCAGATATCTTCCCAGGACTGCGAAAGATCGAGGCAGAGATTGTGAGAATAGCTTGTTCTTTGTTCAACGGGGGGCCGGATTCCTGTGGATGTGTAAGTATATGCAGGTGGTCTCCAACTTTCTTGGTTTATTAGCTTAAAGTAGAAGCCTTTGTTGAAAACATTTTATTATACTCTTAATATGTGATTATTGTAGGAAGATCCAGATGAACAGCCATGTAAAAATGTTAACTTTTGCAATTAAAAGAAAATGTTTTTTAAGTTTATTTATTTTGAGAGAGAAAGAGTAAGAGCAGGGGAGAGGCAGAGAGAGAGGGAGAGAGAGAAATCCCAAGCAGGCTTCACCCTGTCACCACAGAGCCCCACGTGGGGCTCGATCTCACAGACTGTGAGATCGTGACCTGAGTGAACCAAGAGTCAGGAGCTTAACCCACTGAGCCGCCCAGGTGCCCCAACTTTTATAGTTTTCAGAGCATCGACATTTTATTGGACGTTTTTAAAGATATTTTTTTTCTTTTCAGGTTTTTATTTGAAAAATTTTAAACTTACATGAGTTCCTATAATAGTTTAGAGAACACCCTGAGTTCACTAAATGTAAATGCTTTGTACATCTGCTCTGTCCCTCTCCCTCCCTCTTTCATCCATCAACCGACACACCCACTCCCTACCCGTTGGTCTGTATAATTCTGTCAAACCATCATAGTGTTTTTGATATACTTCTCATTTTACTTGAGCTGGAGATTTACTTTTTTATTTTGCTGTAAATAGAATCTCATTTAGTTGGTTTAGGAATAAAGGAAGGGGAGATTATCATTCTATTTCAAGACACACACGAGGATTTTTCGTTTCAGCTCTTCTTTCTAGTAGATGTTTGTTAATTTTCCTAAACTGTGATGGATAAGCTTCGGTTTACGTTTGTGACTAAAGACTGATCCTTGCTTTCTCTAGAAAAAATGCAAAGTCTCAATCTCTGCTTATATAGCGTAGTTAGATTTAACCCCATATGCTGTACTGGTAACCTAGAGCCACTAAGCCTCTCGGATGCTGTTATAATCATTATGAAGTCTGCAGATTTAACTATTGAAGGGCCTGTCCAAAGGCAAGAATGTTTTACAGTTTTTTGTTTTTTCCAATAAGCAGTGTTATTTCTCTTTATGTCGGCACTATGAAAGATCGACACATTTGTATATTCTGTATCTAACAGAATGGTACTCCAGGCATTCATTTCCCCCTAGAACTCCAACGCTGTTAAAAACAGAGCCAACCGCAATCCAGCAATGGGCTCCTTCGTGGCATTTATATGAACAGGGGACACAGGGGGAGATACCCGTATGCTTACAGTATGTGGCACATTCTCCTGGGCCACAGACTCAGTGGATTTTTAAGAGGCCTTTGGTGAAGCAACCAGAGAACAATTCGGCCTTGTCTGGTCGAGTTGAAGATACACATATCTCATGACCCTGAAATGTCACTACTCAGGTGTTTGTACCGTAGGAAAACTGGGACATGTGTGTTGGGTAGATGTATACTCAGAGCACCGCTGCCCGTGAGAGCTGGAAACTGGCAGTAACCCAGGTGTCTGTCAACAGTGGCGTGGAACATTAGAGAATACTCTATGTGCTTTAGTCCTTTGGAGCCGCTGCTCTGATTGACGCTCAGATTAGCCCATTTTGACCAGCGGGAGCCTCTTAGTTTTGGCTCTTGGGTCCTTTTGTGTGATTCAAGTGGTCTTTGAAAGCTTCCTTTTTTTTCTTATTTGAGAAAATACTTTTATTTGATGAAATATTCCAGGTTGACTTTGTGTGTTTCCAGACCCCAGATTCAGTCATTTGTCCAAAGAGCCCAGTCTCATTTAGAACTCTGTAAAATACTGACATGGTTAGTAAGTCAAATTTATGGAACAAAGTAGATAAAAATTCAACCAGAATAAAATCGAAAGAGACAAGTGGAAGGCACAGAGGAGGTTGAGAGCCATGAGGCGAGAGTGAGAGGGGCTGACACATGTGCGGCAGGTGGTTAAGTAGCCAGGAGACATGGGGAATCAGGAGTGGCGGAGCTGTTAGGGCAGCTGCTGTTCTACGGAGTGGCAGTGGTGGCGGCTGGGGCATCTGTGGGGAGAGGGAAGACGGGCTGTGAGGTCCTAATCGTTGGGGCCAGGAGATAATTACAGGGGTTTCATCGATTCAGGTAACTAATTAACTAATTTTCAAAGTAAGCTCTGTGCCCAGCGTGTGGCTTGAACTCCACGTCAAGCATCACATGCTTTACGGACTGAGCCAGCCAGGCCCCCCCGCAGGTGTTCTTTCCCATTCCTTTCCTTGGCTGCTATTTTATTAAAATATATTGCACATAATTATTTTATATTCTGTGTCTGATAATTCGGCTACTCCTGAGCCTTAATCTGTCTGTCTCTGCTGGTCTCATGCATGTTGTCTTGTCCTATTTGTGATTTTGTTGTTGTGTTTAACTATGCCACTCATCTTCCCAGGAGCCTGTCTTCAAGGCCTGGATGGAAATTAAGCCCTTGCACAGAAAGCGTGCAGCATCCTGCCGATGCAGGGACTCGCCAGGAACCGATCTGCATCTGACGCTCCGCTTGCAGCCTCATGCTGCGGCGGTGGTGCAGGGTCACACTGTAGACTCGTGAAAGTGTCTTGTTATCCCTTCCTGAGACTTCCTTGTTCTTCCTCACCCAAGCCTCAGGGCCCAGGACGCACTTCTCTTGCTGCCCTCTTCTGCACCAGTGGGGTTTAGTTCTCGTCCCCCCGAGAATGTGGGTGCAGGTTCCAGGACTTCAGCTGTGTGCTGGCAGAGGCCTTCCCAGGGGCAGGCCCTGAGTTGATCTCCTGTCACTTGTCACAGCGGGCCTGGTGTCCAGGGGTGACAGCAGCTCTCACAGTCGGGGCCGCTCTGGCACCCCCGTGTCTGTAGGTTTCTGGATTGCGCTCTGTGTGGGTTCAGTATATTCCTTCTTGTTAGCTCAGCAGTGGGTGTAAGAAATGCTTACTGTTTTCTCCGGCTTCTCTGTTGTTTCTCGTGGGAGGGCGGACGGCCCAGCTGTAGGGTCTGTAGTGCTGGAGTTCCATGATCGGTGATGTTTTCCCACGTGACCTTTGCACACTCGCAGCCTCTTTCCCTCCGGGTCTTCTCTTCCAGGCGACTCAGCTGTTCCTTAGAGAATGGGATTTCCCAGGTTGGCGACCGTCCCTGTGCTTCCTGTTGGAACCCCTTTTGGTTACCTGTGTCTAGCCCGATGGACGCAACTCTCCAGGTGTGGAGTGGCGTCCATCTTTCAGTCTGTCTTTTTCTGATCTGGTTCGCTAAACTTGCCTCACCCTTTCCTCCCAGTCATCGTGTTTATTCTCGGCAGTGTTTGTTCTGCTCCCCGTGCCTTCATCCCGTGTTGGTACTTTGGTACTTTGTGTTTTGGGGTCTGTGGTTCTCATTCTCTTGTTTTTGGTGTCCAGTCTTTCAAGGCGTGCTTTCTTGAATTCATGTCCTTCTCCTGTTGTCCCGTAGTGGCAGACAGGTGTGTGGAACCCCCTTCTCCTCCTTCGGCTGATATCTTTTGAGTTAGGCTTTGGTTTTACATGCTGCTTTTTTTTCTTTTTGTATGTTTGCCTGGTTACCGTACCATTGTCTTTCACCTTGGCTCATGCTCCTCAGAACATTCTATTTTGTTCTGACGCACACTGGCTGATTTCTCATGCGAGAGCGTTTGGTTGAGGGCCCTTAGTTCCACCTGTGTTGAATTAGCTGGGTCTCTTCTGAGATTCTGTTAAGAGTTCTCAGAGTTCACTCTGCCTGGTTGAAAGAGACTAATACCCTTGGGCTTTGATCATTTCTGTAACCCATCCTGTATCTCTGGAGCCTTGACTTTGAGGGGTCAGTCCCAACATTCTCTTCATTTTGCTTGTTTCTCCCTAGCCGCCAGGTCTACCACTCACTGATCTGAAGATAAGGGCACCCCCTCCACTTGTTTCTCTGAAGATTTGAGGGCTTTGATGAGAATTCTCAGGATTTTGCTGGCTCACAGGACACTTTTCAGGGCCTGGAGGGCGGATCAGGAACTGTTCTGCCATCTGCTACGCTTTAGAAACTTCTCTTTTTCTCCTTGCCAGTATCGAAGTGTATTGCTTCCGATTATCGGTTTCTTTGTTTGGTGATTGTTATTGTAGGTTTCTGCTACTTTTTTCTTCCTTCTTCTAGGTCCTGGGGGAGAGAAGTAGTTGTGGGGCAGTTTCAGTCTTCCATATTAATCCAGAAGTCCAACCCTGTTTTTTTGTGTGTGTGTGTGGTTTTTTTGTTTTTTTTTTTTGATGTTGTTGTTGTTTTGTTTTCGTTTTTGATTTTTGCATTGCTGCAATTAAACCATGCCTCTTCCATTATGGTCTTTTTTAGTGGATATGTCAGGGATCAGGAGGATGGAGTCTTTTCTATTTCTATTTTCTGTCTTTCCCAGATAACTAATTACCTCTGGGACTATTTGAGTTTCTCTGTTTTTCTCCCCCTTCTCTGTTTCTCTGTCTCTCCCTTACTCTCTCTTTCTCTCTCTCTTACATCTCTTTCTCTCTCTCTCTTACATCTCTCTCTCTCTCTCTCACTCTCTCTCTCTCTCTCTCTCTCTTCCTCTCTCTCCCCCCATCTCTTGATGAGCTGTTTTGGGTGAAAGTGGTTCAGAGATCGGAGATGGAAAGAAGACAACAGAGCCTCAGGGCTGGGCAGTCTGTAGCATGTTCCCGACTAAGGTCTTAGGTCTTTTCCGTTCTTTGTTCATCAACTTAAACTGTCTCTCTGTTTATGAACTTCACTTGCCTCAGGACAAATGAGAGGTTATTTCATATACTAAAAGAAATTCTGTTGCCATGGAGAACAGTCTTGGCTTGTGCAAATGCCTTTGAGTCCAGACAGCTTCTGAAAGAAAATTCCCCAAAGCAGGCCAAGTTCTACTCTTGTTCCCCAACATACTTACATATTAACAGCGAGAGTTTTTATAATGCTGGAAGAAGTTGACTAAGTCACAAATAGTTATTGAGCTTTTCTTATTTCACAATCAAATTTACATGGGTCTGGGAGGTTAGCAGCATAGTTAAACACAGAATTGGAGCACCTGGCTGGCTCAGTTGGAAGAGCATTGCTACTCTTGATCTCAGGGTTGTGGTTCAAACCCCATGTTGGGCATGGAGCCTACTTAATAAAAATTACACAGAAGTAAACAAACATAGAAATTGGGGGATCAGCAATAAAAATTAGAGGTGGAATGTAGGTGTTCCTGCTTTTATAGTCAAAGTGCACTGTTGTTTGCCCAACAAATAATGATGTTGATTTAATTCGTTATTGGACTAAAAATAGGGCGTGTATACTGGGTGACTAGGGGTTTGGAAATACCTTTGCTTGGGTCATCACGGGCCCTTAGTAAGAGATTGACGCACCAGAGACTTGGACGTTGCTGGTCCTTTCTGGACTTTCTTCACAGCTGGTTTGGCTCCTCATGTGACATTCTGAGGGTTTATGCTAGACCGCAGCATGTGCGGCTCCTATGCAGAGCTCCCCGCCTCCGCAAGCATTTTTTTCTTCTCCGGCATACAAGTTCAGGGACCCGTAAAGAGTCCCCTGTGCCCACGTTCAGTGTGTTACCTTGTGGGTGACGGTCACAGGTTTCACAAAGACTTCTTGAATCAAAATATGACGGACTTCTCTCAGCTAATCGTCCACGTGACTGCTGACCCCTGAGATTTTGTATCCAGCAGAATTTTTGTTCTATCTGTGGTTATTTTAGGAAACTTCAGAAATGGCTGTCTCTCATTCCATCTCCTGTTAAGCCACACTAAATGCACAAGTGTAGAAAGTATTACTTCTCATCAGCAGATGCTCACAGATGGCATTGGTGGATTATTTTAGTCTTCGGGGCTCACCTTTCTAGCTGTGTAATGAGAAAGTTATCTAAGCTTGTATGGACCGTCGGAGATGAAAGATCTAAGAAAATAACCACCTAGCTCAGTGCTGTGGCTTTTTGTGTGTTTGCTTTGAAATGATTCATTCTTAGGTGTCGTCACAGAATAGCCTGATGGGAATGCCTGCCTGTGTTGGTCACGGTTTACCGAGAGTCCCACCAGGCTGCGAGAAGTGTTAGTTGAGGTGGTGTTAGGTGTCAGCTGTTAGGCTAGGTGCTAGGAACATTGTCATGAGCACATTGGCCCCCCACTTCATGAGTTTGTAGTCTAGTGAGGGAGAGCGGGTGCATGACAGGCCCTCTGAGTGCTGGGAACCAAGATCGGACCTAGCCGATAAAGCCAGATTTCCTTCCAGTACACATTGCAGTGTCTGCTCTGCAGAATGCATTCTAGATCTTATCAGCTTCTGCATCAGACTCCATCAAGATCAAGGTGGGAAGTGCATGCAGATCGTTGGCCCTCACTCCATTCCACGGATGGCATCTCTTCTTCATTACAGGTGACCTCTGGGGGAACAGAAAGCATACTGATGGCCTGCAAAGCTTACCGGGACCTGGCCTTTGCGAACGGGATCAGAACTCCAGAAATGTATGTGTGTGTGGCCTTCAGGCGGTCCATCTGGAGTACTGTTGGGGACAGCCTGACCACCTGTTTTCTGCTGTGTCCCTTCCCTCCTCCTCTGCGGTTCCTCATTCTTCCTTTCCTGTGCCCTTGACCCTTATCCCTTCACATCCTGCAACCTCCTGGGTGGACCAGCTCGTTAATTTTAAAGGTCATTCCCCTTCCCAGCCCCCGAGTTTATACGTGGTGTGCACTGAAAGCAACAATGGGAGCCTTTTTCTAAAGGTGACAGAGTCACAGGACTCCATCTTTGAATTCTGGGATATTTATTATAAGTAACGCAGAGCCTAAGGAAAACTCTCTCATTACCTCAGTTCAGTGAAAGTTACTTAAATACAATAGGCTGCCTCAGGGTGCTCCCTAAGAAGGTTTGAGCCTGAGGCTGTTTTTTTTTGGGGGGGGGAGTTTTAAAACAATTTTTGAGATTCATCCATAATGCCACCCCATGGATGTAATTTTGAGATTTGGCTGCATTTTCTTCCCCAGACCCTCTCCTTATCCAGTGTGTTTGTACCACAGCCTCTGGGTTACTGTTTTCCTGAAAATGTCAGTGACTAAGTGTTTTGTTGCACATGATCTCCTGCCTGAGAGAATAAATCAAGTGCTTTCCTTCTCATACATAAATCTTAGTGCCTGGTACTTACTCAGGAAGTACCTTACTTTCCTTCCTGAAGGGGAATGCATCGATTTTGAGGCTGTAGTAACTGAGAGAAGTCTGAGTATGTACCCATGGCTCAGTCTCCTTTTCAGTGCCATTTGCCTTTGTTTTTGTTTTTTTTTTTTAAAGTAAGCTCTATGCCCAGCGTGGGGCTTGAACTCACGGGCCCAAGATCAAGAGTTGCATACTCTACCAGTGGAGCCCGACAGGCGCCCCTGCTTCAGTGCTGTTTGAAGTGGTGCTTCCAAGCTTGTAGGAGCGGTGGGAACTTGAGTTTCTCACAGGCTGTGGGCTTCAGAGAGGGAAGGAACCGCCGACCTGCTGGAACACCCCCACCAAGCAGTCTTGGGTCCCTGCTTGACTGTGCGTCGCGTCAGGCAGCATGTCCCCAGCAAGGCTGTCCCCAGCTTTGGCTGGCCAACAGGAGAGGGCTCTGCCTGATGATGAGCTGATCCAAAAGCCCGGTCCCTCATCTTCTACCTGTCAGCCCTCATTTCTACTTTGGGTTTCCTAAATCACAGGGAGATTTCTGTAGAAGATCATTTGGCTGACCTCTTTTTGTTTGTGGTTCAAAAGAAAAACAGTATAAACGCTTATAAAAATGCAAGGAAAAAGAATCAGAAGTTTGCTCCTGGGGATAAACATGAGCCGCAGGCTGTCCCTCGAACCCTGCTTTTAAATGAATATCATTTCTTCCCCGCCGTTTAGTGTGGCCCCCCAGAGTGCCCATGCTGCATTTGACAAAGCAGCCCATTACTTTGGGATGAAGATTATACGGGTTCCGCTGAACAAAATGATGGAGGTGGATATTCGGGTGAGTACCCTGAAGGGCCATTTCCTGCCAGGGACTGTGAGGTGCAGGGATGCACCTACCCGCCCGGCTTTTCCCAGCGTTGGGCACAGAGGGGCTCCCGAGGCCTCGGGCCGCGGCGGCTGGAGCCAATGAGCTGCTGCTGGCAGTGGTGAGTGCATGTGATCTGCGAGCTCTGACGGCAGGATGAGCCATCCACGCTCCGCAGACCCGGATATTGCTTCAGCAACCTCACCCTCTCCTCTCTCTTTGTACCATGAGCACGGACTGACCTGCCCCCAGACCCTTCTTGTGGTTTTCGTTAGCCTGAGTCGGCGTCCTTGCCAACAGAATAGTGACAATGTTATTCAGAACCAAGCTACTCAAGTTAGTAGCACTAGCATCATTGCTGCCCGCCATCTTTACCCACATCCTACCTGACCAGTTAACGGGTTGACAGATAAAAACTGTATATATGTCAGGTGCCACCTCGATGCTTTGAGATAAGTAAACACTGCAGAATAATCCCCACAGTGCTGCTGTTGAACATACCCAACTCCTCAAATAGTTACTGTTGGCTTTTTCTTTCTTTCTTTTTTTTTTTGTTCCCCTCCGTGGTTGGAATCCTTTAGACTCCCCTCCAACCTCCAGCTGGTTTCAGGCACACAGTGCAGTGCTGTTATGTCGTGGCCACGTGGCCCTGCGCTGGCTGCCCACAACTTCCCGTCAGGGGTCGCAGATGCTCAGGGCTCCTCTCCCCCAACCTCCAGCCAGCAGCGTTCCACACTTGACTTCTGAGATGGGCTGCCATACATGCCATGGGTGGGAGGTCTCGCAGGATTACCTTGCCAGCTCCGTCGTGGCAGAGTGCTCCCAGGCCCACCCATGTTGTCACAAATGGCATGCTTCCTTTTTTTAAGGCTGATTAGTAGTCCTTTATCTTTATGCCTTGCCTTCGTGGCTGAACTTTCCAGTTTCTAGCGTGCTACACAGATTGCATCTGAGCCTTATGACAGCCCAGGGAAGTTGTAGAAGCTGATAGGTAGTAATCGCAGTGCACAGGCCAGGAGACAGAGCAGGGGCAGTTAAGTAGTTTCCCTCTGGAGTCAGCGCTAGTGAGTGGACTGGACTCGCTCCGCCCTGTTTCCTCCCACAGTGATTTGCCGCCTTGTGGCCTCAGACTGTTTTGCCTGGAGGGTCCCCTCTGGCCTGGTTTCTATGCCGCCCCCATGGGAGAAGAGAGGTGGAGGCGGCGGCGCTGGCTGAGCGCAGACCCTGAGCTGGCAGCGGCAGCGGCAGAGGAGAGTGAGGTGGATGTGGCTTCTCATTTTCCTTTTGGCTTTAACCCCCTAGGCGATGAGGAGAGCCATCTCCAGGAACACCGCCATGCTTGTCTGTTCAACCCCCCAGTTTCCTCATGGCATCCTAGATCCGGTCCCTGAAGTAGCCAAGGTACGTGGGAGAAATGTGCTGCGAGGCAGTCAGGTTGAGACCTTACAATAGAATCTGATGGTGCGGGACTCGGCGGGGAGAAGCGAGTGTGCATTCCGATTCATGCCCAAATCCCAGGAGCCCCGGAAGAAGCCCTCCAGCAACCTTCAGAGCCTCTGCCCTAAGGTTCTACACAAGGTCTACACAAGGTAGAACCTTCATTGAAGCCGGATACTCTGGACACAGAGAGCACTGCTGTTTCTATTCAGTCAGGAGATGGGCTGCTCGTTAGGGGCGTCCCCAGCAGGGGGCAGTGTCCAGGGGTGCCCCCGCACCCAGCCGCTACTAGTGCAGGACCTTTTCCCCCTAAATCAGAGCATTATTGTGTCCTGCTTAGCTTTGCAGTGAGTTTGGGGCCCGGCATATGTAAATATAAAATGCCACATTTCAGATGAATTCTTTTGAAGGCTAAATACATTTGAAAGATGAGCTTTCTTAAGAGTGTCAAAACCAGCCTGTTTTTTTAAAACCTGAAAGCCATCGTGCATAATGGCCTTGGGATGACAGCACACCTCTCCACCTGTGTCTTGTGATGTTATTGTTAGATGGGTGTAAATGAAATTCTCTTGTGATCTGTTCTGGAACAGCTGGCTGTCAAATACAAAATACCTCTCCATGTGGACGCATGTCTGGGGGGCTTCCTCATCGTCTTCATGGAGAAAGCAGGGTACCCGCTGGAGCAGCCTTTTGATTTCCGGGTGAAAGGTGTCACCAGCATTTCGGCCGATACCCACAAGGTGAGGTGGGGAAGGACCAAATGCTCATCGAAGTTGGCATTTGATGATTTCGACTGTTGTCAACAAAACGAATTGATCAGAGCGTCAGCTTCTGCCAAAAAATGTAAAAGTAAATCTGGCTCTGTGCTGTCACCGTGGTAGCTGGTTCAGGTGATGAGTGATAGTGAAAAGAGACCCGTTTTCTTGGTGGCATGTGGCTAAGAGCATTTCTGTACCCGCTGACCGTATGTGACTGGGACATGCTAGCACCTATGCGTGTGGCCCATAGAACAAAGTTCCCCGAAGCTCTGAGGGATGGAGGTGGGGGTGAGGTCGATGGTGGAATTCCTCGGAGGGTGTGTGTTGGTGCTGTAGCTCATCGCCGCTGGGGCTCCTGGCCTGCGTGACGAGGGCGGGCTGACGGGCAGGTCCTGTGGAGAAAGGGAAGACCTTAGGTGCTTGGCAATGTCCAGATGCCACCACCCCGGTAGATGGAGAGCAAGTCTGGGTTGGTCAGGAGCACTTTGAGGGTGCGTGCAGACGTGAGGAAGGAACTGGGGAAGGAACAGTGGCCTCAGGAGCATGTGCCTCGTTTTGACTGCACTGCAGAGCTCGTTTTAATCTCAAGTGTAGCGGGGACTGGGTTTTCGGACCCTACGTAACGTGTACAGATATTCCGTCAGGATCCGATCCGCTTTCACCTCGGTCCCCAGCAGCCGCCTTTCTCGCCGCCTCTCCCGGGGTTTTTCAGGGAGCAAACTGAGTTCCACGCGTGCTGCAGGGAGAGTTCGTTCGGAGGGCGCATTTTCTGTAAGGAAGCCAGGCACAGTTTATTTTCCAGCTGGATCACGTAGCCTCTAGGTTCTGAGCACCATGATTTTTTTTAAAAAGGAAGGGTAATACAAATCAGAATAATGGGAAGGGAGTCAGATGGTGATTTAAGGTGCTCCAAGTGACGCAATTTCCACCCTTTTCCTGCTTTCCAGTGGAAACTTATCTTTGCTTCCATCCTGATTCGCCACCCTGGGGTCATGTCATGTTTTACATAAGAACCCACGTGCTGGGTGAGGGAGGCCCTCGGACACCTTGTCCCTCAGACACCTTGTCCCTCAAAGAGAGTACCCTCCAGCTTCTGACATTCTGACTTTGAATTTTTTTTTAAGTTTATTTATTTTTGAGTGAGAGGATGAGAGCAGGGGAGGGGCAGAGAAAGAGGGAGACCGAGAATCTGAAGTGGGCTCCCTACTGACAGCGGCAAGCCCATTGTGGGGCTTGAACTCATGAAGCGTGAGATTGTGACCTGAGCTGAGGTCGGACGCTCAATTGACCAAGCCCCCCAGGCGCCCCCTGGGCTCTGAGTGTTTAATGTGAGTGGGAAGCAGAGAGAAGCTGGCTTGTGAGAAAGACGTTTGTGTGCCGAGTAGGGGCCAGAGCTGTACACTCACCTTCTGTGCTTCTCCCCTTCAGTATGGCTATGCCCCCAAAGGCTCTTCCGTGGTGTTGTACTGTGACAAGAAGTACAGGGGCCATCAGTTCTTCGTTGCTACAGATTGGCAGGGTGGCATCTACGCCTCCCCGACCATGGCGGGCTCACGGCCTGGAGGCATTAGCGCCGCCTGCTGGGCCGCCTTGATGCACTTCGGTGAGAGCGGCTATGTCGAAGCTACCAAACAGATCATCAAAACTTCTCGCTTCCTCAAGTCAGAGTATGTGTGCAAGATTGGGATCCTGCCTCGTCTCTTGCTTTTTCTGCTCGCAGCTTCGAGGCGTCTGCCGGGCCAAGCACCCACACTCCTGGTTTGTCACCGCCTGCCGGAGGCCAGGCATCCGAGGCGGCGGCTCAGGGGTGTGGTGCTAGCCCCAGAAGATGCGTTCCCTTGCCCTGCTGTGACCCGGAGGTCAAACCCAGGCTTTGTCCGTAGCTGTCCTCACTCAGAGGGTGTGTCAGCAGCCGGCAGCTCTTACCAGGGGCCGGTAGACAGCTAAATGCAAACCTGAGCGTGTGTCCTAATCATCTGGAGGGCTTGTTTAAATTCTCATTTGGTAGATCTGGAAAGGAAGTCTGAGGGTTTGCATTTCTAGGAAGTTCCCAGTGGGTGCCGAGGCTGCCGGTCTAGAAATCACACGTGGGGAATCGCTAGTGGAGGAGGAGGCAGGGGGCCTGGGGGCGGGCCAAGTGAGGGCATTTTCAGGGCTGAGAGCAGGCTGGGACTAGGCCGCATGCTCGGCCAGCTTACCCTTCACGTATTGCCTGCCTATCTCTGTGGCTCCCCTGGGCTGGGGGTGGCGGGGAGTGGCTGAAGTCAGATGCTTAACCGACTGAGCCACCCAGGCGCCCCTACATGTATGATTTTTTAAACTGTAGAGATAGATGATTTGGGCAGGATTTTTTTCTTTTATTGTGCATCTTTTTTTTTTTTTAATGTTTTATTTATTTCTAGGAGAGAGAGAGAGACAGTGTGAGCAGGGGAGGGTCAGAGAGAGAGGGAGTCACAGACTGAAACAGCTCCAGGCTCCGAGCTGGCAGTCAGCACAGAGCCCGACGCGGGGCTCGAACCCACGAACCGTGAGATCATGACCCAAGTGAAAGTCGGACCCTTAACCGACTAAGCCACCCAGGCGCCCCCTTTTTTTTTTTTCTTAATGTTGACTTATTTTTGAGAGAGAGAGACAGAGAGAGTGTGAGTGGAGGAGGGGTAGAGAGAGAGGGAGACACAGAATCCAAATCCAAAGCAGGCTCCAGGGTCTGAGCTGTCAGCAAGGCGGGGGGGCGGGGGGGGGTCTCAAATCCATGAAGCCTGAGATCATCACCTGAGCTGATCAGGCACTCAACTGACTGAACCACTCAGGTGCCCCCTTGACATGCATCTTTTATTCCTCAGATGCATAAAATTCCCATACCAGAATTTGGGAGTTGGACAGACAGGGTAAGAGCCAGTGATTCTGACTCATTGGAGCTCAGTGGGGTTTGGCCTTTGAAAATTTGAAATGTTTAGGGACCACTGCTCAGTCCAGCCACCTGTTTTAGAAGGTGAGAGAGCTGAAGCCCTAAGAGATTAGATTGTATTATGGGGAGACGTTGAATGAGTAGAGAGGTGATGGCTGGAGGACTATATGTGGCTGAATTTCTTTTCTGTTCCTTTTTTTGTTTGTCTTCAGACTGGAAAATATCAAAGGCATCTTTGTTTTCGGGAATCCTCAATTGTCAGTCATAGCTCTGGGCTCCCGAGACTTTGACATCTACCGACTGTTTAACCTGATGACTGCCAAGGGCTGGAACCTGAACCAGCTGCAGTTCCCCCCAAGGTGAGCCGGAAGAGCCTCTTGCCTTCCTGCGCGCCCTGGCTTCCGAGGAACGCGGGCAGCAAGGTGACCGGAGCGTAGAGATTGGCTGCGAGGCCAGCACTGTGGCCGCCACTGCCGTAGCCGCGGCATCTCGTCTTGTCGTCTGGAATTACTCCGGATCCAGAACAAGACAGTTAACCTTAAAACTGGCAAAATTAGGTGGGGGCCTCTTGAGATCAGTGGTCAGTCGTGAGACGCCCCCCTCCGCCCCCAGCGTCTTTCTAGGCTGTGTACTCTCCGCCCGCCTTGTGCACCGCAGTCAGATTGTGCTTGCAAACTGACCCTTTACCTCAAGACCTCCCTCCGGGCCTCTCATCGTCCAGGCCCGCTGCTCTCCTCTTTAATATACCTTTGTAATCTAATTCTCCATGAGGCTTATAGATAAATAAGCACTCCACGCCCACGCCAGGGGCTGTCCTGTGTCCTGCACACATCTCGACCTCTTTCACTTGGTAGTACCGTTTCCAGTCCCGGGTGGACTCCGCTTATTCCTCTGCACGGCCCCTCTGTTCCTCAGTCTCCCGCCAGGGGGCGTTAGAGCACCTCTTTGCCTTGAAATCCTTCAAGCCCCCCGGCCCACGGCCCTGTGCCCATGAAGGTGTATCATCCAGGATGAAAGCAGCCCCTTGGTGGTCATGGTGGTCACGTGACTCAAGGCTAGGCAGCTGACGGTTCGTGAGGGGAGGGGTGGGACAGGGCTGGCGGCTGTATTCATTCCGTCAGGATGTTCTAGATCATGCTGTGGCCTGGAGCCCTCGTGTCAGCGCATGCTTGACAGCCCGTGTATTTGAGCCCCCCCGATTCCCAGGACTGGGAACACTTGTCACAAATCACATGAAGCAGCAAGTGATAAATTCCTGTGTGGGGGGCTGCTTTATTTTAGAACTCTTTCCCCCAAGGTTCATCTCTGTCTGTGTCTTTCTTCTCCCGTAGTATTCACTTCTGCATCACGCTGGTACACACTCGGAAGCGAGTCGCCATACAGTTCCTGAAGGACATTCGGGAGTCTGTTACTCAGATCATGAAGAACCCTAAAGCAAAGACCACAGGAATGGTAGGGACACTTGGGGTGTTTTGCTTCCTGGGGAAGCTCAGGGGTCGTCGGGGGGTTGAAATAACCAGATGACCTCAGGTCTGTTCCTGCCTCGGTTCTGTCTCCACAAACCTAATTACTTGGAGCTGATAATCACTGCCTCACCCGTGCCCAGGGTGTTTGGTCTCACATGAGGTCTGCTGTATATAAAGCATCTCGTGAATTTAAAAGTGCCATACAGAGGCAGGTGGTGGTCCTGTCCCTCTGAAAAGAAAGTTTTGACACAGGAAAGGCAGTAAGCCTGCTTTCTCCGGAATTTTCTACAGCAAATCCCATAGGCTAGTTCCTTTGGGGAGAAAGGCAGACTGGCAAGTACCTGTGAAAAGCTGTCTGGGGTGGGCATGCAGCAGGGGAGAAGGGGGACGCGGAAGTCGGGACGGGGGAGGAGGGGATCAGGGCTGCAGCTGCGTCTCCGACCCTGACTTCTCATCGCCAGTAATGACCTCTGACTGGATTTGTAGGGTGCCATCTACGGCATGGCCCAGACGACCGTCGACAGGAACCTGGTGGCAGAGTTGACCTCAGTCTTCTTGGACAGCCTTTTCAGCACTGACACCGTCACTCCGAGCAGCCAGATGAACGGTTCTCCAAAACCCCGCTGAGTCTGGACCTTCGCGGCCCCGAGGGGCTCCTGGCCTTCGGAAGGGTCTCGGAGTGTGGAACAGGCCGCGCACAGTTGGAGCATCTGGTCTTGCTCCACAGATCGCGATGAGGTTGACCACGAGACGGCTTGACCCTCAGGATTCTTGTCCCTCCTCTTACCGTCCTTGTGGGTTTTAACGTGGAGACCCTGAAGGAGTCCGTCACCTAATTATTTTGCCCTTGTTCTCAGATGTTACCCTAGGAATCATTTTAGCCATTTCCTTCTCTAACCTTCTAGCTTTCGACTTCACTTCATCATGGGGTGGCAGCTCTGACCCGTCCTGATCCCCGAGGGAGGCTGGGGTATGGTTTATGTGACACGAGAGGGTTTCCTCTGTTCTCTCAGGTGGACGGGCGAGCAGCTCGGAAGCGTCCCCGTGACTCATGTCTCCCCGGGTGGGTGTCAGGTGCACTCTGAGCACGCGGCCCTCTCCGCCCTCCTCTTTGAGTAGGTGAGCCGTCCCTCTTAGATTCACTCTGAGCGCACCTCACTTTATTTTTCCAAGACACCGCTGGGCAGGCCGCTGTCCCTGTTTCGCAGGATTGGAGCAGCCAAGCAGATCTGCTCAGTCTACTGAGGCAGGCTCTGGAAGGGCCTCTTCCCTGCTCCCCCGGTCCCTGCTCTGATGCTTGGGTGCTACCATCTGTGAAGATTTGTGTTTGAAGTCGCACTCACACTGGTTTGCGGTGATTCCCCTGGATTAGGAAGAGAGGGTGGTTTCCGGAGAACCCTGGGCGTTCCGGCCCTGGTGCTGCCTGTCTGCATTACAGCCTTCGGAGCACAGCTGACCCCTCTCCCGGGCTGGGGATGATGGGAAACCACAGCCCTCTCCCTTTCTCAGGGTGTCAGAGCAGGATGAGCACCCGAGTCACAGCTCTGTCACCAGAGTTGGTGGTCCTCCCCTCCCCCACCGCTGTAAGCCATCATGTAGGAGAACGTTGGCTTGAAGGAACAGTTCACAACTCCTTCACGAGCTGCCTTGACTTACCCTCGGTGGGTGCAAGGAGGGCGTGAGAGAGAGTCCCCAAGGCAGGGAAAGTTTTCTCCCCGTTAGTGTGTGTATCCTGCCTCTTGCCCTGTATTTAGCTCCCAAAGGTACGATGGCAGTTTAGCCTCAGGTACTGGACACTTCTCAGCCCTGGCTAGAACGAGACAAGCTTGTTAGAATAGGAAAGTGTGATGGCAACCATCAGCTGTGGCCTAGGGCCTGGGATCCCTTCCTAAGACTAGTTGCTCAGGGTGGCGCAGGGACAGGACCAAACCCTGCACCCACTCCCTACCCCCTTCTCCCCTGCACGGGGCCCTAATCTAGGCAGAGCCACTGTCTTCCTCTGAAAACGACATATTGTGTGCCTTTTTCCTCACAGCAAGCAGTAGCAGGCTCGTCCTGACCCAGGCCCTGGGGCAGATGCATCAGTCTTCAAGATTTTTACTTGGATAGGGGAGTACTTTAGGATGAGTCAGGAGAAAAGTCTCCTCTGTTCCATTACCCTTCTCAGGGACTCCTGAACCACTCAGCCCCTTCAGGCTGGTATCCTCCGGCCTCCCTTGCTGGGAGTGCTGGCCAGGAGAGCCCCCAGGCTCCTTAGCATGTCTGTCTGAAGTGGCCTTCAGCACTGTACTTCCTCCACAATAACTGTGATTAGCTGGCTGTGTCGCTGCAGGGCTGGTGTGTGTGTGTGTGTTCCTCGTGTCCATTGTGGGTTCCAGGAGAGGTTGGGGTGTGTATGTGTGTGTGAGAGAGAAAGGCTAAGATCCTTTGGACACAGGAGCCGCATTCCCTCCAGTTACTGAACTGGCAGGCGCCGCAGAGAGAGGCGCTCTGTGTGAACTGTCTCTGGTGCATCCATGGTGCTGGACGGACCACCCAGCAGGCCCCCCTGTGGTTTGTCAGCTGCTACACTGGAGACGCGTGCGCTCTGCAGAGCAGGCTGCTGCTTCCAGGGTCTGCAGGACCTCCCTCTGCTGTGACGGCACCGCTGCCCGGGGGGCAGTGGTGTTTTTCAAAGGGACCTACTGTAGCCATTTCAGGATCATGAGCCGTAGTTTGACTCAACCCTTGTGGGCTTTCCACTCTCTGTCTGTGCGCATAGTAACACCTAGTCTGCGGAGGCGGGCAGTCTTCACGGTGTCCTGTTGCTGGCAGGTGTCACACTGGCCTCTGCAGAAACTGTACTGTCTTGTCTCTAAATTAAGTAACTAGTCGCGTGAATATACTGCCATGTCACTTTTAATATTACCAGTTTTATACTTGGAAAATGGTACTTGCCTCTTCTCAGTCTTTTCTGTATTTAACTCCTTCTTCCCATCTCAGTGCTCCCTTCTTAACCGCAGCAATAAGATCTTAAAAAGGATTAAGTAATTAAATGTCCCAAATCTTAACTAATGTGGGTGGTGTATTCAATTATTCGGGTGCGGGTGGGAGATCCAGGTGGGGCGGGGCAGTTCTAGAACTGGCTGCTGGTGGGAGAGCACCCCCTTGTGGTGAAATGGTTGTGTGTGGCCGCTGATACTCAAGGCTGTAGCCCTGGGCAAGGGTACCTTCACAGGTGTCTTCTCCAGGAGTGGTGGTCATGCCTGTTTTAAGGAGTTCTAGAACTTAGGTCTTTAGTTCCCCAGGACCCAGGCCCTGCCTTGTGTTTTCTGTCATCCTCATCATCTGCGTCTGCTGATACCTTAATGATGGATGGAGCCTTCTGAGGTGGGCCCCAGCCAGCTGGCCACGGGCTTCAAGGCCTGCGTTTGATTTGGGGGCTGGTGGGACCCCTCAGAATAGCTCTGCACAGGTAGCCGCTGGCCATCTTGTTCCACTACGAATGAGAAAAGAGAAGTCTGCAAAGGATTATTCAGGTCCTGGAGGTTGTCCTTCAGGTAACCCCGCTTCTCATTCCATTGGGGCTTTGCCCGAATCAAGCCGAGGGGTGCTGTCTTTGCTACAGTTTTCTGCTAAATGACTTGGGTTTCCTGAGCACCTGCATGCTCCGGGGTGAGCCCCGGAGAATAAAGAGGCCAGGATATGCTTGGTTCAGGGGCCTGACCCATCCAAGAATTGGTATGTGGCTGCTTACTCCTGCTACTTACTGCCGTGAACCCCTCTGCCTTCCCTCGTTGGGAGCAATGAGCCACTTTCCGCTAGAGCCGGCAGTGACAGAAGCCATGATGGAGGGCGGGTTTGATAGCCTCCAGCTACAGCCTGGGTAAGCAAGAGTCAGTCAACTCGAGTTGGAGTCTTAATTGCCTTTTTCTTGGGCTTGCTTTCTCATAAGCTCTCCTTAACACCTTCTCATATAACTCCAGTTATTTGCATGAATTTTAGAACAAACACTTATTTCTGAAAAAGTATCGCTCGCTTTTGTCCCACAGAAAAGTCCTTCACATAACTGTAGGGGCCTCCAGGATGGCATTTTCAAGCCCTGTCCCCTGACCCAGCAGAGGTGGGAAACATGTGCTCTGTACTTCCATGTCTGGTGGCTTCTGTCCCCTAACCTGCCGTTGGCAGATCAAAGCCCACTTGGGAAAAGTGAAGTCCAAGGTGGAGCATGCCGGGAGAGCATCTGAATCTCACTGGTTTTGATATTCAGCTTTGCTGAGAACGTGCTGTTGACCTAGGTGTTGTTAGTCTCTAGACCCCACTTAGTACCTCTTACCAACAATAGGCTGATTTCTCAACCACCAGCCTCTATCTCTTTTCTGTCCCTGTTGCCAGACCAACCCATCCAGGGTGAGTGGGTCATGACACCCTGTTGCAAGGGTCCATGGCGTTTGCAAGTCAGCTTAGTATGCGGGCACCTTCAGGCCGGGGGTCGTAGGTGAGGGGGAAGGGCTTCCTGAAATCTTGCATAATGGCATACACAAAAGGACACCCACGTGGCACGTGCTGGGGAGAGAGGATGCTGTGCTCCGTGGCCCCCACTTCTCCCAGTCACAGCACATCGTGGGAATATTCTACCCTGAAGCCACTAGGTTGGAGGACTGATCTGTAGGAATCGGCTCCTTAGCTGCTCAGGTGGTAAAATAGTCCTCTCCCTTATATGGTAAAACAAGCAAGCCTGGAGACTCTGGCCAAGTCTCTTAAGAAACTAGCAGGATTAGAAATATCCCCATGGAATGGGGCACCTGGGTGGCTTCATTAAGTGCCCGACTTTAGCTCAGGTCATGATCTACCATTTCGTGAGTCTGAGTCCCGCGATGGGCTCTGTGCTGACAGCTCAGAGGCTGGAGCTTGTACCCTGCTTCAGATTGTTTCTTTCTCTCTCTCTGCCCCTCCCCCCTCCTCTGCCCCTCATACTCTCAAAAACAAATAAACATTTAAAACAAATCTCCCCATGGGTGTTGCAGACCAGGTAGAGATAATACAGCCTAATTTGTATTTTTGTAAATTTGTAAAATTTGTAAATTTTAGAGCAAGTGTGAATGGAGGAGCGGCAGAGAGAATGAGAGGTAGAAAATCCCAAGCAGCCTGAAGTCAGCACAGAGCCTGACAGGGGGCTTGATCCCACAAACTATGAGATCATGACCTGAACCAAGATCAAGAGTCAGACACCTAACCACCTGAGCCACCCAGGGACACTGCACAGACTGCCTTTCTAGTGGCAGGTCCCACCGTGGATAAATACAGTGTCCTCCACACCTTTACTTTTACTCATGGGGCCCCCTCAGCTGTCTCCGCCTCAAGAATCCCATTCAGGTCTTGAAGCATCATTTAAATGAAACCTCGAGTCACCCTTGTCAATCGCCTCATGTTTCCTTAGCTCATTTCTTATCCTTGCCTCTAGCGTTGGCTTCATTCATCCTGCCTAGTGATATTTAACTGCTTCCTGCTGAATTCCCTACCTGACCGTGAACTCCATGCAGACAGGGTAGTTTCCTTCTGCTTTGCCCCCAGTGCCTTCCATAGAGAGTAAGTGCTTCCCCAGTTTGGACTGATCTGGGGAAAGCTCGTTCTAGAGCTTGAGGCCGAGTGAAACGAGTTTTATTTGAGGCATAAAAGCACGCGTGTTTCGGTCACATACCGGGGGGTTGATGTTAGGGTCCTGGTTTCTAAGATAAGACGGTGCATCTGAGACACAGCTTCTTGGGAAATGAATTAGAAAGGGAGCAAGACACAGCCTGGCAGGACCATTACTGTTGCTGCGAAGTCCTGCAGAACGGGAAGATCGTCCTCAATCAGCATACATGTAACAGAGTGCTGGGGATGAAGAGGGGTCGGCAGTGAGGCGGCATCTCCTCCTTCCACAGCAAGGACCCTCCCCTCAACAGAGGCTGTGGGGGGGTCCACTTGGCAATTCTGTGTAGAACGTCTCCCGGCTCCCCGGTTCCCTCCCTGGATTCCCAATTCAGTCCCCCCACTGCCCTGAAGATTTCAAAGAGGAAGGGCAGGGCCTATGTCATGGACACCGCCACTTGTTCGATGAAGCTGGCCAGGTTTATGTCCCGTTCTGAAAGGCCGGCACACTCATGGGTGCTCAGGGTGATGTGGACCTGAAACAGAACCAGAGATTAGGGCCCGGCTCATCTACCGCCTTCGCCAAGAGCAGGACAGGGTCACAGCCACGAGGTTCGGCCACACCAAGCACTCCGGAATAGCAGCCAGGCCCTACGGTCTCCTGCGGGCTGCCAGCCCCAGAGTCTCGCAACAGTGCACACCCGCCTCGCGGCTCAAGGCGGGCATTTAAAGACGGCATTCGTTAGGCGGGCAGTCCCAGCTGCTGGCTGTGCGTGGGTATTCTTAACTCTAGTCACTACTTTTTCATCCCTCCACACCTCCAGGAGGAGTTAAGTCAGCGCTATTAGCAACGAACAGGCCCGATTCCCAGAGTCCTGCCTTCTGTGGGTTTTGCCTTCTTCCTGTCTACTTACTGTCTACCTCAAGCACAGCTTCTCTCACGAGTGCTTTCATTTGTACCTTCTTTCATCTGTAGTGAGACTGGCTGCTTTGCAGGGGTGTTCACGTCGATTCTAGGAGCGAGTCGCAAGGACCAGGAGGGTGGATGGACAACCTATGGGTGGCGAGGCCCCTGGGGAAGCCCAGGGAAGGGCCTTCAGGACAGGCTGGGCTGGACCTGGCAGGCAGGCGTCGCTTACCTTGTTGTACACGTTAAACCATTCCGGGTGGTGGTCCAGTTTCTCCGCCTGCAGGGCCACCCTTGTCATGAAGCCAAAAGCCTGTGTCGTGAAGGGAGAGCCAGGTTAGCGCTCCGAGAGAGAGGGCTGCCGGGCCCCCCTGCGGGCCGATGTAAGACCCAGGTGCAGGACGGACCGGCCCCCCACGAGGAGACCCCTCCAGCCATGGTGGCCCCCTGGAGCCCCACGGCCGCTCTGCGCTGGAGCCTGAGGCCAAGGTCCTTCTGAAGCAGGAAGGAAGTCTTGTTACCAGGGCCCCTACCTAACGAGGTGGAAACACCATGGAGGGGTTCAGTCTTGGCCAGCCTTTTGGTTATCCACTGAAATGCCTTCTGCTTCCTACTTGACCCCGCTCCTCTAAGGATTGTTCCTGAAAGTTCCAGGCATAGAGGGCCCAAGACCCGTCTCCCCACTCTCCAGTTCCCAAGGATGACACTCCCAAGTAAACGGGACCAGTGCAGTGTCTGAGGGTCTTGGGTAGCACGGCCTTGCGGGAAAGAACAAGGCCTAGAGCGTGACCCCATCTGCCCCAGCCTCAGCCGCCCCATCCCACCCGGTGCCTTACCCGATTGAAGTCTTTGAAATGGAACTGCTTGAAGATGGCATCTCGGCCTTCCAGCTCGTTCCACCCCACGGCCCTCAGGTTTGGCAGCAGCTGGTCCCTCTCCTCGGCGCTGAGCCTGTGTGCTTTCCCAGCCTAGGAGAGGAAACCAACGGAGGCCCAAGGGCATTTCTTTTCCCAGGACCCAGGAGAGGGCCGCATCACGGGGGGACTCAGCCAGCCGCCGAGGGCTGTTCCAAAGCAACTGGCAGGGAGGTGTCCCGGGTGGCGCCCAGCCCTGGAGGTGGGGCCGGGCTCAGGCACTGATAGTTTCTTAGATTTGGGCATTTCTCTCAAAGAACAGAAGACCCTGAGGTGTCATGCAGACCTCTAGGGTTGAGCAGTACTCCTGCCACCCCCAAAGCCTGACAGAACCCTCCCCCGAATAGGTCTCTTAAGTGACTGAGGAAGATCAAGGCCAGATTCGAATGTACACAGCCTTTCAGAAAAAGGGGACCCGTGACTGTCCAACCTTTTTCTGTTCTGGACCTCATCCCGCTCACCCTATGCCAGTACTGCTGTTACTCAAGGAAACTGAGGCCTAGAAAGGGAAATGACCACTGCCCTCCTCCCCCTCCCTTCCCCTCAGTCTGAGAGAACACAGGCATTGTTCTCAAAGGGGCTCCGAGTCTGCCTCCTGGGGCCGGGCAAAGGAGCCAGCACCTACAACACCTTCCAGATGATTCTTAGCCACAGCACAGGTGACATCCACAGGCACTACCTCCCAGTGGGTAGTTATTCATCATGTTCCCGTGTACCCTCTGAGTACCAGCTGCCAGGCCTGGGGTTTCAGAGTCCCACCTTCTTTTCTACTCTGTCAGCTTGGGGACCCCGAGCCAACAGAGCTCAGGCCCAAAGTGGAAGCAACTTGGCCAAGGGCGACTGGCAAACCTCATGCCTCATCCTATTTACCTATTGGCAGAGCACCCTCCGGGCAGCCCAAACTGGCACAACCATGAGCGGAACCGTCAGAGACAGAAGGAAGCCAGGGTCAGTTCCATTCCCTACGAGGATCCAGGCCTGGGCATGTTAGGGATCCCAGCGTGGAGACTGCTGCACAAGAACTACCCAAGGACAGAAACGACAGAGCGCTACAGGAGCCGTGAATCAGGGGGACCAGGGGAGAGGACGTGAGGGAGGCTAGTTTAGCTTTCCTGAGGCAGGGCCGGTTCGAGCCCCAGTCCCGCCCTTCTCCAGCAAGGTGGTTCTGTGGCACTCATCTCCCTTGGCTTCAAGGGCAGAAGGGGCCAAGAACTTCCACTTTCAGATCAGCAAGAGGAGCCGATGGGACACTAATAGACTCTACTGTTACCACGGGTACGACCCCTGCATTTATAAAAGGAGGCTCCTGGGGCTGGCAGGCTGGCTGGGCCTCCCGGTGGGCGGTAGGTCTGGAAAAGCCCTGCAGCCTCCTCTAAGTCCATCTTTCTCTGTCTCCTGAAAACACTTGTTTTCTCTGGACTGACCTGGCTTCGTCTGGCTGCCTCTCCTCAGTTCTGAGACATCTGCACCCAGCGCCCAACCCCTGCTCCGTTCCAGGGCTGGCCCTTTCTCAGTGGCTGAGCAGCCTGGTCCACGTATCCAGGCAACTGGATTACCTGATGTCAGCTCGGGCATCAGCACCCGTTGCTTAGTTCTTTGGCCCAGAAAAAAAGTGGGTGGGTACCCTCAGCCACTGGGAGGCACCCCTTCCTCCTTAAAGTCTTCTGGGACCCCCCAGGTTTCACTGAGTCTGGGGCTAAAATGACAAGGCTCTCCCAGATCTGGGATCAGGTGGGGGGAGGGGGAAAGGCTCGGTGTTTGCTTGGTAAATCACAGGTCAGGCCTGGCCTCCGCCTGGTGGGGGAGTGCGCCATCGGGTTACTGATTACCTGCCCTGCCCTGCATCTTGGGGGCCTCTGTGCACCACACAGCCTCACTCCGCACCGCCCCTCCCTCCAAGCCACAGCTTTCCAAGTGCCCTCTCAGCTGTTGCCACAGGCTCGCCTGCTCCTAAGGCTTCGGGACCAGAAAGGGGCTGTTGAGTAAGCTTCCCCGGTCCAGTCGCTCCTCCTCTGCCAGGGCCCCCCTTCACCTGCCCAGGGGTGGAGTTGTGGAGGCAGAGCTGAGCACAGGGCCAGGGCCCTCCTGGGGGGAAACCCAGCCTGGAGGAGGGCTTGTCCTGAGCAATCAGGTCCCTATTGCTGGCCCTGGGGCCGAGGGGGGTGGGGGGTGAGGGCAGCGCAGGGCGCCCAGAGGGTTTGGCCGAACCCGTGCCAGAAGTGCAAGAGAGAAGGGCGTAAACAGGCGCGCAGAACACAGAACCAGCCTCCCTCCTTGTCACACACGGACGCCCCCACCCCCTCAATACGGAAGAGGACCCGCGACCGAGGGAGGAGACGCCTGCGGGCTCATCAGCTGCCTCTGCGCCCCTGCCGGGGCCCACCGCCCACGCCCCGCCCGCGGCAGCGAGGGAGCCGGGTTACATGGGCCTGAGAGCAGGACCAGGCCTGGGCTCCGCCTCGCTGTCACCCGGCCCTGCCACCGCCCCTCTCCCGGCCTCAGCCCACCTTGGGACACTACAAGGGGCGCGGGTGGCCGCAGGGCAGAGACCCCAGCTCTCCGGGCCGGCGCGCGGCCAGCGGGCGAACAGCTCGCAGGCACCGTCCCCCACGTTCGTCGCCCCCCGCCACGCCCCCGCGGTCGGCCCTTTCCTCTCCTCCGCCCCACCCCCACCCCGCGCGTCCCGGCCCCGCGGGCGGCGGCGCGCGACCCCCTCACCATGGCGGGCGCAGGTGCAGACGCGGCCGAGCGGCAGGTGGCGGCCGGGCAGCGGGGCGGCGCCGGGCCCTCCGGGCAGCGGGCGGGGCGGGGCGGGACGGCGAGGGCCCGCCCACCGGTAATCGTTAACTCGGCCGCGACCCGCGCGCTCGGCCTCTGCCCTTTTCCAGCACTTTCCTCAGGGCTCTCGTCACCGGGAGCTCAGGGACTGAAAACGTGGGGTCTAGGTGCGTGCGGACTTCCGCATTTGAATCGCTCTCTGCCACTTACCGGCCGTGTCACTCTGGGCGTGAGATTACCTTTCTCTTTTTTAAAGACAACTGATGGAGGTATTGACCTGCAAGAAACTGCACATAACCCAAGTGTACAATTCGATGCGTTTGACGATTCGTGCGAGCAACGCTGAGATCGAGGTCATGAACGTATCATATCCATCATAGCTACAAGTTTCCTCCTCTCTCAGACAGCGTTGATCTGCTTCTGGTCACAGTCTGCTAGGTTGCATTTCCTAGAATTTTATGTGACTGGAAATCATGCAGTACGTACTCTTGTGTCTGGCTTCTTATCACTCAGCATAATTACTTTGAGGTTGACCCATGTGGTTTCATATATCAATAGTTTCTTCCTTTCTATGGCTAAGTACAATTTATAGTATTATATCGCATGGATATACCACAATGTGTTCATCCGTTCCCTGGTTGATGGAATTTGGGTTGTTTGCAGTTTTTCACTATTACAAATAAAGCTGTCATGAATTTTCCCGCCCAAGTCTGTATAGGTGTATGCTTTCATTTTTCTTGAGCAAATGTCCAGGAGTGGAATGACTGGGGCCTGTGGCAGATGTGTTTATAAGCTTGTTAGGAAAGTGCCAGATTGCTCCCCAAAGTGGTTGTACTGTTTTACACATCCCCACCAGCAGTGTCTGAGGTTTCTACTTTTCCCTATGATGAGGAAAACAAAGGCAAAAGAAATGCAGCTTCCATTACATCCCCGTCCAGCTTGCAGCCCACGGACAGGCACCTGAAACATGCCCAGTGTGAAGTCTCTTTCTGCCCACGGGTCCTCTGGTCCTGTCGGTCATGTTCCTGTGCTTTAATAAAATCACCTTTTTGCACCAAAGATGTCTCAGGAATTCTTTCTTCCCCGTGTGCTCACAAACTCTTGCAGATGCACCAATGCTTATTATGGTCAATCTTTTTTTAATTATTGTTTATTTATTTATTTTTACAGAGAGAGAGTGGGAGAGAACACTTGCACATTCATAAGTGGGGGGGGAGAGAGAGAGAGAGAGAGAGAGAGAGAGAGAGAGAGAATCCCAAGCAGGCCCCAAGCTCAGTGCAGAATCTGTCCCCAGGCTTGATTTCACGACTGCAAGATCCTGACCCGAGCCAAAATCAAGAGTCAGGCACTTAACTGACTGAGCCACACAAGAGCCCCAATGGTCAATGTTTTTAATTTGAGTCATTCTAATTGGTGGGTAGTGGTATCTCATTGAGTTTCCATAATAGCTAATGATCTTGAACATCTTTTCATGTGTTTATTTGCCATTGGTAAATCTGGTGAACTGCCTGTTCCAATTTCCTGCCCGTTTTTGTTTTTGTTTTTGTTTTTGAGTTGTTTTCTTACTGGGTGTTGAGAGTTCCTTATTATGGATATGAGCACTTTATCAGAGATCTGGTTTTAATTTGCATTCCACACTGTGTTTCATTTAGAAACTGCTCTTAATTTTGATGAACTCCAATTTATTAAATGTTTCTTTTATGGAGTAGTGTTTTGGTGGTGCAACTAAAAATCTTTACTGAACCCAATGTCACAAAAATTTTTCTGTTTTGTTTCCTTTTTGTGATGTTTCTCCCATGTTTTTGTTTTTGCATTTAGGTCTGTGATCCATTTTGAGCTGATTTTTCCTATGCCTTGAGTGGTAAAATCCAAATTCGCTTTTTGCATGTGAATATTCGTTTCTTCCTTTCTCCACTGAATTGCTTTTATACCTTTGTAAAAACTCGATTGAAGGTATATGTGTGGTTTATTTATAATTGACCTGTATGTGTGGACTCTATCCTGTTCCGTTGATCTGTTTGTCCATCTTGATGCTAATGCCATACACCTTGTTTACTGTGGCTGGGGAAGTCTCGGAGGCAGTCTTCATCCCTATAATATGCTTTTATTCCTCTTCTCCCAATGGGCTAATATGTGAATTATATTGCATTCATGTGTGTTTTTGTTTGTATTGTTTTGCAACATGTGTGCTGTTGTTTCATCTATTTGTATTTTCTAAAAATTTGTAATTTTTATTTTCGAGTGAGACGGAGATGGAGTGTGAGTGGGGGGAGGGGCAGAGAGAGAGGGAGACACAGAATCTGAAGCAGGCCCCAGGCTCTGAGCCCAATGTGGGGCTTGAACTCGTGAACCGTGAGATCATGACCTGGCCTGAAGTCAGACACTCACCCGACTGAGCCACCCAGGTGCCCCCATCTGTATGTATTTTTAATTTTTGTAAATGGGTCTGTGTACCGTATCTCATTCAGTTTCTTTCACCCATGTGTGCTATCTGTGTACTTGGTCTGTAGTTTCTAACTGCTGCTGAGTATCCCATGTTATTCTTCTTCCAGTGATGGACACTCGGGTAGCTTCCAACTCCCCTGCCACCACCACTACTACCCCCTCAGCACGTGAGTGTGCAACACACAGGTAGCAAAACAACAAAGAAGGATATTGCAGTCAGCATCTCTTCCAGCTCTATTGCTCCCTGGCCTCTGAGCAGTTTCTTAGGCAACTTAAATATAAATATAAATATGTAAATATATAAATGCAAATATATAAATATACATATATCCAATAAATCCAGCAATTCCCTCATGGGTATGTATCCTAAAATAGCTTTCGATGCTCTGGACAATGGCTGTTCTGGTCCTCATGTCACGTGCATCGTGTGAGGGTTCCCATTGCACAAAATACTCACACTTGACATTATCTAGCTTTTTAATTTCTGCCACGTTATAGGTATAAACTGATAACTCACTCTTTTGCTTTGTGTGTTTCTGATTACTAAGGATCCTGAGCACCTCTTCATATGCATGTTTAGTACTTGGGCTTATGGCTTGTAAATTACCTTTTTTTAAAAGACCTTTTTTAATCTTTAAGTAATCTCTACATCCAACGTGGATCTTGAGCTCACAACCCCAAGATCGAGAGTCGCATGCTTCACCGATTGAGCCAGCCAGGCGCCCCCCTCCCCCCGTAAATTGCCTTTTAATATTCTTTCCATTTTGAAAAGAGTTTACAATGTTCTCTTTTTTCAGTTGATTTGCAAGAGTTTATATCTAGACCCTAATTGCTTTGTCCACTTTCAATATTGCAAAAATCTCCTCCCATTTGGCTGTCGGCATACTAACTTCTCCCATAGTGTCCTTTGTTGGTAGAAGTTTTATATTTTAGTGTACTAGGCTTGTCTCTTCTTTTCTCTGCCTTCTACCTTTGTGCCTCTGAAGATTTGTCAGATAATTTCCCTGCCATGACAATATTCTCCCTTTTCTTCTGTTAACTTTATGGTTAGATAAAAGTAAGACCCGAATGTGAAAGGTCCCCTTTTAGATGTGTGTTAGGCAGGATGTTAGCTCAGCTCCAGTGACCCTTGACTGTCCGTGTTCATGCCTTGCGGCTTTTGCTAGTCATCTGCCAGCATGGGACTGGGGCTCCGTGGCTGTCCAGGCCATCAGATGACTTCAGCCCCAGCAGACATCTGCCTGCAGTAAGATGAGTCCCCAAGTAAGAACCCTGCCCAGCAGAGACCAGTCAACCCATGGAATTATGGTAACTAGCAGTACGTTTTAATTTTAAGCCACCAGATTTGGGGGTGGCTTGTCATACAGCAACAGGGAATAGGACACATAGATTCCTGAACAAAATTTAATACTTGGAAGTGGAGTGCTAAAAACAAGCTGCCTGGGAATGGTGGGTGGGGAGAAGGTGGGCGGAAGGCCACAAAGACAGTAGGGAAGATTCGCCTCCACCCCGGAGGTACAAAGTTACAAAGAGTGCTGCTTCCACACTAACATGGGGAAGCCTGGATACACTACAAAATCATCACTTTAGTTCCACTGGCCTTGAAGCTGAGTTCTCAGGGCAACCAAGGGGCCTGAATTCCAAGGGAGGAATGCAGACGGGCTCTGGCACTCGGGGAGGGAGGGGGGACACGCACAGCCTCCATCAAAGTGGGTAAGAAGACTCAGCTACAATCTTTTTTTTTTTTTATGTTTTTTATTTATTTCTAGGAGAGTGAGAGAGAAACAGCGTGAGCAGGGGAGGGTCACAGGGAGAGGGAGTCACAGACTGAAACAGGCTCCAGGCTCTGAGCTGGCAGTCAGCACAGAGCCCGACGCGGGGCTCGAACCCGAACCGCGAGATCATGACCTAAGCGAAAGTCGGACGCTTAACCGGGTTGGGAGCCGGGTGCGTGCTGGAATAGCAGCCCGGGATAGCTAGGGGCCGCCCTCAGGAACAGCTTGCCTTCTGAACTCTAGCGGGTGCTGAGCAGAAAGATGCGAGGGAGACCCTTCCAGCGGAGCAGGGACCGCAGGGGATTGGCGGCTGCTGCGGGCGGAAGTGCCAAGCCCCGCCCTCCTCTCCAGACCCTGGTGCAAAGGAGCAAGAGCCTCAGTCACTAGCAAAGGACGCACCACACCCTCACTTCCAGAGCCCAGAGCCACTGTGGCTTTATTTCAGTAGAAAAAAAATAAATTTCTCTGCCTCCCCTCCGCCCACCCCCCCGCCCCCAGGTTTGGTGCAGGAAACTGTTCCAAGCCCGGGATCCTATACCAGCACCTTTAGAGGTCAGCTGCGCGCTGGTGAGGATGTGGGGCCACTGGAACTCTCACACATTGCGGGGAAATACAAAATAATTCAGCCACTTTGGAAAGCAACTTGGCAACTTTTTATGAAGTTAAATATACCCTTAACCTTATATAGATCGACAATCACACTCCAAGAAAAATGAAAAGTACGTCCGTGCAAAAACCTATATGCAAATATGCATACAGCTGTATTTGGAAATAATTCAAATGTCTATGGACAGATGACTGAATTAACACATATGCGTACATACACTGGGATACTACTCAGCAATGTAAAAAAAATGGGTTGTGGACCCACTCAATGTAATGGATGAATCCCAAATACACCATGCTAATAACAGTAGCCCAAATGTCAATGTACTGTATTATTCTATTTATATAATATTATGAAAAATACACCACTCTAGGCAGAGAGAAGATAAGTGATTGACTGCAAGGGACTGGAGAGGAAGGAGCTGGCTACAGAGGGGTGCAAGGGAATTTTGGGGGTGGTAATTAAAATATTTTGTATTTTGATTGTGATGCAGTCAAATGATTGGATGCCTTTGCCAAAAAGGTGTGAATATGTAAATTATATCTCAGTAACTTTGAGTTAAAAAACGAATTGAGGGTATGAAATCTCAGGACAGTCATTACCATTGGCTAGTGAGCATCAGAAAGATTGTGAGTGGGCTTCTGGTAATGTTTTGTGTCTTGGTCTGTGTGTTGGGTATGTGGGTGTGTCGGTGAAAAGTCAAGTTGTATATCTAGGGATTACGAACTGTTTTATATGTATATCATATTTCAATAAGAACGTTTAAAAGACAGTGATGAAATTATTGTGGAAAAAAAGAGGACTCAAGAACAATTAGGAAGCAGCACCTGGGTGTCTCAGTCGGTTAAGCGTCTGACTTCAGCTCAGGTCATGTTCTCATGGTTCGTGAATTTGAGCCCCGCACTGGGCTCTGTACTGACAGCTCAGAGCCTGGAGGCTCCTTTGGATTCTGTGTCTCCCTCTCTCTCTGCCCCTGCCCTGTTCACACTGTTTCTCTCTCTTTCTCAAACATAAACATTAAAATTTTTTTAAAAAAGAACTATTAAGAAGATTGTCTTTTCAAGTCACCTGCAAGAGAGACGGGAATACCAAATGAACTTGTGCTTAGCTCCTAGCTGCCTACGATGGCATGGAGAAAAGAGGGAATGGAGAGCTGGCAATGAGCTACTGGGTTTGTTTGTTTTAAGTAATCTCTCCACCCAATATGGGGGAGGGGGGGGCTTGAACTTACGACCCTGAGTTCAAGAGTCACATGCTCTACCAACTAAGCCAGCCAGGCACATGGGGCTGTTTGTTTTTTGAGCAGAATTTAGATGAAACACAGAGGACCCAGCACAGTCCTTCCAGCTAACAAAAGGTTCTCAAAGTAAGAAATGGCTTCACAGTAAAGATCAAGCCAGGGCTGTCCTTTTAAGTCTCTGTTATGACCTTAGAGAGATTTGGGCTATGTCTCATAGATGTTTTCAGGTAGACAAGAGGTCTTCTAGAAGAATCTTGAGGATGTGACTCTTAGGCCAACTTTACCAAGTAGGAGGGTTGTTAACAATCATAAGGACATTGTTCTGCCGATGTCCCTGACTCACAGCCAAGGTAGAGAGGGTCTCTCTTGGGGACATTTGTGGCTGGAAGTTTTGTCTAATAGAATAAACCGCCATAAAATTCATAGGAACCTCAAAAAAAAATTAAAGAATTGTATTCATAATAGCACAACCAACGTGGAATGAAAAGACAGAGAAAATTCACAAGGAAAAGAGTCTACTGTACTTCCTACCTTCTACAAGTAGGATTCAGGCAGAAAAAGCTACTGCACTTCAAACAGGAGTATTTCTTACCAAGAGGAAAAAGTAAGCCTCGTTTCAGAGAGAAGAACTCAGTGTTCGAAGCAAAGAGCTGTGAAGATTTACCCCGGGGGTGGGACTGGATCCAGGATCATATAATCTGTGATCATGCTCTGATGGATTTCAGAATTGCTAAAGCTCACTGACTACCACATGTCCTTTCTCTGTCCCCTCCCCCTTTTTTAGAGCCAGAGCGAGTGAGCAAGTGAGCATGAGCAGTGGAGAGGGGCAGAGGGAGATAGAACCTCCAGCAGGCACCAAGCTCAGTATGGAGACCAATTCGTGCTCGATCCCACGACGCTGGGATCATGACTTGAGCCAAAATCAAGAGTCAGGTGCTCAACTGACTGAGCCACCCAGGTGCCCCTTCTTCCCCTCTTTTGAGCAGGAATGTTTATTCCACCATCCTATTCCTCTCACTGCATGTAGGGTGTGGGTGGGATGTTAAGAGCGCAAGTTTGAAGCAGAAGAATCTTCTGGTGAAAGTGAAAAGGCCTTGTGACCCTAGGAAGGGTCATTTCCCTTGTCACCCCTTTCTCCCCAGAGGGGCATGCTGTTACATGTGACCCATGTTCTCTGCGGTAGAGCATGAACAGATGAACTAACCAGTAGTCTGGGGGCCTCACATTGGGCTAAGAGGCCTCAACTCCTCCATTTAATGCCTCTGTCTGTCAGGATGGGGTGGGTTATGCTGCAGTAACAAATAACCTCCCACACCTCAGTGGCTCAACATTAACAAGAGTTTCTTTCTCTCACAATGTGTCCAGTGCAGGTTGACAGGTGAATTCTACCCACTATTGTCACTCAGGGACCTAGGCCGATGAAAGTTTCATGTCTCATATATTTCCACTACTGCTACAAAGCTGGGATGCGCACGTGGTAGGATAGCATTGGGTCTTTTTTTAAAGAATTTTTAAATGCTTATTTATTTTTGAGGTGAGGGGAGGAGCAGAGGGAGAGGGAGATAGAATCCGAAGCAGGCTCCAGGCTCTGAGCTATCAGCACAGAGCCCAAGGTGGGGCTTGAACCTGCTCAGATCATGACCTGAGCTGAAGTCGGACGCTTAACTGACTGAGCCACCCAGCATCCGGATTAGCATTGTATCTTAAGTTTTAGCTCACAGGGCTGTGTCCAGACTCAAAGGGCGTGGGGAAGTGCAATTCTAACATATGCCGGGAAGGGATGCTGGAAATATTTGATGAATTACATGAAGGACCATAGGGTCTAGGCCTCCTATGGCAGGGCACCTAGGGGAGTTGAATGCTGGCCCGGGTTGAAAGAGAAGATGTCCTTTAGGCCACACCGCGAGTGACCGGGTGTCAGGCATGTGTGAGGCTCCGGGACACGGTTCACCCAAGGGAAACTTCTGAGGCCTCTTGGTGAGTCTGGAGGTTCATAATGTCTGGATTTGTTTGGGTCATCTTCTGACCATCCCATTCTACCTCTAAAATTTCACCCTCCATTAAAATGACTTAATAATTCCCTCTCTGCCAAGGAGGCAGATTTTCCAGGCACAGATCCAGATTTTTTTGTATAAGTCTAATATATATATATATACTTGTGGAGGCCCCAGTTTTTAAAAAATAATTTACACTTTATTATTTTTTAATGTGTATTTTGAGAGAGTGTGTGCACATGCATGAGACTGTACACAGCAGGGGAAGGGCAGAGAGAGAGTAAGAGAGAGGGAATCTCAGGCAGGCTCTGCATGCTGTCAGCACAGAGCCTGATGTGGGGCTTGATCCCATGAATGGGATCATGAGATTAGCCGAAATCAAGGGTCAGTCGATCAACCCACTGAGCCACCCAGGCGCCTCCACGGAGGCCTTCTTTTCTTTAAGAAAAAGAACACTAGGGGCACCTGGGTGGCTCAGTTGGTTAAGTGTCCAACTTCAGCTCAGGTCATGATCTCACGGTTTGTGAGTTAGAGACCCGCATCGGGCTCTGTGCTGATGGCTCAGAGCCTGGAGCCTGTTTAGGATTCTGTGTCTCCTCCTCTCTCTGCCCCTCCCCGATCTGTGCTTTGTCTCCTTCTGTCTCTCAAAAATAAATAAATGTTAAAAAAATTTTTTTAAAGAAAAAGAAAAAGAAGACAAACCACAGGAAAATGTCTCCTCCCTCAAATATAAGCTCAAATGTGAATATTTACTTAGAAGGAGAAGGGCAGTTGCAACAAACTGCAAATTTAAAAGAACTACTGTAAACATCACAGAGTTCAGAGAAATAATATAACATTTTAATTAGGTGCCTGACATACCACCTAGAATAGTTTTTATTTACTACAATTTCATCTACATTTTGATCGCCTCTTCATATGATGGTAGTTTTTCATTAGCCTTTTGTAAAGAGAGCATAGGAAGATGAATTTTGATAACTATGCTAGAAGAAAGACTGATTATTTTGTTGATAATTTGATGCATAAACTGACTTCACACATACCTGTGCTTGCTAGTACAATCTGGATCCGACAATGAAATTCTGATGCATTCTATCTGTGTAATACAAACAGAAAAAATAGCAGTGAATATGTTAATATTAATTAATTAATAATTAATAACTGAGTATGTTACATTATTGAGGATTTCCCTAACAAGGGAGACGATGTCTTTTTTAACCAAGTATTGATGAAAATGAAAACACCTGCTTTACGAATATTACACAACTGACAACTGGAAGAATTTTCCAGAGGTTAAATGTTGGCCCTGTACCCAAGGAGGCTTTTTTCTCCTATATGACCCACATGCCTTTTGCCAGCGTCCAAGGGAAACATGCAGGTCACTTACAATGTCTGGCTCTGCACCTTTCTGTCACTGGCTGGATGTGTTGGCATAGGAAGATGCAGAAATATTTCTGGAAGGTGTTTTTACAACCAGAATGGCCAGCTATAGTTAATCTAGGCATGGAAGTGACTGAGAATCACATAGATGTTTCTCTCCCTCTGAACCCAAATTAAGTGCATCCCCAACTCGGCTTGCCTTTAGCCAGATCCCCACACACATCAACATCTAGCCTAACACACCCCTACCTGAGGCGAGCAACACCAGGAACTGGGAAAGTCGGAGAGACAAAAGACAAGGGGGCTTAGCCCACTGGGTTTAAAATACCAAAATATCTTTCTTATCGCTTTTATTTTTTAAACGTTATTTATATATTTCGAGAGAAAGAGAGAGAGAGAGAGCAGATGTGAGAGGAGCAGAGAGACAGAGAGAGAGAGAAAATCTCAAGCAGCCTTCTCAACCCAGTGCAGAGCCCGACTTGGGGTTTAAACCTGAGAAACCTGAGATCATGACCTGAGCCAAAATCAAGAGTCTATTGCTTAACCACCTGAGCCACCCAGGCACGACACAGCCCCTCCCCCCCCCCAATACCTTTCTTTTGCAGATTTCACAAAAACATGGGATCTGAGTTGGTCCTTGGTTGGGTCTCTTTGAGGGGAAGTCCCTGAGGCTCGGAATTTGTTTGCTCCAGTAAATGCAGCCCTGCCAGGGAGACTTCCCCATGGACCACCCCCCCCACCCCCACTTCCTGACCAAGCTTTATTTGGTCTCTTTCCTCTTCCCTTCTTTTCTCTTGCTCTGAGGGATGAAAAATGGTGTCTCCGAATTCTGCACGGTGTCTGGCCCTGTTTCCTATACTCAATACCCTCTCATCAAGTGGTTCCCAAGTCCAAGTCCACGTACTATTCACATGCTGGCTGAGAGGGTTGCTGAACAGCATATGAAATCTTCTAGAGGTGCTGTCTAACAGTGACACCTCTGTCACCAACATTTATGTACCACTCACTTTTTGCCAGATCCCAGGCTAAGGATCTAAAACATTAAAACAAAACCCCAAACCACACAAGCTCTGAAAAAATTTTTTAAAAATTTTTACTGAAGTAGAGTTGCTATACGATGATGATGCATTATTTTCAGGTCGTATATAGTGATTGGACAAGTCACACGGGCTTTTTTTAGTTATAGAAGCAACACATACTTAGAGTAAAAAAACAAACAACACAACAAAAAAAATAACAAAGATAGTGTGGATATTACGGCTGGGCGTAAAGAGGAAGGTGAACACTGCCCTTCCACGCCGCTTTGGGCCCACCCAGGGCCACCCTGCAGAGACAGACTCAGGGACTGGGGCAGCACCTGCTCTGAGGTCTGGCTCCTCCACCAGCCTGACTGTGGGATCTTGAGCAAGTTACTCAACCGTTTGGAGCCTCAGTTGACTCAACTGTAAAATTGGGGTGATGATGATGATGATGATGATGATGATGATGATAGTTGCCTTGTAGGGGCACCTGGGCAGTCTGTTAGGCATCTGACTTGACTTCAGCTAAGGTCATGATCTTGCAATTCATGGATTCAAGCCTTGCATCAGTCTCTCTGCTGTCAGCACAGAGCCTGCTTTGGATCCTCTGTCCCCTCCTCTCTTTACCCCTTCCCTGCTCTCTCTCTCTCTCTCAAAAATAAAACATTAAAAAAATAGCTGCCTCATAGGGTTTTTGTAACAACTAAATGAGATATTCCCTGGCAAATGCCTGACATTGTGCCTGTGCCCTGTCAACCCCACATGAGGGTCGCCTGCACTGTCTGTCTGCCCACGGATGCCATCTGCCTCCTTTTGCCTGAGGACATTCTCGGCCTCTAGAACAAGCACTGTCTAGACAGATGTAGTGGGAGGGTAACAGCCCGCTTTCCACCAGTGTGGACCATGGCTTAGTGGGTAAAATCCCCTCCCTTGCCCCTCGGGGGAGCAACCCTGGCATGTTCTACAGGGTCTCTCGGGGTCCCCAGTGGGTTCAGCCCATTGCCCTCAGCAAGATCCCGCTCTGCAACGCATTGCCCTTGACTCTCCTCCTTTCCCACCAACCCACCTGCTGTCTTTTTTTGTTTTTCTTAATTCAAGATGGTCCTTTTCTTGTTGATTTGTAGGATAACAGCCCCTCGTTTATTATAGATGCTGTAAATATTTTCTCGGAATCTCATTTGCTTTTTAGCTTAGTAATACAGTGAAATGTTACATTTTTAGATGGTCAAATCTGTCTGAATTTTCCTTTGCGGTTGCTGGATTTCACATCTAGCCTAGAAAGAAAGGGCTTCTTGTGCCGAGATGAACAAATATTTGACAGATGGTAAAGTGTTCGGATTATTCATCTCACTGGAATTTACTTTTGGTTGGCATGTGACATATAATCATACTAATAACAAAGTCAACAACAACAGTAATACTCACTAGTTTGCTCTTCAAGTGGATAAGAAAAAAATCCCGTATTATTTGTTCAGACCTCAACTAGTCCATCTTCTCCCCGCTGATCTGAATGCTTCTCTTGCATTTTCCCCGAGTTCCCATAATCCCCACAACGTGGCTTCTGGAATCTTTGTTCAATTCCTTTGATGCATCAACTCTGCCCTGTTTTAATTACTCCAGCTTTACAGCGCGTTTTGATATCTGGTAGGTCAAGTCTCATCTCATTTTTTTTCTTTTTTCAAAATGTTCTTGGTTATTTTTGTTTACTCTTTCAGATGAGCTTTAAAACCAGCCTGTCAAGTTCTATAAAAATCCTGTTAGGGTTCTGATTGGAAATGCATTGAATTTATAGATTTAATTTGGGAAGAATTGACATCTTCATATTATTGAGCCTTCCCGTCCAGAGTATGATATACCACTCCATTTATTCAGGCCTCTTTATGTCCTTCTGTAAAGTTTTATTGTGTTCCTTGCATAGAACTTGGACATTTCTCATTAAGTTTACTCTTAGGTATTTTATAGTCTCGGTTGGCCATTGTGCATAGGATATTTTTCCCATTACATTTCTAATTGCCTATTGTTAGGTGTGCAGGTGGGTGTGAATTTTGATGGTACCTGGTCTGCAGTCACACCAATGCACTGTCTATTTAGTTCTAATGTTTTTCTGTGGATTAGCACAACTCTCAACCAGCCATGCCTGTCCCACATGGGACGGGCCCCCCTCAAGAGCTCTGTCATATCTGGGCAACAGTAGTTGAATGTACTGACCCCCATCGGGCTACCTGGGGTGAAACATTCACCTATGGCCCCTAGGTCCCTTTTCTAGGTCTAAGCTTCTCTGAGTTCATCATTCTGGTTGCTGGGTCTGTTTTCTGGCACCATCTTCCCAACTGCATGAGAATCAAGGGTGACTTCCCTTCCCTCTCACCTTCCTTTCCTTCTTCGCTCTTCTTGGTTGAGTTCTACATGCCAAGCACTGTAACAAGGGGCAGGAAGGAGAGATACTGAGGTGAGAGTTGAAGGTCTAAATGCTTCACCCCCTTGGGACACAAGTGGTGTCACTTAAAATATTCTCAAGTTAAATGTGTGGATGGTAGAGACCCACTCCCCAAAATGGCCAGAACTACACTATCTATCTGGGGGCTCCTCCTCCACCCCATGGCCCTAGGTGGACTTGAACCCCAGGGGCTTGCACCATCCCAAAGGAAAACTTCCATTCTCCACGAGCAAAGAGTCTTGCTTCCTTTTCCAGGCATCCAGCCTCAACGTTCGCCACAGGGGGCGCTGCTGTCCTGTCTTGAACCCCTGCTCTGTTGCCTATGCTTCTGTTCCAGTGACTGGCCTTCTCTGAAGCCAAAGTGGGGGTGTCTCCTCCCTCAGCAAATGAGGCTGCTCCTCAGGGACCCTCTCAGGAGTTCTCCAGGGGTACACAGCCTCTGAGCAGGGTCTGCCTGCTGGGATCCTGAGCCCGGCCACCTTTGTGTCCCGTCCTAGGTTCACGGAGCCACCCACAAAGCTGCTGCTCCCTGCCTCCACCCCGAACACAAATGGCTCTTTCCCACTCATCTCTCACAGGGAGCCTGCTTACCTATCAGAAGAGTCTGGAACCGTGGTTCTCAATCAGGGTGGTGGTGATGGTGATGATTTTGCCCCACCACCCAGAGATCATTTGGTCCCTCCCCATCCCATGGTGGGTGCTCAGCTTAGCACCTGGCTCTAACAGGTACTCACTAAATGTTGTTGAATGAAATGAGGTCTGAAAGACAGCTTAGGAGCCACCGAAGAGTCCTGAGACACTCGGAGGTGTCCACTGGTTTTCAGGATGAGGTGTTCCTGGGGTGTGCTGAATGCCCCCAGTCACAGGGCACTCACTTCCTTAGATGCACTCCTTTCTGGGCTGGCTCCAGCCATCTGGGCAGAAGTTCTTGCTGATGAGGGAGGTCAGGTGCTTTCCGCTGTCTGAAGGCCACGTGGGGACTGGTGGCAGCCATGCTGAGCAGCGCAGGTCTAGACATTAGAAATAGAAAGTCTCAGTTTCTTCCTGAGGGAGACAAAAACCACACTCTCCCCCTGTCTGATGAGTCAGCCTTCCTTCCAAAGGACAGCAGGGAGCTTTGGCAATAGTGGTAGAAACCAAAGCCACAAGTTCAGTATTTTTTTAAGTTTATTACTATTTTAAATTTATTTTGAGAGAGAGAGAGAGAGAGAGAGCATGCATGCAACGGGGGAGGGGCAGAGAGAGGAGGCCAGAGAGAATCCCAAGCAGGATCCGCACTGTCAGCACACAGCCCGACGTGGCGCTCTATACCCATGAACTGTGAGATCATGATTTGGGCCAAAATCAAAAGTCAGACGCTCAACCGACTGAGCCACCCAAGAGCCCCCACAAGTTCAGTTCTTAATGGGTCTCTGTCATGGTGAGACCAGTGTCCTCTCTCAAGGACCCTCTGGTCTAGGGAAGGAGGTGGGTATACCAGTAATACACATGACTAACATGCGGTGGGGCCGTAAAGGAGTGACACAGTGTAACGCTACAAGTGGGTGACAGTATAGTGTCTGCATGGAGGGATGAGCGGTTCACGTCTTGAAGAGTCACCGGGAGCTGGCCAGGCAGAGACAAGTTCTCAATGCTGGGGTGTGCCTAGGGGGAGGGTGTGGCCTGTTCCTAGGAAGAGTCCTCAGTGGGCTGACCTGGGAGCCCCGAGGGGTTAGAAGAGGCTGCTGGTGCTGGGCTGCGTGCTTCTGTGGCTGGCTTCCCCCAGCTCCGAACCTCATTCAGAGCTCTGCTGAGTGGCAGCCATAGGCTTCGGGGGCGTGGGGAATCCAGTTTTGCTTCCGGCCATCCTCGCAAGGCTACTTTCCACCAACAGGGGGCAGGGCGACCTCAGGAAATGATCCCACTCTTTGGGCTTTGGGTAGCCAGATGAAATCCTGCGGTAGATGGTAGGTGAGACCTCTCCATGCTCAGTGGACAATTCCTGAGCTTCAGGCTCGGTGCCAGCCTCTGGGCCCACGAAGACAAGCCTTGCCCCTTGCAGCCCGTGTCCCTGCCCACAGGGCTTGTCGGGGCTGCAGGCAGTGATGGGTTCCATCAGGGCGGAGGCTGGAGGCGAGGTAGGAACTGCTCCCTAGAGAAGGCCACTCTTGGGCTCAACCAAGAACTCTTGGCTCACAGGGTTTCAAGATGTGCCACTGAGAGGACAGGGTGTGGGGGTGAGGCACATACTGGAACGTCTGGCTGCTGACTGCAGTCCTAGATCCCAGACCATGAGGTACAGGTAGGTACAGGGGCCAGAGAGCTGGGACAGTGACAGGTGTGGCTGTAGAGAAAGCTCATGAAGGACCCTGGAGCCATGCTAAGGAGCTCCTTCCTGGGGCAGCAAGGTGAGGAGCAGAGAGAATCTCCTTTAAGAACACGATATCAAGACAAATACACACCAAAGTACGTAGTATGACTCCCCACCGCCGATGATCACCTCCTCCGCGCTTTCGTCCACTCTCCTTCCACGTTTTAAAAGCTTCTTATTGTAGGAAATGTCAAATACACAGAAGAGCTGGGAGCTGGTGTAATGATCCTCATAGACCGCCACCTGCCTGGCTCAACAATGAACGATGTGCCATGCACGTTTTAGCTCTCCCCGCACCCTCAGATTATTTTGAAACAAATCATGTTGTCATTTCACATCTACATATTTCAGTACATACCCCTAAAAGTTAAGGACTGTCTAAAAACAAAAACACAACCGCACTGCCATGACCACCCCTGAACAGAGTCGTCATTCTTTAATTTCATCCCATCTCCAGGACTGACAGGATTTTAAGCCCAGAAACGGCCAGACCTGGGGTGGCACTCCAGGATGCTCCCCGGGGCAGAGAGTGTGGGAGGAAATGGACAAGGCGTCAGCCAGGAGACTTTTATGAGAGCCTGGGGTAGAACAATGAGCACGTGAACTTGGCTAAGGCAAGGCCGTAAAGGGAAGAGCGGTGGGAAGCTTACCCGGTGCCAGGCGCTACACGTGTGGTCCTCATCCTCAGGAAGCCCACGGGTGATGTCTTGCGATCTCCCGTTTACAGGTTGGAGACCATGGCTCAGATGGACTCATGCCTTGGTTCCCCACCGCAGAGGCAATGCTGTCCTGTGGCGCGAGGGCCACCGAATGGGGGATGGGCTCACGTGCAGGGCTGTCAGGAAAGCCTCTGGCAGCTGAGGGGTGGGGGAGGAAGCCGCCTCTTTCTCAATTCCCACTGATGCCCATGAGAGGGTGGGTGCTGGTGGTGGGTGAGGGGGGGGGTCCCCTTGCTAACCTGTACCAGCAACATGCCAGGCAACCCAACCCACTCTGCCCTCTCCCTACTTTTCCTCTCCCGGCCCCCCAAGTGGACTGTCTGTCCCCATTCTCCATGTGAATGAGGCAGGGGCCACCACACCGCAGGCATCTCTCAGAATCCAACGTAACACTGCGCTAACATGGCCAACTGGCGGCTGACGCAGCCCTTTCTTCCTTAGAAGAAGATTGTGCTCTCTCCCCATTCTTCCCCCACCCCCACCCCATGGAATGCCAAGTCATCAACACGAGTGGTGGAGGGTTGTCCGGTTGGTTCTCTTATGGGAAGCATCCCTGTCCCCAGGGCCAGCAGGCAGGGGGAGGGGTGGCCATCTGTCAGGGTCTGTGAGCGCACAGACCTCCTTCTTGCTCAGATTGGGAGCCCGGGGTGGTGGGAACCAGCAAGCCCAAGGCCAAGCTCAAGCCCCTGCTGGGTGACGTGGGAGGAGTCTCGGACTCTTCCTGGGCCTCCATTTCTTCAGCTGTGAAATGAAGCGGGAGGGAGACCATCTCAGGGAATTCCCACAAACTGCCTGGTGCAGAGGGGGTCGTGGCCAGCTTATTTCCCCATCGCTTCTGCACCTGGTGGCTCAGATCAACTCTGCTGCTCCCTCCCTCGACCGAGTCAGGGGATGGGGCCCCACCCGCCCTGAGAGCCTACAAAGCTGCCCTAGGAGCTGTTTCTCTAGAGGAGGCCTGGGGACCGTCCTGCCCACGCTCGTCCCGCTCCTCATCTTTCTAGATCATGAATCGCTTCTGCCCTCCCGCCCCTGGCCATCTGCGAACTCCCACATTTCCAGCGCTGCACACCTTCCTCCCCTGCGGCCCAGGCGAGCCCGTCTGTCCTCATTAACCAGGGATTTTGGCTGCTACGGCTGTTCTGTTCGGAGCTGGGTTCTGGGAGCAGTCCCCCAAGGCCTGGGCACCCTGGGCCAGAGCTCTGGGGACAGTGGCTGTGAAGGAAGATGAACAGGGCCTCCTTGGTGTCTGTCTGCAGCCTTGGTGACCCGAGGAAGCTGGGTGACCGATGTTGATCAATGTCTGTCTCAGACTCCTGCGTGCCCAAACCAGCCAGTTATGAGCTGCTGCCCCGGGAGCCTCAGTCATGGCTGCCCCAGGGCCAGAGGGGGCAGCAGGGAAGTCCCTTATTTGACAGATGACCAGAGAGTAAGGGACACGCCCAAGGTCACTGCCAGCCCTGATAGAAAGCCAGGGATCCTGCTTTACTGGCTGGATTCTCCCCCTGCAGTGGGCTACCCAGGCATGTTGGGGCCAGGCCGGGCTTGCCCCACTCCCCCCGCCCCCAAACAGCTTGGAGGGCTCTGGCGGGCTGGACTTGGGCTCTGCGAGACCTCAGAACCAGAGGGAAACTGAGGGCTCACCTTGCCAGCCCCATCCTGATACAACAATTGTGGAAATGGAGGTGCAAAGAGGGGAGCTACCTGCCTCCAGTCAAGCCCCTCCATCCGAGCCTCTTGTTCCTCCTCTTTTCCTCCTTCAGAACCGGCTGGACAACCCCCTCCCTCCCACCCTGCAGGAACTAACAAGATCAAGACTTCCTCCTTCTCGTAAAACCCATTTCATTGTTCCTCCCCAACTCAGCTGCTGCCCTGGTGAGAGCACTGGATGCGGAGTCCAGGGACCTAGATTCGAGTCCTCTCCCTGCTTACTGCTGTGTGATCTTTAGTAAGTCGCTTTGCTTCTCTGAGCCTCACTTGCACGATGGTAACGTTAATTCCACTGCCTTGATCAAATGGGATCATATCCCATAGGAAACCCTAGACGAGTAGTGGGCTTGTTCTGAGATGGCTAGAGAGACACGGATAGAATCCATGAGTATACAGAGATGGGTTCTTTCTGGGCCCCAGAAGACTGTGAACACTGGCTGCAGCTCTGTCCCTGATTTGCTGTGTGGCCCCAGGCAAGCGGCCTAACCTCTCTGTGCCTCATAAAAGCATCTATGCTCCTCCGCGCTATGGTATTGACCTCCTGGCAACAGGGGAAGCTAAATGTGGAAGAGCTTTAAGATCCCTGGAAGAAAGGCTGTTTATAAGCCTAAGAGATTATTAACAACATCCAATAATTACGCTGTCTGCTAACAAAAGTAATGACGCCCTAAAGTTGGGCAGGGAAACCAGCCCTGTCAGCACGGCAGCTCCTCGCTGGTCTTCCTCTAGGCTCTGAGGGCTAATAACCCTCTGTGTTCGTGTGGGGCTTTGCCTCTGCAAACCAACCACTAATTAGTTCCTCCACGGGCGTGCCCAGGAAGAGCACGGGGTTGTGAAGGAGCTGGAGTTCCAGGAAGGGGGGGTGGCCTCTAGCCTGGCCACCCAGCTGCTTAGGGGCAGGGCCAGGCTGGGAACAGAAGGATCTCTCAGTTCTCACTGTCCACTTCTGCTCCTGTGATGAGCACCAGGGCAGACAGCTTGCCCTCTCTGGGCCTCAGTTTCCTCATCTGTACAGTGGGGTTGTAACTGCCAGGTCTGGGTGCTAAGTCCCTGGCTCCGAGCCAACCGGACCCTGCACGAGTGGGTTATCCCTGGGGGAAGGCTGTGCACGGCCCCGGGTCAGGACTTGGGCGGGAGACATGCGGCTGCGGCCTCATCCTGGCTGCGGCCTGCGGGACCCCCCTCCCAGCGGGGCTCCCAACGCCTTGCTTCAGCCGCCTGCTCCCATTCTGTCTCTCTTTCACCACACAGCCTATTTTTAACTTTCGGCCCTGGGGGAGGGGAGGAAGGGCTCCGTGGCAGCGGTTTTTCCTCTCTCCTTTCCTTTGTCTTTTCCTTCGGAGTCCTCTCCGCTCTGCCCTCCCCCAGCTCCCCCTGCCTTCCTATCCTTCCCTCCCCCACCCGCCACCCTTCCTCCTCTGCTCCTCTCATCCCCTTCCTGCCTCCCACTGTCCATCAGGCACCCCCCCACTGCCTCCTCCCAGGAACCCCGCCAAGCCCCACCCCCGTCCAGGATGGCAACCCCTTGGAGGTAGCAACTCACGTAGCGTGGGATCTTGCCACAGTCACTTGTGACTGCTGGCGGCCAATCTCGTGGACACTTTGTGGCCACAGCTGACACGGGGACGGCACCCTCCTGCAAAGCTGACCTCTTCTGGTCCCCTCCTACCTTGCTAGACGAGCCACTGGGTGCCACTCTGTCCCCGCCGTTGACTGCCGGTGTCAGCCAATGGGTCAGGCAGCCGCGGGGAGGACTTCCCAGGGCCCTTCCACCTTCTTTGGCTTCCGACACATGGATTTTCCCGAGTCCCCTCCTCCTCCCCAACCTCATCGCAGTCCTTATTCCCATTGTGGGCCCCATCCACCTCCTGGCTTCAGGCCTTGTGTGTGACTGGGTCCTGCCACTGGGAGCCCATCCTGGGCTTTTGCTGGATTAGGAAAGAGGGTGCCCTCTTGGTGACGAGGTGTGGTGCCAACTCGGGGCTGCCCGGGCCTGTACCCACCTCAGGGAAGGCCTCCTGAGGAGGTCGGCAGGGAGGGAAACAGAACCACGCGATAGAAGGAGAAGGTGGATTTCCAAGCCCTCAGCTGAGCACCTGGATTCAACCGGGGGCTCTCAGTGCCTGTCCCCCCCACCCCAGGGGGCTGTCCCTCAGGCAGGAGGCTGTCTGTAGACAGATGCACTGCAGGAAGGCACACTTGGGGCGGGCAGAGACCAGAGCCCACCTTGCAGCCCACAGCGATGAGTCCCTGGGCTTCTGGGAGGCCGGGACTCCTGCTGGGGCCTGCGGGAACACCGGCCTGGGGCTCGGGGCAGGGCCCAGGAAGGTGGGGTCCTGCTCTGAGCCCCGGCTGTCCCAGCCCCAGCAGCTGTCTTGAGCCAATACTGCTGTCCTGTCCCTGGGGAAGAGAGGAGGGTGCGGAGTGTGGGTTGGGGGCCCCGGGATGAGGGCGGGGACCCCTTCCAACGTGTAGGGTGACATGCCAGCACCTGGAAGTCAGGGCGGTGGCTGTGGAGGTCCACACTCTGTCCTCCCTTCAAGAGAAACTGCCCCAAGAGACACACCGGCTGCCTACTCCCAGCCGTGGTCCCTCAGGACCTGCTGCAGCGTCCCCACCCAGACCACCACCAGGGGCCGCCCCACTCATGGCCCAGCACTGGGGGTACCGGGGCTGGGGAGGGCAGTGCTACCTGGTACCCCACCAGCCCACAGCTCCCCTCCATCTGGCACTGTGGGGGACTCCCGGCCCAGCCCCAGCTGGCCCTGCCCGGCTCTCATGGGGTTCACCTCCAGCCTCTGCTCCCAGTCTCACTCCCCTGCTGACTCCTCCAAGGCTTCTCTGGCCCCAGCCAAAGAGCCAGCCTCCGGACCTCCCCAGGCCCTCAGCCTTGACTGCTTGTTTGGGGCCCCTGCACCGTGTGGCCCGCAGCAGTGGGCCTGTGGTGCTTGACCCCCTCGGGAGCATCTCCTGACCCTGAACTAGTCCCTGTGTGCCTTGAGGGCTGGGGGTTCAAATCCTGGCTGCACCATTAGCCCAGATTTCTGGGCTCATTGAAATGAGATAAAGTCCATGGGCTTGGGGGTCGGGCAAACCTGGGTTTGAACTGCAGTTTGGCTGGGGCCGTCTCTTCCTGTCTCTGCTTCAGTTTCCTTGTATTTAGAACAGGGAAAGGACGCCCTTGGGAAATGTCTGGGAAGTGCCTGGGCCAGCCTGTGGCTGCCTCTCCCCTCCCCTGCCCGCCTTCAGGCCTACTCAGGGCCTGGCACCCTGGAGGCGGTGAGGCGACGGGCAGTGGCTGGAGGAGGCCGGGGCGGGCTGGGCTGGGGAGATGGGTGGGGCGGCTGGTCTGGCTCCCGAGGGCTCAGAAACCTCCATTCAGCACTGGCTTTGGTGTGAAGCTCTGTAGGGCAGGGGCTGGCTCGGAGACTGGGAGAGCAGGGGGTGGGGATTGAAGGGCAGAAGGCACAGGGACAAAGGAATAGAGATGGGACACAAGGGAGGGGCCCCAGGCCGCCGTGAGTGCTGATGAGGGGTCCTTCAGCCCTGGGTGCAACTGAAGAGTGGGCCTGATTGGAGGGGGCTCTGGCGGCCCTGCAGCTTCTTGACCAGTCCCTGTGAGGGGCCACCCCTGCACTGGCCACTCAGAGAACACCCTGGAATGCTGCGGCCCCAGCAGGAAGGACATCTGTGACCTTGCCGTGAGGCTGGCAGGATTTGAGGGCTGATGGTGGAGGAGAAGGAGCATGGGTGACCAGATGTTCGGGTCTCTCTGGGGTGGGAAGGTCCCCTCATCATTCTACTGCCGCGGCTTGGATGCCTCCAGGGGCAGGCAGCTCCCCATCCCCGAGACAGCGTGCTCAGATACCGAGAAGGTCTTTGCTAGGCTGATGCTTTCACTCTGGCCTTGGCCGTGGGGTGTGTGTGTGTGTGTGTGTGTGTGTGTGTGTGTGCGTGCGTGCCAGCGCGCACGCACTGGGGTAAGCTGTCAGCCAGCATATGATGCTCCAGGACTGCTGGCAGGGAGAGAATTCTAGGAACTTTCTTTTGCATCCCGGAGAGGAAGCAGAGGCCTTTCTCTTCGGGTCCTTTATTTGATCTTGGGCCCCTCTTGCCTCAGAGAAGGACTTCTGACAAATTCATTTACACTAGAGGCTAGGATATTACTTTGTAACTTCCTCTAAAAAGAGGGCAGTTTTTAACCCAAGGCGACACTTTACTTTCGGTGGAATGACAGGTGATGGGGAGCTGATGGAGAGCTTTAGACGAGAGCCTACACTCCCCGCTAACATCTCTCCCTCTTGTCTTCGTTGCAGGTTCTTGGCTGGTGGGGGCTATGTCTTCTGTTTTTTTTTCCTGTGGGCCCCTCCCCCAATCAGGGTCCAGTGACCACTCCCATCACCCCTGGGGACTCTGTGAGTGGCAGGGATGGGACAGTACGCATAGCCTTTGTACCCGTGAACCACATCACCAAACCAATTCTCAACGAAGGTACGAGTTCTGGCTGTGGCTGGCTTGCTGTGCAGCCTCGGGCAAGTCATTGCCCTCTCTGGGCCTCCATTGTCCATCTGGGAAAGGCAGGCTTTGGACCACAGTGTCCTTGAAGTCTCCTCCAGATATGGAAGTCCCTCCTCAGGTTGCTGGGCCACACCTGGGCGAGGCTCTGAGAGCACCAGGGCAAGGGGCACGGACTCCACATGATCCCATGGCTCTCGGCCAGCCAGGCAACTGACCCCCTCCAGACGTGATAGGAGAGTTCTTACTGCTGGAGGCCTGGAGGCTCTCTTGTCTGGCTTCCTTGGTGACAGATGGAGAAACTGAGTCCTGGGTAGAGGGATGGCTTGCCTGAGTCCCTGAGCAGGTTAGCATTAGGTCAGAGGTATAAACAGGTTTCTTGTTGTCGGTATAGTGGGGAGGTCTGGTGGACAAATCCTGGCAGGCTCCCTGTTAGAGGTGAGAACTAAGATAGGTTCTAAAGGAAAGCATGGGTGGAGGAGTGTCTTCTGGGAAGGGGCCCCAGGGGAAGAGGTTGCATTGAGCACCTGTCCTTGGCCTGTGTGCCCCTTGCTTCGGAGCCCTGGTGTCCGAGGCGGCTGTTCTGCACTTGGTCCCCGGTCCGCAGTGATGGAGGGCCGCTCCCCCTGTGGTGTGGGCTGTCCCTGGGCCAGTGGCTGGGCTGGGCTGGACGTGGCTGTAAATCCGCCATGGAGCAGAACTACAGCAGATGGCTTATGCATCTCAGGCACCTATCCTCTAACTCAGAATGGGCAGCGACGTGTCTTTCTAATGAGGTTGCAAATTTCTTTGTCACCCAGGAGGTTGACAGCCATGGCCAGCGTCACCTCGCTCACCCCAGGCTCCTGGAGGGCCTCCCGGGCTGGGAGTGGGTACAGAAGGCGCCGAAGCTTCAAGCAGGCCGGGGAGAGGGGTGGGAACCACCTGAATTTGGGCACCGCGCGCCACCACCCACCCTGCCCCCTCTAATCTCCTGGATGTCTCTCCTTTCTGGCAGCAGATCGCACTGTCCTTGAATATGCTGTGCAGATTTTCTCTCCAGATCCTGGCTTACATGGCTCCTGCCTTCTAGAACACCCTCTCTGCTCTCTTCAACTATCCAGAGTCTTCTTTCAATGCCTAGGGAAGACTTCCGCCTCCAGGAAGCCCCCTGTAGCTAGTCCAGCCATAACCCTTAGACCTCTGGGGACAGGTGAACCCTGTTTTGCTTGCTGCCTGCAGTGAGGAGGCTGGGGGCTGCCTGCAGCCCCATAATGGAAGGACCAGCGAGGCTGCAAGCAGGCTCCACTGGGAAGAGTTCTGGGATCTATTAGTGATGTCTGCTAGGCTCAGGAAATAGAAGACTCCAGGGCCTTATGTTTGCTTTCCGTGCTGAGGCATCTGGGCCATGTGGCCATTTATTTCAACATTTTTGCACGTGTTGACAGTAAACCTTTCTCTCTCTCTCTTTTTTTAAACCTTCTGTCTACCCGGAGGAGACATAGCCTTTTGATGGCTGGCACTTTCCCAGGCCTCCCCTGCATCCCTACAGTGGTAGGCGTGTGTGAAGACACGACAAATCGCAGTCAGATAGAGGGGTGCGGGTAAAATGCTGCCACTTTCCCTGGAGTTGGGAACCTGGGTCACAAGGCTTCAGGGCCATTTACAGAGGAGTGCTGTAGGGGGCACAGAGTCGGGGCACAGGTCCCAGAGGAAATGAATGCTGGGAAAATCTCTGTAGTAGATTGGAGGCTGTTGGGTTGCTGGTGTTTCTTGGACCAGTGGAGCAGGGCCCGGAGTCCAGCCTGGTATCAGGGGCCCCCCAGGCTGCTGCCTACTTATGTCCCCTGGTCCCCATAGAGGCGGCCCCTTTTCTCTTCTGAGGCTCTGAAAGCATTCATTAGTGCACAGCCTCCCACATGTGAGATCCACATCTGTCATTTCCCCATTTTATGGATGGGAAAATGAAGGGCGCTCAGAGTTTATGGCTGAATCCCAGGCTCCATCGAGCAGTTTGGTGCTGTCTAGAGTGACTCTGCTGCAAACATAAGCTCTCCGTTGAGGCCAGGCCAAAGGCCCTGATGAAGAGTGTCTGAGCCACAGAGTCACTTACAGATTGTCGATTCTGAGTCCCTTAAGATCAGAAGGAGAAAATGAGGCCCAGAGAGGACCAGGCTGGCCCCATGCCTCAAAGCCTCCTCTCATGGACAGGCTTCCTGACAACCGAGTCTCTTGAGAATCTAGAATACAGGGTGAGCGGGGCCTTTGCCAGCACCCCACAGTGCCCAGACCCAGAGACACTGAAGAAAGGGACCCTGCAAGACTCCTGCTGTGGCAGCCAGCCTTGGCTAGCACTACTACATGCCTTTATTTCCCCCCAAGTCAGACACTTTGACTTCCCACCAACGACCTTGGCATGAAGGCCATGGTACAAGCCTAGTGCTCAGAAGTTTTCAGCTTGGCCACTGATGCCCTGGGGCGTTTAGCCTTCCTAGGCTCAGCTCCTCCGTCCCTCAGATGATGTGGGATCAGGGCATCTCTGCAGTCTTGTCCAGCTTCAAATTCTTACCATGGTGTAAATGACTGATAGCAGATTTTTCTTAAAGCCACGTTGGTGGGAAGTGGGAGGAGAGCCTGAAGGCAAGAACAAGAGCCTGGGTGGGTGGGGAGCACTGCAGAGATGGGTCATGATGTGGTTCAGAGAGGAGATCTGGGGGGCGGGACACTCAGCCTGCTTCTGAGCCCCCTCCCTCTCTGGCCTTTCTCTTTATCCTTCTTTTCCTCCTCCTTTCTCTCCTCCTTTCTTGTTCTCCTGCTGCAGAAGTCCCTGCAGCATTCCCCTCGGTTTGGAGCACTGTAAAGAGCTGGCCCTCGGCCAGATTTGCATTGGTGGTTTATTGATTTAATTAATTGGGAGCTGTAAACAGAGGCCCTGCTCCATGTGGGGTTGGGCCGGGGCTGGGCAGAGGATCCACAGGCAGTTGGAGGGCATGAAAGAGCCAAGGAGGCCACTGGCATCAGGGGCAGCTTGTTTCAAGGACGTGTGGTTCCTGTAAACTTTGTCCCTTTTGGACTCTATCTGAAGTGGCATTGCAACCGGCGGTGACAGCTTAATCGAGCCTGGAGCCTCAGGCAGGGAAAGGGAAGCCAGTGGACAGCAGACAGAGGGAGCCCGGCCCCAGCAGCCTGCATCCCACCTGGGCCACCCCTTCGCCGGCAGGTGCCTTGCTGGGGGCACTGGAAAAGCTCTCCTTTCATCCTCAACAACGGAGCCGCGGGTCCGTGTGCCATTCCAGTGGTGTGCCTTCCGGGGCCCACTCTTGCCTGACACCTCCGGACGCTGTCACAGAGCAGGCATCTGCTGTGTCTGTTGAAGAGGAGGGAGTGATTTCAGGGGGCCTGACTCCTTCTAGACCGGGGAGCACTGGCCTGGGAGCCAGAACCTTGGGCTCTGTGCCATGTGAGCCCTACGGCTGGGTGCCAGCTTTCCAGCTGCCCTCTCTGGATGGATGCAAGCGAGGATCGGGCTCAGCATTGTCTGACGTCCCTTCTGACTCCATGGTCACCTTTGTTCCTGTGCCCAAGTGATGTCCTTGTGCCACGGAGTGCTTGGCACTGGATGGGGGGGGGGGCTCCCACAGCTCTGGGGTCAGCCAGGCTTCACTCCAGCTCTGTAAAGTGGGCAACCTCATCTGCACCTTACTGATGAGCAACTCAGAGAGGTTGAGTTACCTGCCTCAGGTCACGCAGTTGTTAGGTGGCAATGCTATGTTTGAGCCCAGGCAGTTCAAGGAGGGTGACAACGATGCTGATGGCTTTCCCCTGACATCCTCCATGCCCTCCTGTCCATCGGCCCCTCCAGTCAGCCGTGAGGCACCTCCCTCCCTCCAGAACATGAGGAAAGGGTCTGCCTGGGGGGAACGGGGAGATGGAGATGCTGCAGTCAGTCTTCGGCCTCATCCTTTTTATTTTCATTTTTTTCAATGTTTATTTATTTTTGAGAGAGAGAGTGCAAGTGAGCATGGGAGGGGCAGAGAGAAAGGGGAACACAGAATCTGAAGCAGGCTCCAGGCTCTGACCTGTTATCACAGAGCCTGATAAGGGGCTCAAACCCAAGGACTGCGAGCTCATGACCTGAGCTGAAGTCAGAACCTTAACCGACTGAGCCACCTAGGTGCCCCCACTTTTTTTTTAATGTTTATTCATTAAATTTTTTTTAAATCTTTAATTATTATTGAGACAGAAAGAAACAGAGCATGAGCAGGGGAGGGGCAGAGAGAGAGGGAGACACAGAATCAGAAGCAGGTTCCAGGTTCTGAGCTGTCAGCACAGAGCCCAATGCGGGGCTCGAGCCCACGGACCTGAGCTGAAGTTGGATGCTTCACCAAGTGAGCTACCCAGGCACCCCGGCCTCCTCTTTTTTATATGGAACAATTTAAGACTTTGTATGTCATCCTCGGGCCGCACTAATCTCCATATTATTTCAGTGTTAGCAGATGCACCACCAAAGAGAGCACCCCCACCCCCACCCCATCCTTTGGAAAGGAAGCTGGAGGCTCCCGGATGGTAGTGCTGAGTTGGCAACACTTCACTGGGAGCCAGGAGCCTGGGGGCGGGAGGCTGCAGGGTATCATCTCTGCAGGAGTGAGGCTGGGTGCAGGGGAAATGCCTTGCTGGCTCAGAGCCTGACAGTGATGGCAGAGTCTTTGGGGCCCATTGCCCAGATGAGGTCACTGAGGTCCAGGGTCACATGGTCTGGGTTGGGGGGGGTCTCTCTGGGAGAGCCTGGCCTGACCTTCTGCGGATCCTCCCCATTTCCACCCCTAGCCACGTGGACCAGGGTGGCCAGCGGGAGGGCACAGGGGGCAGGCAGGAGCAGGGCCCTGTCCCACAAGCCTGTGTCAGCAGAACTCAGTCTGTCTCGTGAGTTCACAGCTGCCGGCGACATCTGCTCCGTCTCCCACCTCAGCGCCACCTGCTTCCCGCCGCTCCCTCTCCCCACCCCACCCCGGCCCACTCCGTCTACTGCTTCTCTCAGTTTCTTTGCATCACTGGGCTTTCTGCCTCCTCTCTCGTTCTCTGGGTCTCTCAGAATTGGTCCTCTCTGCCCCATCCCCTGGGTGATGCCAGACCCTCCAGCTCTCAGGACCCAGGGGGAGCAGTGACAGGCGAGCGTGACAGGCTTGGCTTGGGGACTGCATGGTGGGGGCCTTCGCCGTTCCCTGGGTGACCACCCCGAGCTCCCGGCTCCTCCTCCATGGGATGGGGATAACAGCATTGACTTAGGGGGGCCATCGTGGGGGTACAGGGCCAGGGACAGGGCCCGGTGCCTTCCTCATCCCCCTGAGCTCCATGCCCAGGCTCACAGTTACTTGTCGTCCCTCTTAGCCCATGTGTTCCCAAACTCGGACATGCCCAGGACCCCTGGCCATCCTGAGGAGCTGCGGACCCCCAGACCCGTTCTCCTAGCCTGGCTCCTGCCCAGCTGCTCCACCAGCATCCCTGCCAGAAGGTCGTCACCTCTGGAGTGTCGTGGTCATTAACAAGGTGGTGCTCCTGCTCTGCCCTCGGAGCCGCAGTCTGCACACCTGTGAAACAGGAAGAATAAGGCCTTCTTCCCGGGCTTGAGGACAAAGCTCTCACCACCAGGCTTTGTGGACGTCAGAAGGGCCCCACAAACAGGGCTCACTAATCTTGCTGAGCCCGCCAGTGGGTGGGGGCTCACCCCCTCTGAGATGGGTAGCCGGGGTACCTGTTGTAGATGACACCCGGGCGTGTTGACATGCGCCAGTGCCTCAAGGAGTCCCCACCTCTGCCAAGTCCCTCTTTCTCCTTCCAGAAGCCTCCCCCAGCTGCCCACGCTTGCTGACATCTTCCTCGGGCCTCCTGCAGGCTGGGCCCACCCCTGGCACCTGTTTGCTGCTGGCTTACTCATTCTCTCTCACCTGAGGTGTTGCAAGAAGCCTCCCAAGTGGCTGTCCTGCCCTCCCTCGCTCTCTCCACCCCGTTCTTGAACTTTATCTAGAGGGATTAAAAATGCTTTATTTGGGGATATTTTAAAGTATGAAGTGCTCAGATCTTCAGTGCGTACCTCAATGGATTTCTACACGTGTACACTCTGTGTAATTGCCTCACTGAGCAACGGACAGCGAATCCCAACAGTCCGGGATGTTCCCCTGGGCCCCTTTCTGGTCAAGAATCTCCCAGAGGTAACCCCGATTCAGACCTGTCATCTACCCCTGAGCTTAGTCAAATGGAGCCGGACAGGATATACGCGTGTCTGTCGGCTTTCTTACGTTCTGCATTGTGTCTGTGAGGCCCGTCCGCACCGATACAGGGTCATAATTTGTTCTTTTCACTGCTGCATAGTAGTTCATCGAATGGCTGTGTCTTTGCTGACTGATACCCCCTCCCCCCACCCCCCACCCCCCCCGTCGACATGCACGAGGGTGGTGTTCGGTTCCTGGCTACTGTGTGTAGATCTGGGGTGGCCGTTTTGCTCGTGTCCTTTGGCAGTCACCTGCTTTCGTGGCTCTCAGGTAAATACTTGTGAGTGGAATTGCTAGATCATACCCCAGGTATGTGTTTGGTTTCCGTAAACACTGCCAAGTGATTAATGAACACCCCCACAGGCAGCGTGCGAGAGCTCTGGTGGCTCCACACTCGTCAACACCGGAGGTTGGCATTCCTTAATTGTAGCCACTGTGGTGGGAGTATAATGGGTTCCCATTGTCGTTTTAATTTGCTTTGGCCCAGGGACTGATGGGGCTGGGAGCTTCTCACATGCTCACCGGGCAGCTGGACACGTGCTCCCTGAACAGTTCAAGTCCTTGGCCAATGCTTTTTTTTTTTTTTTTTTTTTAACTGGGCTGTTTTTTGCCCTTGATTTGGAGGTTTTTTCCTATTTTTTTTTTTTTTTACATATTCTGGATTTGATTCCTCTGTGGATCTGTGTGTAGGCGGTGTGCTTCTCTATCTTTCCCACTCCCACCTTCCCACCCTCTCGCAACCCCTCGCTTGGGCGGTGCGGTGTCCCTGAGCTGAGCATTTGGATGTGGGGGGCCCTCTGCCGTGTGGAGTCTCCCTCCTCTTCTCCTCCTCACCAGGCTTGCTTTCCAAGACCTGAATCAATCTCCACTTCCTCTACAAAGTCAGCCCATTCCTTCTTCCCACTCCGTGGTTCACAGCCCTGTGTTTTGTATCCATCAGAGTGTGGAGCCCCTTGGGTACAATAAATGTACACTGTGGGGGGAGGCACCTAGGCATCTGTGTGCGTCTCTGGGACACAATGGTGTTTTCTCTTTGTCACAGTTGCCCTGTACCTTGCACAATGCTGGTGCTCAACCCACACTTGCCATAGGTTTTCAAAGGTAAGGTTGAGGCATGGCTCAGCTTGCCTGGATACAGCATTAATGGTCCTTCCTGGAGGTTCCAAGGAGAGGGGAGTGGGTGAGGGCACCAAGGGGCTGATGGGGAAGAGAACATGGTCTCAGGGCCAGACTGCGGTCAAGTGCTGACCTGACACCATGTCTGCGTGCTCTTGGGTAGCGCCCTCACCCTCTATGCCTCAGTTTCCTCTTCTGTGAAATGGAGAGAATAAATCTTTCTTCACCCATGCCTCACCAGGTGGCTATGGGGGTAAATGAGATGTCAGAGGAGCATGCGTGTGACCCAACACAGCGCAGATGCACAGAGAAGCCACCCCTGTCCCCTGGGAGCCCCTGCTTGTGAGGAAGGTGTCAGGCACACCGGCCCCACTGTAGCCCAGAGGGGAGTTGAGCATGCTCAGGGCAGGAGAGGCACGTCCTAGTCGGGGAAGCCTCACTAATACTAACATCTAAATCTGAGTGGTGGCAAGATGTCCTTTTCTGAATGTTCAAACCATTTCATAGTTTATATTATTTTTCAATGGAAAAACAAAAAAGTCCAGATTGGGCTCTTCCAATGCTCTGGGCTGCTTATGAGAGGCCACCCCCCTGTGGCTCCATCAGGTACGCATGTCAATCAGGCTGGCCCTTGCACCGCACGTAGGAGTCGCCTCTGACAAAGGAGGACCCACGCCCTGTGTCCAGCCCCGCACACTCCCTTGAGTGCCAGCCAGCTGAGGACAGGTGTGCGAGGGGTGGAGGGAGGGGGACCCAGTGCCTGGGGCTCTGCGGGGGTGGGGTGCTGGACCTGGGGAGGGAGCAAAGGCTGGAAGTCATAAAGGCAAGGTCGGCTGACTTGCAGAGGCCAGAGTGGGGCCTCTCCGGTCTCTCATCTGTACAGAAGGCAGAGAAGGCTTGGTCAAAGTCATGTGGGAAATTCTTGGGGCCAGGTCTCCCCCACTGACTTCACCTCCCACCAGCCCCATGCTTGTCAGGGACCAGGACATTGTTTTCTGGGTTGCCCTCAGGCTTCGAAAGCCTGACACTGCCTAGCAAACCCTCAGGCTTGGGCAGACCTCTCTGTCTTGGACCTGGGCTGCCCAGCACTGAGATCCTCCGAGTCCTGGGGTGTCTCCAGAAGAGCCTAGGATGTTCAGTGGGTAGCTCTGGATGCTGGTGCCGCTCACAGGCTTGTGGAGTTAATTATGGGAACCTCCTCCCGGCTCTGAGTTCACTAACTAGAGGCTGGTAGCCTGCGAACCGGCCATTTGCATCATGGAATTCGGCCAGTGCTCCAAGTCAGGGCCTCTCCCTGGCCACCGAGCATTGCATGTTTCCGAGCACCGCTGCTGGCTTCCCCCGGCCCTGACCCAACCCGCATCACCTCCACTGTCACTTCCACTGTGTCGGTTTTATCCGCTGGGCTCTGGGTGAGAAGATCTCACTTGAAGGAAAGTTCTACTGCTTGGAACTTTTTGAAAAACTATCCTTTTGGACCAATTTATTTGCTGTAATCTATCCTGGGTGTGCCAAGGAAGCCTATGTGTTGGGGACTAACCCAGCCTCATGTGTGAGTGCTGAGCTGTCCTCAAGTCCTGGGCTACCCTGGGCTGCAGGAGCTCCGAGCCAACCCAAGGGTTCTAGGATAGCATGTGCCTCTGGGCCAACCCGGGACAACATGCATATTCTGCATTGATTTGGGGGCCTGGGCCAGCCTGTGCGCCAGCTGTAGGCTAGCCTGGGCTAAGCTATGCCAGGGACAACCCACAGGTTCTGGGCCACTCAAGGTACCTGTTCCGGGCTCATTTGCAAGACCTGGAGGAGCTCTGTCTCTCTGTCCTAGAGATAAGGACCAGGAAGGGAGCTCTGATCCAACTGCCCTCTTAGTTCTTCGACTGGGGGGGCGGGGGGAAGATGGCCTCTGTTTCCCCTCTGAGGAGAACGAGCAATACCAAAGAGCTTGGAGTGCCTTCAGGAGCAGGCACCCAGGGCCGCTCCCTCTGAGCTCATGCGGGTGGAGGAAGACACAGCCGGCTCCCGTCCAGGGCAGGCAGGGCTGGGCGGGGCAGGTGAAGGACAATGGGATCATTGCGGTTCTGGGGAAGCCACACAATAGGGAGGCTCCCTGTCCTTCCTGATTCTTCCTGCAGAAGGAAGTCAGCGACCCCAAGTGGGTCTCAGCTCTCCCTCCCCCAGCCTCACCAAGAGCCCAGTCCAGAGAGCCTGGTCCAGAGAGTCCAGAGTGCTCAGCTCCATGTCTGGCACGTCATCCCGATCTGCCCCTGGTTTTGGCAGAAGGAGGGTCATCTATCCAGTTGGCAGGTGAGGCTGGTGAGGAGCCAGGCTGGAGTCCCAGGTGCCCCTAGCTCTGATGCCAGTGCACCCAAGACTCCATGTCACCCGTAGAATCCCTGTCCAGAGCCTACCCTCTGTCTGGGCTCCATCGTCTGTTCCTCCCCCAGAGGCACCCCCATGAGAGCTGCTGTCTCCCCATTGATCCTGGCCCCTGGGAGCCCCTACTCTGCCCCAGAGCCCGGTTTCTAGGCACCTGCTAGAAACAGTCTGCTGGGGAGACAGTTGTCCCTGTCACTTGTGCCCCGCGGGTGCGGCCACAGCATGCTCGCCGATGCAGCGACAGGGGCATCACTGCCCTATCCCGTGGGGAAGGCCAGTGCCGACCTCGAACTGCCACTCATACCCCGAGTTAGGTTCGTTCCTCAGCCGTCTTCCCCGTCCAGGCACATCCATCCTTCCTGCCTCCCTGCACGCCCGGCAGCCAGACCCAGCTCACTCCATCCATCCTTCCACACCTGGCTCCTGAGCCCTTCCTGAGCAGGGTGCTGCGCACCCCAGGTGAGTATAACCAGGCCCTGCCACGTGCTGCTCCTGAATCCCTCCCGCTCTGCTCCCGCTACTGCCTCCTGTCCCCTCCTCCAGGGAGCCTTACCGGACTCCCCACATAGGTGCCTGTAGGTCAACCTGAGAGCCCCAGGGGTTACCCCAGGTCCCTTGGAAAGGGGATCCTTACTCCCTGGGCACTCCCATGGCAACCCTGGGAACACCCTCCACCAGCAGGACAGCTGACTCAGTCTACCGCTGCCTTTCGGAAGGTGAGCACAGCCATCAAGGCCCCAGCAAGGGCCCTTCCCCTGTGTTGTCTGGACTGGCTGGGGCTGGCACAGGGGCCTCTACACTCACCAAGTACGTGGGACAGGGAGGCACCCGGGACTCTGAGTGGGGGGGTAAGCTCTCTGGGCCCTGGGCTTACAGAGAGACGTCAGGATTTCTGTCACCAGCCTGACACAGTGCTTCTGCTTGTGGTGTCCCACTAACCACTCATTGCCCATATGGCCGGAATCAGGGATGCGGGGGTGATCCTGAAGGGAGGGGTCCAGGATCCTGAAGGCTGGGCCTGGAACCCCCCACCCCGAGAATAAAACCCTGAGGGCCTCGGCACGCACACATGCCCCCACCTGTGGGCCTACCTCCCCCCACCTCTGCCTCCCTCCTGTGTGTCCCTCTCTGGCATCTCTTCCCTCCACCCCCCACCCTCCCTACTCTGTGTCCACATAACACAGACCGTCTCTGATAGCACAGACTTAATGCCCCTCCTCAGGGAAGGCTTTTCCCTCAGACCATGTGGGTCCCACCTGCTCTCTGCTTCTGTGACCCCCTCCGCTTCTGCTGCGTGGCAGTGATCTTGACTGCAGAGAAATAATGAGCTGTGTCTCACTGACTGTTTAGTATCTGCCTTCTGTACCACCACCCTATCCCCTGCCTTCACCCTGTGGGAGCCTCATGGCTGCGGGGGCCTTGCCTGTCCTTGAGTGAATCAGTGAATGAATGAATGAATGCACGAATGAATGAATGAATGGTGAGATGAGACTGCAGGGCACGATGAGTGGGGAAGTGAGGAGGCCAGCCGGGGGAGGGGGGGGGTTCTGTGCCATGGTCCAGGTGGGCACAGGAGCCTTCGCTGCTCTTGGCTGTGTGCCCCTGCATGGTGGGCATGCGCTGCTGGCCTTCTTGCATGGGGGTCATGGGGCGGGGGAGGAGGCAGGAAGTGGTCAGATTCCAGGATCATATTGAAAGCAGCACTTTGTGGGTGGAGTGGATGTGGGGAGTGCCCCGAAGAGATTTTTGTCCTGACTAGAGAGCAGAGGGGCCACCGAGATGGGAAAGGCTGAGGGTAAGCAGGTTTCAGAGGGAGGCCTGAGGTTCTGACCATCTCAGAATTCACTGAGCGACCTGTGGGCTCCCAGGGCAGGGGCTGGTGAACAGTGCCCGGTGTGAGCCTTGAGTTCTGGGGAGAGACCTGGACCCTAGGGATGCCTTTGGGAGTCATTGGTGGATGGAACTTACTGGTATGGAATCAGATGAGCTTCTTAAGGGCACAAGGGACCCATTGGCTTTAGGGGGTCGGTGTCACATGGACTCAGGGAACGGCCTCAGGGCAGATGAAGGTGGGGAGGCCTCAGCCCCAGAGATGGAGGGGCCTGGAGAGAAGGTGGGAGAGGAGGGCTGAGGGAGGTTCCAGGAGGCAGGAGCACAGGAGGATTTAGAAGACAAAGAAGTCAGGGAAATGAACTTGGCTGAAGAGGTTCTGAACATAAGCACAGAGAGGGGTCACTTTACTCCATTGGCAATAGGGAGCCACTGCGGTTGGTGAGCAGGGGATGCATACGACTGGTGGGCCTTGGGACCCACTCGGTGGCTGTGAATAGGAGAAGGGGTGCTTGGAGGCAGATACCAAACTATGCTCATACTAGGGTCTGGCCATGAGTTTGGGGAAGTTAGGCCTCAGTTTCCTTTTCTGTCAAGTGCATATGAGGATGCTGTTTGTGGGGACATTTATTTACCTGCCCTTCGTCTGTAGGAGCGGCCTGCCATTCTGAGGCTGGCCGCTAGATGGCAGCCAGCCCCCGGCAGCCCCACGTGTAGCCCCAGACCCGGGCTGGAGGACTTCCTGGTGAGGGTACTTAGCACTGCCGCATCCCAGCCTGCACTTTCCTGGTGGAACCTTCCCTCCTTGCCTACTCACTGGCCAGAGGCTTCTGGGGCCTTGGGGCCAGAGGAAGGCCATGAATAGAAAGTCACCACGCACACTGCCTGTGTGGGGGCCTCTCTCCGGAGCAGCTCTGTGCTGGGCATGGGGCCAGAGGACTCTTTTCTGTTGGGTTGCCATATGTAGCCACTAAATACAGTATTTGGGACAAAACTTTGCTAAAACTTTTTCATAGTTAATCTAAAATTCAAATTTACCTGGCAACCCTGGCCCTGTGGCATTGAGCAGCATGGGGGACAAGGCTGGTCACTTGCACACCTGCACTGAGCACAGAGCACTGGCCAAGGCTTCCAGGAATGAGGGCCATCAGAGAGGCAGCTGGCACAAGGGGACCAAGCCCAGTTTCAGCTCACAGTCACCTCCCCTGGATGCTGTTTGTCTGTCTGTCCATCTGTCCATCCATCTATTCACTTACCAGTCTACTCACCTGTCTGTCCATCCATCCATCATCCATCCATCCATCTATCCATCTATCCATCCATGCAGTCACCCACCCACCTGTCTCTTTCACTCCCTGTGGACTGGCTATTGTCTTAGGATGTACAGACCACTGGCCACTGTTGTCACACTCTCATGGGCTCTGTTTCTGTCCCTCTAGGTCCAGCCCACATGGAGCTGAAAAGAATTCACGGCTCCTGCCTGCTTTGAGGGTCCTGCTCTCCATGGTGCATTCTGGCTGTCACATATACCCCACTCACCCCCTCGCCCGACCAAGAGTGGGTCCCCGAGAGCATTGGCAAGTGTGCTTTTACCAGGTTGCCGTGGGGGGCGGGGCAGGAAAGGGGGGGAGGGGACGGAGAGAGAAACAAGGGCTGCGGGAGACTGGCGCTGTAGCAGAGCCCAGAGAAAAGGGCTTTCCCACGTGGGGATACCGCCCGTGTCTCCTCACCTCTTCAGGGAACGCAGGGCTCAGGACCCTGAAGGCCAGCTTGGGGACGCCTCTCAGAGGCCGGACTCATCTCTTATTCCCAGACCGTGAGTCCCAGAGAGGGGCAGCGAGTGACCTAAGGACACACAGTGTCCTGCTCCCTGTCTGAGCTTATTATCCCCCATCCTCCAGGCTCTAAAGATATAAAGATCAGCTTTAGCTCTTGGGTCCTGTCAATCACCTCCTAGCAGCCCCCGCCGGAGACTTCTGCAGCCATGCAGCCCTGGGTCTGGAAGACACAGCCTCCCCCTCTGTCCTCTTCACCGGAAAGAAGATTCACAAGGCAGGTGAGTTAGTTTAAAGTAACCTGCAGTCATTTTATCACCTTGATGGCTACAATGGATTTTGTTTCTGGGAGTATCCGTAAGACTTTAATTAAATCAGGAGCTCAGGCCCCGCCAGCCTCCCTCCTGCTTATCAGCTTCTTAAGGCTGTGATTCATTACCCAGGATTATTTTTTTTCATCCCTGAAATAATCTTTAAAGGCCTTCTATCAGGGAGATTAAAGCCATAAGTCATACACGCCCACGTGGACGCTTTGTTTGCTCTGCACATGGGTGGAGGAGAGTCACCCAGAGGGACGGGGGCCCCCAGCCTGGCTCCCTGACTGGGCAGAGGGTGGTTGGCATTGCGGGAGCCGGGATAGCCTGGTGGCTGGGGAGGAGTGAGCGGGTAGCTGAACATCTGGCTTCCCTTTCACCAGAGACCCCGGATGTCCTGGGTTAGAAGGGCCAGGCCGACCACATATTCAGCTTCTGCCGTCACCAGATACAGGCAAACAGAGCAGGAGAGGGAGAGGGACCCAGCTCCACTCACCCCCTCACTGGACCTGCTACCCCGCTACTTGCCTCTTCTTCTCATTCTTTTTTCTTTGCTTTCTGATTTTTCTCCTCCCTTCATGTAGCGAACATTCGAGGGCCCCGCGCTGGTCACTGTGCTCTGAGTGCTGGGCAGGGCAAGACATACCGGATGGCTATTAAGGGTTACAGTCAAGTAGTGAGTGATGACACCACATTTATCTCTCTCTCTGCTTCCCTTTTGTTGCCACCACCACCCCACCTCCTACCTTTCTATTTCTCTGTCTCTGAAAACAGAGAAGCAAGAGTCAGGACCACACACTGGAGGTAATGGTCTTTGAGCTCATTTTGAATTGTTCAATGTCAGTCTCCCCTGGGCCAGTTTCCAAGGGGGCAGGGTGGGCAGCCTCATCCAGGTGCCCAGATCCTTGAGGAGTAATGACGTTCATGGTTCAGCCTTTAATGGGGGCGAAGGCAACCAGGGACGTGGAGAGAGCAGGGCAGCCTTCCTGGAGGAGGTGGTGATGGGGACTCAGGTTGGGCTGCAGAGCTTGGGCTCCGAGCGCACCCTGCCCCGCTCTGGCTTCAGAAGGAGCTGGAGTGGATCTGAAACCACAGGCTCAAGGGCCTGCCTCATCTCTTTTCTGGGGTGAAATACAGAGGAAGGAACAGAGTGCCCAGGTGCCGCACTGCTGCCCTCAGCAGTTCCTTCACGTGATCACGTGTTGGTCATACCCTCCTGTGGGCCCACTGTGCGCTGTCGCTGGGCAGCTGGGCGGACACCGGCGTGGCACCTGCAGGGACCACGAAACAATGGTGCTGCTTATTTGCATCAGGTTCATGCTTGCACCCACGGCCTGATGTCACTCAGTGACCTCAGAAGGGAGCTGCTTTCATTCTCACCTCCTTTTTCAGCTGATGATGATCTCTGCCCCACGAGGGTTCCTGTGCCAGAATTTGGCCCCAGCAGAAGCTTCCTTGACTTGAGACGGGCAGAAGGAAAGCTGAGGATGACAAGCTTCCTCTCCTCTCCTCTCCTCTCCTCTCTCTCTCCTCTCCTCTCTCTCCTCTCCTCTCCTCTCTCCCTCCCCTCTCCTCTCTTCTCCTCCCTCTCCCCTCCCCCTTTCCTCTCCCTCCCCTCCCCTTTCTTTCTTTTCCCTTCTCTTTTTGAGAGTGGAGGGGGAGGGGCAGAGAGAGAGGAGAAAGTGAATCCCAAGCATGATCCACACTCAGCTTGGAGCCCGACGCAGGGCTTGATCCCACAAACCTGTGAGATCATGGCCTGAGCGGAAATCAAGAGTCAGATGGTCAACCAACTGAGTCACCCAGGCGCCTCCTACTTTTTTTTTTCTTTTTCAAGCAGGGCCAAGGCTGACTTTGCATGTCACCTTGTGTAGGGCCCTGCTAACTTCTCCGAACCACCCTGACGCCAGCATGTGTGCTGCCCAAGCAAGCACTGAAAGCACGAAGGTTAGGAGTTGCCATCTTGGCATTAGAAACTTCAACTGCTCTAGCCTCAGTTTCTTCATCTGTACAGTGGGACTGATGAGAGCTCTCCATTCGCGTGGTTTTTATAAGGGTTGGAGATGGTGTGTGTAAAGGCCTGGACACAGCGCCCTCACGGGGAAAGAGTGAAGGGGAGGAGGGGGGTGTAGTGGAGGGCCTCATGCCCTTTCTCTGGAAAGCTAGCTAAGAAGCATGGTCCCGCCTCCCCCACAACCACCCCCCACCCCTGCCCTGTGGGAAGAGGACCTCCCTGAGCCTCACTTCCTGCTCTATGAGATGGGACAGGCCGAGCCACCCATGTCCACCTTTCCACCGTCTCTCAGCAGCTCCCTGAAAACTTCCCAGCGCTGTTCAAACTGGAGGATGATCGGCATTTCCAGTGCTACTAATATTTCACTGTTTCACCTCTTGAGTGAGAAAGAAGAAACCCCTGCCTGGGGACACTTGCAGCCTGCAGTGATCGCCCCCCTCTGTGCGGTCTCCGGGGCCTCCTGCTGCACCATTCCTTCCTACGTCGCGCCCCTGGCCCCCTGCTCCAAGGGTCCGGTCTTTGCTTGTCTCGTGTTCTTTGAGACCCTGGATCCGGCGCGTTGGCCCCTGGAAGCCACAGCACTGCCGGCTTGCTGAGCGACTGCTCTGACCTCAGATTTTGTAAGATGCCTGGGGGTGTTGGGAGGGGCCAAGGAGATGGTATGTGGACATGGTGGCTGTCACGTCACACACAGCGGGCGCTCAGGGGGTATCAGCACCCCCTTTCTAAACGCTCCAGTCCCCTTCCTGAATACCAGCTGCCTCATCTAGAGGGGTTAGAACTGGAGCGGGTGGCACAGTAGGGGGCCGTACTGGGCCCCCACGTGCTGCCCAAGGCCAAGGGAATATGCCACCCATCAACCGGAAGCAGCCTCAGAATCTTTCTTAACCCAGGATCCAGAGAACCTCCAGCAATCGGTGCATGGAGGGCTTGAACTTCCGGTGGGTGGGCTTCTCAGGCTGGGGCAGTCTGGATGTGGGAAGGCTCGGACTTCTTACAGGGAGAGGATCTGAGGCTTGTTATATGAGAGAGGGAGGAGGAGGAGGGGGGAGGAGGAGGAAGGGAGGAGGGAGGAGGAGGAGGAAGGAAAGAAGAGGAAGGAGGAAGAGGAGGAAGAGGGAAAAGAGGAAGAGGAGGAGGAGAAAGAAGAGAAGAAGAGGAGGAAAAGGAGGAGGAGAAGGAGGAAGAGGAGGAGGAAGAGGAGGAGAGAAGGAGGAGGAGGAGGAAGAGGAGGGGGAAGAGGAGGAGGAGGAGAAGGAGGAGGAAGAGGAAGAGGAGGAGGAAGAGGAGGAGGAGGAAGAAGAAGAGGAGAAGGAGGAGGAGGAGAAAGAGGAGGAAGAGAAGGAAGAGGAGGACGAGGAGGAGGACGAGGAGGAGAAGACCGGTTGTTTCCGGACATCCTCACCCAGCAAGTACCCAGTGATGCAGGAGGGCCTGCCTGGCAGGGAGGTTCTGGTCAGGGGCTAGGAACCCAGGCCTTGGGCTCTGCCTGCACTGCCTCTGCCCAGCCCTTGGCCTGAGACAGGCTTCACTACACATTGTCATCACCTTCCTTTCCGAGGGGCCTGCTCTGCGCCAGCCCACGCCAGCCACGTGCATGTGATCCATACATCCTCACGGCCACCTGCACTCCCATTTTACAGACAAGAAGGCGGAGGCTGACACACCATGTCTTGGTGCCAAAGGTTGCTCAGCCAGACGGGAGCCGGGCCTGGAGGGGCTCCTTCTGTTCCTGCCGGATGTACCCAGGCCATTAGCCAGGTCCCTGACATCAGATGAATTCTGTAATTTGTAAACACAGCTGAGTGGCTTTTACAGAGGAATGTCGGGAAGTGATAAAAACTATCTTCGATAGATTTACAGAGCAGCTGAATGCCAGCCTCCTGCCCCCTCCTGCTTTCTCCAGGAGTCACAAGTGACAGAGAGAAGGCCCGAGAAGGCTTTTGTGGTTGGTGGCCAGGCCTTTCATGGGCTTTTACAAGACAGGTTTAGGGCACGGAGGAGACCGATGCAGAGCAGGAGGGAGAGGGCCGCGTCCATCCAGGGCTCGGGCAGGAGAGTGAAAGACTAGCAGGTAAAGCCTGGGGAAGAACCATCCCATCCCTCCCCTAGGGGCTGCATGGCCACCCTGCCCATGCCTGGGCCTCCAAGGCTGGGGACATGTGGGGACGGGGCTGGATGGGTGGAGCACAGGTCTCCACCATCCCTGCCTGCATCCCACTATTGTCCGTTTTTCCCACAGCGGCTGGAGCGAGCATTTTCCCACAAAGCAGGTCTGCTGCTCTCAGGGGCTCCTGTTACACTTAGGGTGCCCTTCTCACCCTGCCCTGCTCTCCAGGCTCTGGATTCACCGCCCTCGTTGGAGCCCTCTCTTCCTCCTTCTCCTGGTTCAGGATGACATTGAGCCTGGAGATGGATTAGGTGCTCATCCCCGTGAGAGCCCCCAAACCTCCCCTCATATCCCAGATCCCAGTTTGTGAGGGTGTGCTCTGTGTGCAGGAGACTGACAGCCCCGGTGAGGTCAGGGGTGGCATTCTTCCCATGCAGTCTTGTGTCCTCAGGACCAGGACAAGGCTGGCACACAGTGGGTGCTCAGCTGTTGCCTGAGATTGCAGCAGGGAGCAGCTGGGGCACGATGGACATTGCAGACGGTGAGGATGGAACCGGGGGGCCCCGAGAGGGCATGAAGCAGGGGAGGGGCATGGGGAGAGCACGGTGGAGAGCAGGGCGACAGGGTGGGCCCCAGTGGCTGCTGTCCGCTCATCATGAGCACATCAAGGCTGGATGAAGCGAGAAGGCTTGGAAATCACTCACTAGAGAAGATGTGCCCAAGATGCCCTGGGGGTGTGTGATCACAGCTTTCAAGTGTCTGAAGGGCAAGGACCTGGAAGAAGGCACGTGTCTTCTGGGTGTTCTCCAGAGCGGGAAGAAGGCGGAGGAAGGGGAGGGTGAGAAGCCACAGGAAGGCCGTGGTCAGCCTGCTGTCAGAAGCACTTTCTTGCACTTGGTGATGCTTTATAACAAAGTTAGGCACTTAATGTGGTAGTGAGCTCCCGGGGGCTGGAGGCATTCAAGCAGAGGCTGGTGAGAACAAGCTGAGCAGGAAGACAGTTAAGCTGACAGACTCTGAGACTCTTCCCCACCATCTTTGATTCCGGCCTGGCCCCGCGATCCACGGAAGCCACTGGGAAATGTCCCCTCGTTGGTTAGAGCAGGGTGGCCAATCGTCTTGCTTTGCCTGGGACTAAGGGGTTTCCCAGGGATGTGGGACTTTGGGTGCTAAACCCAGGGCAGTCTTGGGCCAGCTGAGACAAGGGTGTCTTGCAACGATGCACCCCTCCCAGGCTAGCACGGCTCTGGTCCTCGCGGTGAACTCCAAGGCTGGTGAAAATGTTCTGGATCCCTCCTCCCCTGAGAATGTAGCCTGATGAGCTGGGCAGGGCAGAAAGGGAACCCTCTAGACCAGGGATTCTCTGTGATGTTGGGTCAGCCCAGCCAGAGGCCCTTCCCATGTGCTTCCCTTCTCTGGGCCTCTCTTTCCTTTTCTGTAAAATGGAGACAGGGGTGGCTGGGAGGCTAGAGAGATGGCGCCCATGTTTATCCATCCCCCCTTTGATGTAGGACCATCAGCTTCTGCTTTCTCCTCCTGACCAGAGATTGACATCTAGACTCTTGGCTTCTTTCTCGCTGCACATGGGGACAGTGTGGTGGGCGAGGGGGCGGGGCAGAGAGGGCAGGAAATGAGAGCCTTTCCCTTTCTCTGGCAGGGCTGGGGAGACAGAGGGACAAGGAGCCGGCTCTCCACCAGGTTCCTGCGCATTGGCTGCCCCAGCTGTCATCAGCCTGCCCCCCACCAGGCCCCTGGCAGTGCTGTCACCCAACCTGCTTCCTGGGGCCCTGGCTCAGAAGGAGGAGGGGGAGGGGCCTGGGTCCCCAGATGGGAGCCCCTGCCTGTGCAAGGCCTCTCTTCACCATCAGGGGGCGCACTGAGTGTGGAAGCCCTCAGGCCCCTTTGGAGGTGCAGAGCAGCCCTTTTAGGCATCGGTCCTCAGAGGGGCTGGGCTGGAGTCCCAAAGCTCACTGTGGTTGGGCTTCCCCCCAGGCTCCTGCCTGTCACCCAGCAGAGTTAGGGGGCGGTGGCAAACATGGTCCAGAGAAAGGGCAGCTTCAGCCTAGGAGCCAGGCGACTCGGGCTCCTTGCTGGCCTCACCACAGAGCTTGGGCAAACGGCTGCCCCTCTCAGAGCCTCAGCATCCTCCCTTGTCTCTCTTCCTTCTTGCCATTTGCCGTGTGGCTCACACACCCCCAGATGAACGCAGTGGCTGATCCTTAACATGAGACCCTATTGCAGGACTTAGTTCTCGCCCAGCTTACCAAGGGAGTCAGTCCCCAGGCTTGCTCTTTGTAGCATAAACCCTGAGCAATCTACAGATTTCCCCATGGTTTCCACGCCCACGTGTGCACACCCACACCCTCCCCCATCCACACATCCCCACCCACATTCACACACCCCCACCTCCATCCACACACACCCACCCCCATTCACACACACACCTCCATCCACACACACACACCTCCAACCACACACACCCCCATCCCAATCCACACCCCCACCCACATCCACACACACAGCTCCATCCACACACACACCCCTTCAGACCCCCCATGCTCCCACAGCCTCCCGCCCACATATACACACCTGCCCCTAGAAAGAGAGGGAGCAGCAGAGGTGATAGACTGGAGTGAAGTTTCTGGAGAGACTAGCTCTGGAGCACTTAGGGAGCAGCGGGCAGGGGAGGCCGGTCAGCCAGGCACACATGCCCTGTAGCTGAGGAGCCCTGAGCAGGTGCCTCTGGCCCAGGCCACCGGCGCTGTCTCCTCTGATCAGCCCTGAGGGGGGCGGGGGAGCAGGGGTCCCTGGCCCTGGACCATTACCCAGCCCTGCTCCCCTGCCTGGTTGCAGGCAGCAGCGGGGCACTCCCATCTCTGCATCCCTGACCCTGAGCTTCAGGCCCCAGCTGTGGGAACCCCTGTGCTGTACTCGGTGTGGGCTGGGAGGAGCCCCTGGGGACAGAGGACCTGAATTCAGGGCCAGAGCAGGTAATCCCAATGGGTCCCCCGAGAGGTCCCTGTACTGAACGGCCCCCTCCACGCCCCTGTCTGGTACCCTCCGGTTGCCTGTCTCCTCCCACCAAGGGGCCATGGGGCTGTTCAGACGACCCTCGGTTAGTAGAAGGACCCAGCCCCTGAGGAGCTCAGGAGCTCAGGAGCCCCGAAGATCTTCATGTTATAAGCATGACACAAAAAGGTTGCCTAGGAGCCCACAGGGGAAGGACTTCCATCTGCCTGGGGCCCCAGAACAGCTAGTCATGTAGGCCAGCAGTTCATCCAAGGGGCCGTCAGATACAGTTCCTCCACAGCAGGAAAGGCAGGTGGTGCTGGGGGCCAGCGTGTGCCAGTGCTCTCTCTATCCTCCTCCCCACGCCCATCTCCCAGGACAGCCTCTCCCTGCGCTTGCCTGCTCATCCTCCCTGCTCTGGGCTCTTGCTCTAGATCACCACATCCTCAGCCCAAATCCCATCGTGTCTGATGGTCTCCACCCAATGGGGCTGAGGCCCAGGCCGGGCCATGCCACACGATCTGCCCCAGGCTGCCCACAGAGGGCCGTGTGTTCACTTCGGTCTGGGCAGTGCCATCTGGAGGGTGTGGGCAGGATCACTGGAGCCATAAGAGCACACGGGTATGGCGGGCACCCTGAGTAACATGGGGACGTTGTCCAATGCATCCCGGAAGAAAGGAGTTGGGGCGTGAGTCAGAGCCAGTGTAAGGGTGAGGAGGGGCGGGCTAAGGGTATAGACCCACTGGAGGTCTGCACTGCAGGGATGGAGTGGGACCTGAGCAGCCGACTGGGACAAGAGTCCTTTGAGCATCGGAGGAGGGTTGGAATGAGACTCTGCATCATAACAGCAGAGAGCGGTGGCCGGCCAGCAGCAGCAGCTGTGAGGGGCCCAGGGTCACAGTTGGGAGGCTGATGAGGCTGGCCACCAGCTCCTGTGGCATGTGTGGGCCCAATAGCAGGGGTGGGAGCAAGAGCAAGGCGAGGCATAGAGATGCAGGCATAGACTCCTTGGGGTTTGTGGACGAGAAAGGACCCTGGTCCCTGTGTGCGCTGTCCTCTTGAGATGGACAGTGGCTGAGGCTGCCCAGTGCCTGGCTGTCCCCCAGGAGCACAGGAACCAGAAGTGTGAACAGTGCTGCCAAAGCTCTAGTGCGGGCTCGATCCGCGTTAGCAGGTGACATCCGTCTGGCTTTGCTCAGACCACGGCCCGAGGGACCACACCCATGGACAGACATCAGTAACCTGCCCGGTGTCCCTTGGAGAGGAGTGGGTGGTGCCTGGGCCACAAAATCCAGGCTGGCGAGGCTGGATGACTGAAGATATTCTGGAATTGAACTTGGAGGGACTGAGGTGGTTTCTCTCAAGCGTCTGAGGAGGAATCCCACCTGCTGTGGGGGCTCTGACAGAGCTCACAAGTGGGGAGGAGCAAGAGGTGGTTTTCAGCTGAAATGAGGATGAAGCTTCTAGGTCAGCGCTGACCCCAGTGGCTATCGGACACACGGGGACAAGTGTGGGAGCCCCGCCACTGGCAAAAGATATGTCCCATACATCCAAGGGACCCAAAGAACATGCGGGCTGGGTGACCCCCCCAAGAAATGACATGAGCCCTGCTCTTGGGGGCTGATGGCAGTGTGGGAGAGACTTGACTCAGACAAGACACACGGAAAGAAGTATGGCAAGGGGTCTCGGGTCGGGGGCACCTTCCTGGAAGCCCCTGGCCCAGAGAAAGTGGCCCTGCAGCAGCAAGGCTGCCTTGCGGGCAGTGAGCCACCCGTCCTTGGCGGAATGCACCTGGGACTGGATGACCTTGGGCAGGGATGCTGGAAAAGGGACTCCAGTTTCGGGCATGAGGAGGGGGCTGGATGTGAGCAGATGACCTCTGCGGTTCCTTCAAGTCCAGAGTTCCCTGGCAGGGAAAAACACCCGCAGAACTCTGAGCGGCGCACAAGGTTACTGAGGACGGAACAGAGATCCCAATATAGCTGGCGGGAGGAAGGCGGCAGCGGGCGAGGGGAAAGTAGGTCCCCCGAACAAATGAGGTGGGGCACAAAATTAACGAGGCTGGAAAGGGCTGAGCTCAGGGACTCATTTTTAAAAACTGTCTTTTAGCAAGAAAAATGAGGGAAAGAAATTTGGGCAATGGAGATGTAATGGGGATTGTGAATGCATCCATTGAGTGCCAGCCAATTGGCCAGAGAGAGGGGCCTCCTGGAGAGAAAGGAAGAGATGCAGATCGGTGGGTCTGGGGTGACCCCTGCATGCTAGGCAGGGCAGAGAGAAGCTGGTGGTGGAATGTGAGTGATAGCAAGGGGGGTGACCACGTCCTACCTACCCCTGGAAGGCCCCCTCCACTCCAGCTCTTTAGCTGGACCATTCTGTCCCTCATTCTGCCCTCAGGCACTGTACTCTGACTTGATTATTGTATGCCTGACATCCGCTCCCACTCTTCACTCGGCACGCTGCGTTTCTCCTGTCCAATGGGGGGCCTGTTCTAGATGACCTCTGAGTGTTTTTCTTGGCCACTCTGTAACCCCTTGGATGGCAGGTATTGGGGCTGCCCAAGCCATCCCCTGGTGACTGGTTGACTTTTGGTCTCTTTGGGAAAAATAGATGCTGGTATCTGGATGCCTTGGGGCCTCGCCCACCCTGCTCTGTCCCAGGGTACCTGGCCTGGAGTTTCCTGGGGAGAGAGGCTCTGTTGGATTCCTTTTTGGTCTGCCTGGCCGCTGATCTTAGGCAGAGGGAATGTTGGATGGATGGATGGATGCATGGATGCATGGATGGATGGATGGATGCATGGATGCATGGATGGGTGAATGGTTGGATGGATGGATGGATGGATGGATGGATGGATGGATGGGTGAATGGATGGATGTATGGATGGATGGGTGGATGTGTGGATACATGGATGCATGGATGGATAGATGGATAGATGCATGGATGGATGGGTGAGTGGATGGTGGATGGCTCTCTTCTCTCTGACACATGTGTGCCATCTGGCAAAGGGCATAGTTAGCTGTGTTAGAATGACTCTATCCTTCACTGGGTGGGGAGGGTAGAGGGAGAGGAGGAGGAGGATTCAGGGAAAATGTAAGGGAGGAGAGAGGAGGAATCAGATGCTTCTGGCTCATACCTGAGCTACGAGGTCTTTGAAGAAGAGGAAGTTGCCCTTCCTGCCTCCTCCCAGGGCAAAGCCCCTTGGCTCTCACCGTTGGCCTCTGCCAGGAGGTGACTGAGCTCTAGGGGCAGGGGGCTGGGGGATCGGGGGGATCAGCAGGTGAGACTCTCAGCCAGAGCTTCCTCAGATCAGGTGTTGGGAGAGGGGTGGCTCAGGGAGTCCATCTGGGGTCAGAAGAGGTGGTGGAGGCCTGAGGCTGGACTTTCTGGGTTCCTGGGCTCCAGCTTATGGGTGGGGACTGCTGCCACCAGCCTGTGCTTCAGCGGGAGGAGTGGCCCATGAAACCCTTGGGAAAGAGTACTCTCAAGGCCCAACTACCCTGGAAAGCCCACTGCCCACTCTGGAAAACCCTAGTGTCATGACCTAAGCCCTGAGAGCTCCTTAGCCAGGCCCTCTGGTCCCATTCTCCCGGTATAGGTGGGGCCGGGAGGGCTAAGAGGGGAGGGATATCAGCCAAGTGCACGCAGCACAGGAGAGGGGCAGAGAGGGAGCACAGAGCCCCCATTACCCTGGGCTCTTTCAAGGCAGCACCGCAGCTCTCCTGGACACCCCTCTCCTTCTCTGAAACCCTGTCTGCCCCCCTTGAGGCCATCCCTGCAAACCACTCTCTTCTCCAGGTATAGGAGGCCTCAGGGGGCTTGGTTAGGGGGCTGCTGAGCCAAGTGTCTCCGTTGCCACCGCCCCCCGGCTTGGTCAGCAGGGCAGGTGGAGAATAAGGGACAGACAGCTCCCCCTCCCCTTGTACCAGCCAGGAAACCTCTGTTCTATTCTCCTCCTGCCCACCCCGCCCCCCAACCTAGGATGTGCACGTGGTGGTGCCGAGGCTGCATAGGGTCCCTCGAGACTGCCCCTACCTGACCAGGGTGATGCCCATGAGCCTAGGCTAGCCCAGCCATTGTGCCGTGGGCCTGGGGAGGTTCCCCCTGATCCCTCGCCGAGTCCTTCCCGCTGGGTCCCCTCCTCCCAGCCCACCGTGCGGCCCTGCACAGGTGACAATGCCTGAAAGAGGCACAACCAGCTGAACTCCTCAGCAGCTGTCACCAGGTCCCCAGGAGGGCAGGGGGGTGGTGGTGGCAGAGGCACCACAGAGGGAGCAGAGCCGCTCCTTGAGAGGAGAGGAAGGGGGGAGGGGAGAGTGCAGGGAGCCTCAAATCCAGCAGCCACTTCACACCTGGCCTATTAATTGCCAGATTGATTTCAGATCCCAGTCTCCAGGAGGACCCAAAAATCAATCCCTTCCACTCCTCCCTTCTGCAGGCTCAGAAGTTATTCTGAAAGCCTCAGCTGTCCCAGCTGCTCTGGCTCAGCCCTCCTGCTGAAGGGTGGGTTTCAGGTTCCACAGCATGCCCACGGCTCCGTGTAGGAAAAATCTTATCCTGAAGCGAAACAAGGCAGCCCATCAGGTGTGATTATGATTGGAGGAGCATTGAGAAGGCCCTTATCTGCAAATCTCCCTCCCACCAATATGCCCCGATGTCCATAATTCACCACTAAGAAGTCATTCCTTTGGATGAATCAGGTCAACAGTCCCAGCTTCCAAAATGGAGGCTCAGGAGAAGGAATACTTCTTAGGGCTGTAATGTTCCAGTTCTGTGAGTGGAGGTATTGGAGACCCCAGGGCATGGGGAGAGCTCAGTGTGACAACTGGGAATGAGGGGGATAGATATCAGAGGGAGGGGAAAGGGAGTGACACCCTGGGTTGTCTTGTTCCTCACGTTGACTTTCCCCAAGGCACCGTGATTGAAAGGCCAGAGGGGCTGAACTTCGGCATGGACTCTGATGATGGTCACAGGAGGAGGGGTCACCAGGAGTGGGTACTACCTGGAGTCACCGTTCCAACTTAGTAGGGGAACCCTCCCTCCCACTGAGTTAGCTCACAACGACTGCCTTGGGCAGTGAGGGCTCCATCCCTCGGGGCGTACAAGCCAAAGCCAAGGACCACCTGAAGGGATGCTGTGGAGGGGATTCAGGCCAAGGAACATCAGGCACCTCGAGGACACTCCCCACTCTGGGGGCTGTGTCCCTGGCTTTGCGAAAAGCTGGGGCAACTCTCAATGGCCAGGCACTCATTGTGTCCCCGGCCCTGAGCCAACATCAGTGACCATCTCTAATGCCACCACAGCCTTGCGAGAAGGGCACTTTTAGCCTCATTTCCTAGATGGGGATACTAAAACGCACCAAGTTTTTAGTCACACGGCTGCTCACATGCAGCCAGGACTCAAGCTTGGGTCTGCCGCTTCCCAAGCTGAAGGATCCAGGCTCTGATTGCACCCACCTCAAGTCAGAGGAGGCCCCTGGGAAGTCAGGAGAACTGGAGTTGAGGGGAGCCTCCATGCGGCCCAGATGCTCGGCAGCACGGTTGTGATACACAAGCCAGGCACGATACTCTGCCGTATCAGGGGCCAGTGGCCGTCTTCCTGCAGCCCCGGCCCGGCTTCTGCTCCTGGCTACTCCTTCTTGGCTTTAGCGATGAGGGCTCCTGGCCGGGTCACTGAGGGTCAGCCCTGGACCTGGAGATGTGACAACGTTGTGGTCCGTTCCTTCCCCACATGGGGCTAATCACTCCCGCAGCACTCTGCGTTCCCATGGCCACCAACAAGGGTCTCTTTCCTGGTGGCATCACAGATGGACAGAGAGATCCGGTGACCCCCTTTGACCCTGTGCCATTACAGGGGCTGGGGAGGCTCCCTGAGGATGGCTACCCCCGCCCCCGAATGCTTCTTTGAAGCTGTGTCCTCACTTTGCCTGTGTGTGTGCGTGTGCGTGTGTGTGTGTGTGTGTGTGTGTGTGTGTGTGTTGGGAGGAAGTGAAGCAGAAACCGTGAAACCTTGGGTGCAGTTTCCAGGGAACAAGTCTTACCCTTGCTCAGCCTGTGAGGCCCAGGAGAGCCAGGGCCACGTCTGTTTTGGGCGCCCCACCCACTGCCCCGGGTCCCTGGCATGTGGCAGGTCCCCAGCAAATGTCTGAGTGAGTGAATGAATGAATGAATGAATGAATTAGAACTCCTGCTCCCCAGGCTCAGGAAGGTGAGGACAGAAGGAGACAGGGAAATCTCTAGGTGACTGTCTCCGTCCTTGCTTTGCCCACAACTGTGCTGTGTGGCCTTTGGTGAATCACTTGTTGTCTCTGTGCTCAGATCTCTGGGATCGGCGTTGCCTGTGGAGAGTGGTGAATGACCAGCAAGCATTGGAGGAACAGGATGGGCAGGAGGGTGGAAGGTGCCTGCAGTGTGACCCTCAGGTGAAGGGGGTCCTCTCCACTTCCCCCGGGGTGAGGCTGATGGGGGTTAGAGCACCGTATGCTCTGAAGGCTTAGGGAGGACAGTGTCCTGGCCTGGCACATGGCCAGGGCCCGGGCTGCCATTGAGACTGAGGGATGCCAGAGTGGGCTGGACTGGGGACTTGGCCAGGGGCTGGGGCCAAGGCTCTTGCTGGAGCCTCGCGCTGGGTCCCCAAGTGAAGAATTTGGTCGGGGCCTGGGCAGTGCAGGGGCTGAGTTCTCAGGGTCAGGGTTAAAGTCAGAGCCTGGGGCTGATTTCAGGCCTCCGCCCAGGGCTAGATCAGAGGCTCTCACAGGTGGCGGCAGGGTCAGCTTGGGGCCGGGGCAGGTTTTCTGTCTGATGGGAGCCAGAGGGGAGAGCACGTTGTCCTGGCCTCATTTTCTCAAAGCACTCAGCTGAGTGGGTGGACACTGGAGGCTCTCTGAGGGCAATGGTCTTAGGTGTCTTCCATGTCCCCAGGGTGCCCTCGGGGAACCTCAGTGCTACCTGAAGCCATTTCTTCCTGTGCATGTATGGTGAGGGAATGCAGCACTGACTCTCCAGCGTGGAAGGGGGTGTCATCATCATTTCTCACACGTGCACAGCACTTGAAAGTTTATGAAACCCCTTCCTAACCAGCATCTTGTAGTCTTCGCCATAGTCCTAAGAAAGAGGCATGCTGAGAAGTCCATTCTACAGATGAGGAAAACAGAGACCCAGAGAAGCTAAGCGGCTTGCCAATGCCACTCAGGAGGTAGAGGGAAGTCTCAGCCCTCCCATCTGGTATACCGCCACCAGCTTGCCGGACCGCTGCTCGGTCCCGGGTTCCCCGCTCAGATGCCAGGCACCCATCCCACGACTCCTCTGCCCCCTGACGCCCGCAGAGGTTAACAAGCGGCACCCACCCTGCAGACTTTGCCAAGTCTCTAAGAGTCGCCTCTGTCATCAGCAAGCCACCTCGCTGACATCACGACCGCATAAAATTAATTTATCTAGTTAAGGAAGGTGTTAATTAAGAGTTCTCATTTATTGTGTCTTTGCAGACAGCTCTCGGGGGCTTCTGAGTTGTCAGCGCTGGCGACAGCAAAAGCTAATGGTATCACAAGTTATTAATAGAATGATTCGAGAGGGGGAGGGGCAGAAGCTGGGGCTCTGGGGGAGGGGAGGAGAAAGAAGGCTAGGGTTGGTGAGTGGATGGTTTCTCCAACTTCCTTCTCCAGGTATAGCCCCCTTCTACAAGTTGATCTAATCGCAGACATTCTCTGGGGGGCTCGGAGTTTGCTGCTAGGCCCTGCGGTGTTCAGATCTGTTAGTGGGATTAAGACACCACGTGGCGGGGGGGACCGTTGACCCCACTCCCACATGCCTGGGGTTCACCTTGAGGGGGTGTTTGCGCTCACACAAGCAGGTCCCTCTTTGCCTGCTTGCTTCTCTGCCCTGACCCTGAGCAGTTTGGGATGCAGACAGGGACTGGCTCTGGGTCCCCAAAGCCTGGCACAGAGCCTAGGGCATTGTGAGAGGTCAGCAGACATTTGCAGAATGAACACGGGGTCACCCTGTCTCCCAGCCAGTCTCACGTCTGGACTTCTTGCTGGCCAGGGAGAAAATCAGCCGAGAGAGACTTCCCACCCCCATCCCCTGCCCCCCCCCCCACCCCTCTCAGCCCCCTCTGCCTTGCAGCCCCGAGTGCCACACCTGGGGAGAGGATGTCTTTGCTGGTGCACGGGGAGCAGGTGCGGGCAGCCAGGGGTGGGGAAGGCTTGGCAGGGCTGGGGTGGTGGATGTGGGAGCTTTGGTAAACCCTGCACGAGGACCCACTGCAGGGACAGGTGGGAAGACAAGACAATTTAAACTATTTTAGCTAAACAAAGATGGCTGCAAAGAAGCCACCTGGGGTGAAGGAAAGAGCAGAGCCAAGGAGCTCGGAACTCCAGTTCTGTCCCTGATAGGCTCTGTGACCTTGGGGGGGATGACTGCACTCTGGGCCTTAGTTTGCCCAACTGTGAAATGGAGTGATGAGGCTAAACTTGGTGGAAGTCTCCCATAACCTGTGCAGTCACTTATGGAGAGTGCCCCCCATTCCAGGAGATGCGCTGGGCGCTTCTGCGGTTATCATCTTGAATGCTTATAGTGCTCCTGGGAGGGAGACGGTTGTATTATTCTCCCGTTACAGCAGGGGAAACTGAGACTCCTGTGGGAAAATAGAGGCTAAGTAACTTGCTGAAGATCCCAGGTGGGCTTAAATCCCAGGCTGGTGCTTCTTCCAGAGTATCCGGCCCTCTCCATTGATCACCTGGGATGCGGTGGACACAGAGGAGAGTCCAGTGTAGAAGCTGGCTGAGGGGAAGGGGGACAGAGCAACAGGGCCATGTGGCGAACGGGGCCCAGCTGCCAGGCTATTGGAGCAGGGACAGGCTTTGAGACCTTTCCAGAACCAAACAAGCCGCACTGTGAGGCCCAATCTGCCTGAGCTCCTCCCCCAGCCTCTCCTCTCAGACTGTCATTCATTTAAGATACATTTATTAGGGGGCCCGCTTGACACTAAAGGTGAATGAGACTGGCCCCCACCCTCAAGGAGCTCAGAATTTGGGGGGAAAGTTGGCCCCATACACAGATACATGCCCCCATGGACCACTGGGGCTAGGATAGAGGCAGGCTTAGGTTGGCTGGGCACTCCCTAAGGAGGGAGCACTTCCCTGGGGAGATGCGGGGGGTGTGTATGTGTGTCAGGATGACTTCCCTGGAGGAAGTGACCCTTGGGCGGTGTCTTGAAAGATGAGCAGATATTCACCAGGTAGAAAGGAAGAGCTCTGAGAAGGCCTGCATGGTCGAGGGAGCTGTGTGGGCAGACTCCTGCAAGTGTGAAACTATCTTATGGCTGAAGCCTCGTGGGGAGAGGGGTATCCAAAGGTGGGGTGGGCAGAGGCCAGAACATGCCAGCTTAGAGACTCTGGACCCCATCTGGAGGGCACTGGGGGGCTGTCAGGAGATTTGGGAAGAAAAATGGTGTCTGCACCCTAATCCGATCCTCCCCCCCACCCCCCCTGCCCCACCGCTTTTCTGCTCTGGTACTGAGGACACCGCTCAGAGTGGGGAGGAAGGGGGTTAGTTTGGGTTCCTTCAGACATCCACCCTGAGACATATATGTGAGTGCAGGGACACCAGGAGAGAAAGAAAGGCAGTGGGGTGTTATCGAGCCAGTTACCACGGTGAGTGAGTAGGGCCCTAGAAGCCTGCTGTTGGATCACCCAGGGAGTGAGGGAGCTGCGGTGTTTATGCACCAGTTCCCATCAGTCATAGGTGGAAGGCCGCTCCCAGGGGATGTTAATTCCCTGACATTTCTGGTCTTCCCTACACCGTCAGCAAAGAGGACCCCAGCCGTCAGAGAATATCCTCAGGCAAAGAAATGAAGACGATGTCAGCTGGTAGCATGCGGTCAGGGGCACTGTGCTCTGAAATGGTAAGGGGGTGTGGGTGAGTGTGGGGAGAGCACTCACAGCACCTGCTTCAGGGACGGAGCAGACAGAACTTCCCGGAAAGGAGGCCATAGGTCCATATGCACTAGGACTCCATCATCCACCACCTGGTTGACCAGACTCTGGGGTCAGCTGCTGACGGGAGAATTGCTTCCATTTGGCCCCTTCACCAGGGCCGAAGCCTGGGGCTGGCCCTCAAGACAGGAGGGAGGGAGGAGGAAGGTCCTAAGCTCCAGTTCTGGAGAAATACGAATCTGAGTTCAAGTGCTGATTGCCACTTACAAGCTATGTTTTTGGGCAAGTTACTTAACACCCTTGAACTTCAGTCTCTTCTTCTAAAACGGGGAGATAATTGTCCCTATGCTATGTGATTGAGATGATTGATAAGAAAAATAATGCATGGGATGTATTTAGCTCAATGCTTTGAATATATTATGTGCCCAATGAATGTTTATTATCATCATTATTATTTTATTGCTATTCCAATGATACCTAAAAAGAGGGGGCAAGATAAAGGCTTACAGAACGCACTGCCAACTTACCAGCCCAGAGTAATTTTCAATGGCTCGCGGTGTCCTTGGGAGTTAAAGAACAGACTCCCGTAGCATTTCTGGACTCTGTGAGCTCAAACTGAGCCACTGGGAAGTGACTTTATAAATCTGTTCACATAGATACTGGCTGTGACAATCACTTCTACATCTATGACACCTGTCTCCCTGAGCATTCAAAGATCAGCTTCAGATATCGTCTGTCTGCATTTTATCCTCCTTAGGCTGTCCCTGAAGACGTGGAGCAGAGGAGGGAATGCAGGGCGAGGAGTATGGGTTCTAATTCAGGCTCCAGAATGAATGCCAGATTCCTCATCTGCAATGTGGGGGTGAAACGATATCACCTTGGTGGCTTCCTCGGGCCGTTCAAGAATCAAATAAGATGACGAGGGAAGAAAAGATCACGAACACGGAGCTGGCTTGAAAGCTACAGATCACCGAAGTCTTCAACAGTGGCAGAGTACAGGGACAAAAGTCAGGTGGCTTAACTCTTCACCCCAGGGATCTTTCAAAGTCTCCGAGTCATTGTGAGAAGCCACAAATGTCATTGTGACACACCATGCCTGGCTCAGTTGGGCCTCCGGGGCAGGGAGCCCCGGAAGAAGGGCACTGCGGGAGCCCTTGGCTGGGAGGCCAGACGTTCTTTCTCAAGGACTTCAGGAGGGGATGGTCTCAGCTGGCCCCTGGGGGTCAGGCAGGAGGCAGAGGCGGATGGGATTGGTAGTTATTAAACCAGAAGGTGGGGTGGTTACCTGAGAAGCATTATGACCCACTGGGACAGTTTTCCTCATTTCCTTACAGATGCAGGGACATCTCAGGATGTGGGCTAAAGGGACTCCTGTCCACACACAGGTAGTGAGGTTCAAGAAAGCTGGCTTTGGCCAGACTGGCAATACGAGTGATCTCCCAGAGTCCATGTGGCTTCCCCTTCTCCCTGACATTGAACCGACTCAAGCTGGGATCGGCCACAGTGAGCCCCTTAGTCTCAGCCAGCGTAAACCCAGCCCTAGCCTCATCTCGGTGGGCGGGCTGGGGGCTCTGCAATGTGAAATCGTCATGGGCTGGAGGGGTTGTGGGCCTGGGGCTGGAGGCCCGGGGAGAGGCATCTGCTCGCACAAGTAGCTCTGGACCCATGTCCAGAGAACCATCAGGGAACTCTTCACTGTTGCTCAGGGAGGGAATGTCATGGCCCCAGTGGGGCAGGCAGCCAAGAGCACGTGTCCCAGCTCGGGATCTCTGGGTGGGACGTGTTCTCTAGAAGATGCCAACAATTTCCCATGCTGCTGGTGAGTGGAGAGCACCAGACTGAGGCACGGTCCCCTCTCTGAGCTCCCTGGGTCCTATCTGAAGCAGACAAATCCCCACATCCTTCCTGGACCCCATGTAGAGTGCAATGGTCCTTGCGGGGCTGGCTTCCACACTGGGGGCATTTCTCTGTGACTCGGTGACTGGAGGGACCCAGGATCTAGAAGGAGGGCTCTTCGTGCTGTTTAAAACCCCTTGGCCACCTGAGAAAGTCCTGTCCGGGGCACCCCAGGGCTCAGGCATGACTGGTTCAGGGCCAGGGGAGGCCATCTGGGGAAGTGTTTGCTTTGATTCACATGCTGGTTCCGATTTTAATCAATCCCTCAGGACCCGCTCAAACGGATTCCCTGAGATCTTGTTTTATTCTCTCTTTCAAAGCAAAAACCTCGAAAAGTTTGGCCTACTGTAATTTAAAGTAAAAGCCTTCAGATTTGTGGCTTTTACAGTTTTCCTTCAATGGCCTGCATCCACCAACCACCCCGCATCCAGAATGTGCTCTGTGGACTGAGATCGCCGAGGAAGCCTGTTGAGAAGGACGGGGCCTTAGCAACCAGAGGTTCCGGGGAGGGAAACCTGGAGAAGGAGACTCAGGAACACAGTGGGGGAGGCCAGGAGGGTAGTGACAAGCCACAGAGTGACAGGAGAGGAGCATGGCCCGGTGCACCGGGGCCGCGAGGAGCAGAGGTGAAGGAGAGAGAAGACAGAGACAAGCCTGCAGTAGGCGTGAGGATAAACCCGAGGGGGAAGAGAGAGGAGGGGGCGCGAAGAAGGTGAGGGAGGTGGAAGGAAAGTGGCAGCCAGGTGGGGGGTGGGTTGTGGGGGACATGCTCTGGAGCCCTCTCCTCCACCAAGCATCTGCATGGCAGATAAATACAGTACAGCTGGGCTTTTTTCTCTTCTTAATTGACATCTTTGAATCTGTCCCTGCTTGACAAATCAGGCCATTTATTATTAGAGATGACAGGGATAAATATCACAGGCATTCATTTTACATCTGGGGACCCTGATAATAGCCCCTCTCCCCACTCCCCCACCCCTCCCCTCACCCAGGGCTTCCTAGCAGGGAAACTGGGTGACCAGGAGCACAGACCTCCTCCTGGTGGGAGGCTGGGGGTAGGGACTGTCCGTGATTGGCCCCAGAGGGGAGAGAGACCCCCCTCTTCCATATAGAACATAGTTCCTGCGCGGAGCCAACAGCGGGCCCTGGTTCCGAACACCATGGAAGACTTTCCTTGCTGCTCACCTCCAGGCTTCCCACCTGCAAAAGGAAGAAGGCTGAGCTAGATGTTCTCCGGGGCCCTCCTGGCTCTGGCACTTCCTGTGACCAAAAGCTGTTACTAGAGCCCCTCCGCCTATAGGATCCAGTTCGAAATTCCTTGACCAGGCCCTGAAGAACTTCTCTGATTCACCCCCACCCCCTTTCCCCCCGTTTCCCTCATTCCAGCCAGAAGAACCTTCTCTCCAGTCCTAGGCATGCTCTCCTCTTTGGCCCCTGAGCCTCCGCCATGCCCAGGGCCCGCCTCCTGCTTCCGCCTCTCTCCATCGCTGGTGTCTGAGAGAGCCACCTGTCCGGGATGCTCACGGGGCAGCAGTGGCCTTACATGCGGCATCATTCCAGCGCCGTGTGCAGAATCCGGAGGGCAGGACTTCTACTCTCTGCGGGGCTGGATCGCGCTCTGGACCAGCCCTCCGTGGCTCCCCGGAGCCGCCCGTGGCTGCGAGTGCAGCACAGGTAGGCGCTTGTCCTATTTTAGCCCACCCACGTCTTTTAATAAAACCACTATTGTTCTTCTGAGATTGTGGGTGACAGAAGGGTCGCTCTGAGGGGAGGGCAGTTGAGGCTCGTGGACCCCTCGTTGAGAGAGAGTCCTTCTGGAGCTCCCCCTGCATGTTGGAATCCGTGGGCAAGTTCACATTCACGGAGACACAGGGCCCTGCCACACGTGGCTCCAGAAGGCTCAGCCATGGCAGGTCATGAACACAAGCCTCCCCCTCCCTGTTTGCTTTGGGCGTTGACCACTGGATGTGGTCCTCACTGTGCAGTGATCACGGCTCCACCTCGGCCTCAGTTTCAGGGACCTTGTAGGGAGCTTCCCTTCTATGTCACTCGCTGAGGCCCAGCCTGCTCCGGGGAGAGGTTCCCGGTGCGGAGCTCAACCTTGGAGGGAGGCCCAAGGAGGGGGAGGGGTTTCCTTGCACATTGTTACAGTTCAGGGGACCTGCTGCTCACTCCTCCCTCTGGAAACCAGGCGGGGGGTTCATCCTTTGGGGTGAGTGAGCAAGTGGGGAGGGCACGACGCTCCTTCCTCCGCTAAACCTGTGGGCAACGCAAGATGGCGCCTCCCCGTCTCACCAGGGGAGGAAGAACACTTGCCTGGCGTTCTCGCAGAATCCTTGCGGAGAAACCACTGTCTTTCCTGGGCTTGTTGTCAACCCAGATGCTAATGCAAGGCTTGGCTTCAGCTCTGCCCGCTGCCCCTAAGGCCGTGGCTGTAACTGGAAGTTCCAACATGGGGACCATTTTTCAAGAAGTGGTTTAGAGTGGGGCGCCTGGGTGGCTCAGTCGGCTAGGTGTCCGGCTTCAGCTCAGGTCATGATCTCGCGGTCCGTGGGTTGGAGCCCCGCATCGGGCTCTGTGCTGACAGCTCAGAGCCTGGAGCCTGTTTCGGATTCTGTGTCTCCCTCTCTCTCTGCCCTTCCCCAGCTTCTGCTCTGTCTCTGTCTCAAAAATAAATAAACGTTAAAAAATTTTAAAAAAATAAAAAAGAAGTGGTTTAGAGGGGAGAGCCACGTTCACGAACTGGTGTGGTTGTCACGTGCTTGGTGGCCCCAGTTTCTACAGAGGGAGTGGGGTGCAGAGCCCTTCCTTCCCCCACAGGCCCTGGTATCTTCTCAGGACCCAGAGACCCTCCCTTCCCCATGGAACGTCGTAATATCAGAGATCAAGGGGCCGGGAGATGATCTAGGTTCTAGACTGACTCCTTTGTTTCAAGATGGCTAAACTGAGGCCCGGAGGGGTGCCAGATGCCTGGGGCCCACAGCAGGGAAGGAAGCATCTAGGACTCTTGGCTCTAGTCTGTGCCTGACCCCCTTATGCTAAGGGGTCTGCCTTGCCATGGGCTTGTGGGGGCAGACGTGCGTCAGCGGGCCTCCCCTGGCTGGGCTCTGGGCATGGCGTCAGGTGGCGAGGGGGCCACTGGGGACTCATCCTGAGGGGTTGAGGCCGCTTGCCTTGTGAGAAGGTGTACGCCCTCAAGTGGGAGCACTGTACAGGGAGCGGAGGAGGCAGGATGTCCGTTTAGGAACTACCCTCAGGGCGCTGAGCCCTCCCAGGCTGAAGGGGGTGGGAGGGCTTTATTTGTCTCTGCACCGGGGGATGGATGGCTGGGGAGGAGCTAATGAAGCTGTCTTCCTACCGCCAACACCAGGACAGTGACAGATGACGGTGGGGAGAAGGCAGGTGTTGGCACACGGCCCATTGGGCAAGGTAGAGAATAGCATGTCCCTCAATGTCATTGTGGGTCACAGTGACGACTGGTGCCCTGGGGAGGGGGTGTGGGGGCTCTGGGGTACAGTGACAGGGATCCCAGGGAAATCTAGGGCCTCCTATAATTCCCTTTGTGTGATAAAGGGAGATAAATGGCAGTTAAACATAGCAACCCTGTAGTCCCCTGCTCATTATCCAAGTGGAGAGGTATAGGCCCAGAGAGGGATAGCAAATTAATCATGGTCACACAGCCAGCTAGGGGCAGAGGTTCCTAAAAAGGTTCTAGGTGGTCCAAGGGAGGAAGAAAAGAGAGAGTTCAGAATATATCGCTGTATCAATGTCCCCTCTGATGGGGGTTGGAGGGGGTGATGGGCAGAGGGTATGGTCCCAATTTCTTGTAGAGCATTCAAGGCCAGGGTGATCCGTCTGTACCTTCTCTTCCTTCTCACTCTGTGGCCCAAGCCATCTGCCTATCTTCCCGAGTCTCTGAGCCTTTGCTCATGCCCTGAGTGCAGGCGGTCTTTGAAACCCCTCCCATTTCTCTGTCTGATAATCTATTGGAAGCATTCACCCAAATGCCTTTTCTAGTTGCATATGCTCTTTGGCATTTTGAGCTAATCTCCGCATGAGGCCCCCACACCCGAGTTGCATAGTTGATGCGTCCTTCCATTATTACTCAGGGGGAACCTTCCCGAGGAGCTTTCTCTTCCATGGCAGCCATTCCTGGGGTTGTTGGAAGTACTTGTACTAGGGATCCCCATGTGTGGCAAATGAGTCAGACCTAGAAGGGGGAGAGGGATTGAAGGAGGAAAGGGCCAAGCCCAGGGCAGTTTCACCTCTGTCCTGGCCACCAAGTACTTCCCTTCCCACTTGTCCAGGTAAGTTGGTCTCGCCTGGGGTGGGCCTGCAGGATGTCGCCGAGGAAGCAAGAGAGAGAGCAGACCCCAGAGGTGATGGCGCCTTTCCCCTCTGTTAGGAGCTCCGAGCCATTCAAATGCCCCGTGGTCCTTAGCTCACCTGATAGGTGTCGTCACAGGCCTGGGGCTGAGCTGGGAATCACTGACTCCAGGTGAGGATGCTGAAATCAGGTGATGGAAATGACTAGCTAAAGGCAGAAGTGGGTCCATGAATGAATCCATTCATTTAGTCATGTCGGTAAGAATATTTTGAGCACCTACTATGGCCAGGCGTTGTGCTGGAAGCTGGGAACGTGAACGCGAACAGGGCAGACACGGTCCCTCTCTTCAAGGGCGTTTTGGAGAACCCAGCATCCTATAGTGCTGGGTCTCTGGCCTCTGCAGGGATAGGCACTGACAGGAGCACTGTCTTGAGAGTCTGCCCTTTAAACTCTGTGTCTGGAGTTGTGCCTCAGAGCCTTTCCTCCTGCCTCCAGGGCTCATCAAACTCATCCACAGCATCTCCCAAGGGACCACCCCACCCTAGACTGTCTGGAGTGTCCGTTGACCCCTCCTTGTGCCCTGTCTTCAGGTCCCCACCTGCCAATGCGTCCTCCTCTATCCATCATTCACCATCAGCAGGCAATGAGATGGAAGAAGGAAGAGGAAGACCTTGACCTCCATAGCCTCTTGGATGGGGGATGGGAAGTAAAGACTCTTCCCCTTTCCCCCCAATTTCCTGCTGCCTGGGACAGATCAATGCAGACATCCCAGCCAGTGGTAGAGGGTGGAGATTTCCTAGGACTTGGGAAATGAAGGGGCCCTTGTCCGGATACCACCGCAGCCTCCTCCCTCCCACCCCCACTTTGTGCTCCTTTCAGTCCACCAAGGCCAGATTTCTCATGCAAAGTGGCATCATTATAAATGCATCAGCCTCCTCCGGCCAAAGGCACCCACTCCCACCAGCCCATCCGGGCTCCATTACATCTGAGGCTGTCTGGGGGTAATTAAGTGACATTAGGACGCATCCCCCGCCGTAATGCAGTGTTCAAAGCCCTGGGCTGTGGCATTCTGGGAACTGCGGCCGCACCAAGGCCTTGTCTGCCTAGCGCTCTGCGCTGTGATTGCGGCTAATTACTCCAAAGACAGGCCTCATTAGTGGCGGGTTCGGGCTGGAAGGTGGGGAGCAGGCTGCCCTCCCACCTCCCTCAGCCCACCGGGTCACAGCCAGGCCTCCCTTCTCCCTCCACAAGCCCAGCTTGTCTTGCTCTGTTTTTCTGGTGGGATTAGAATAGGGCAGGGGTATTCCCCAAAGAATGCTCATTCGGGGAAGCAAGGTCACAGACTGAGTTCCAGGGCCTTCAAGAACTTTCTGACTGCTTTATTCAACTAGTGGGAACCAAGGCCCAGAGGGAATTACTGACTTGCTCAAGGTCACACTCGGAGAGGTAGGGATGGACTAAATGGACCCATCTGGATCCAGAACCAGTGGGAGAAAGACGAACCTGGCTGAATTCTTTCACTCTTTCAGGTCTTACTTCCTCCAGGAAGCCCCCCACCTCTGGAGGCTGAGTTTACTGCACCTCACACCCGCTCCCAGGATACTCTGTCCTTCCCCATCTCAGCACGAATCACTCTGACTTGTCAATGCCCAGAACCCCTTCTCCATGCTCCATGGGACTATAAGTCCATGAAGGGTAAGAACGGAGAGTTTCTTGTTCGTCTGGCCTTCCCAGTGCCCAGCATGTGCCTATCTCATGGATGGCCTCTGATAAAAATCAGAAGAAAGAAAGATCAGTGATCGATGCTCTGTACCCTTTGCAGGGCATGGACTCCTCAGAGAATTTGATGAATGCTTCTCCCTAGAAAAGCATGTGTCTATGTAAGCATAGTATTTTTCACAAAAGTTTAGGGCAGCCGAGTCCCAGTATGCCCCCAGAGGGATACATGAAATCTCAGTTAATTACCTCGGAGCCAAAGCGCTTGTTCTTCCTGCAGTCAGAATTCTTCAGCGTGGACCCTTTTATGGGTCTCCACCTCCTTCCTCCAGCCATGCTTCCTCTTCTGATCCCCCTACAGTGTCCCATCCGGGGAACTTTCTCCCCCTGCACCACCACAGTCCTGCCTCCCTGGCTTTGCCTCTGCTGCACCTCCCACCAGGGATGCCCCTTTCTCTGTGCTCCTCCAGATCTTACTGCCTGACAGAGCCCAGCCCATTCTTTACCTTCTCTAGGGAGCCATCTGTGGTGACAAGATACTGAAGATGTGTCCCTAGGTTTTAGCCCTTGGCTGTTTGGTTAAACCCAAATCTACTTACTGATGTGAAGGGACTTGGCAGGTGGAGTTAAAGTTATTCTCCAGCCGACCTTATAATAAGGGGATTATTCTGGATGATGCAGGTGCGCCCAGTGGAATCACGGGAGCCCTTGGAAGCAGAAGAGACCGTCAGAGATGTGCAGTAGAATAGGAACATGGTGGGCAGGGGAGGCAGAGAGATTCGAGCGTGAGAAGGACTTGGCTGTCCATCACTGGCCTTCAACACAGAAGAAAGGCACCATGAACCAAAGAATGCAGGCAGCCTCTAGAGGGTGAAAACCAGGATCTCAATCCTACAACCACATGGAGCCAAATTCTGCCCACAACCTGGGTGAACTTCAAAGCAGATTCATCCTCAGGACCTTGAGAAAAAGGTCATGGTTCCAACCACACCTTAGATATGGTTTTGTGAATCTCCGACCAGAGGGCTGCTAAGCTCGGCTGCACCTGAACATGCGACCTACAGAACTGTGAGGTAGGACATGGCTGTGATTTTAAGCCACTAAATCTGTGGAGATGTGTTACAGCAGCAACAGAAAATGTATACATTATCTGTGGTGGATTCACTAGAGCCATAAAGCCTTTGACCTTCTTCCTGTTGAGCAGTGAGTATGCTGACCCTCTTTTGAATCTTGGCTGGCCTGGGACTACTTTGGTTAAGGAGGGCAGTGGGTGTGAGGCTGTGCCAGATCTAGCCGGGGCTTTCAAGGCACCGGCGGCTGCCATCTTGGTTTCTTGGAGCCATGAGCTGCCATGTAAGAAACCTGACTTTGCTGAGATGGCCATGTTGTGAGGAAACCGAAGCTAGCCATGTGGCAAGGCCATATGCAGGTAAAAAGACACCCAACCAGTCCCAGCTCCCAGCCTTTTGGGTTACCCCAGCTGAGGCCACCAACGTCAAGGAGCAAAGAGCAGTCATCCCCACCATACCATGTCTCAATCCGGAGCGCTCGGTGTAGTGAGATATAACAGTAATAAGCTGTTATTCTGAACTCATCGAGTTTTGGGGTAGGTTATTATGCAGAGATGGATAACTGGCCCATGATAACTGGCCTACCAGTGATCCCCGAACAGCTCCCACTCTTGGGGATCACTCTCTTCTTTCAACCGTTAGAGCACAAGGGCTGCACACACTGGATTCCAGAAGCCTAATGTCAGTATGGCTGTAGCGTGAAGAGTCAGTGTTGGGGTTGCTGTAGCTCCCCTGCCCTGACTGTCCGCACTGTCAGGGAGGTTTCCGCAGATCTCCTGGAAGCCCCAAGAGACAGGAAGGCACGAGGTTCTGCAAGGTCAACTCAATGTCCCAGGTCTGCACCTGTGAGTCCGATGTGCCCAGTCAGATGGGCTCAGCCAGCTGGCGCAGGACCCTTCCCACAAATCATGCAGATTGACCTCTCTGTCCAGACCCATGGTCCCCCCGGAAGGAAAGCAGCCCCTGGTAGGTGGCAGTTCAGCTAGGCAGAAGTCACTGTTTCTCTCGATGTACCCGAGGACTGCTTTACCGACACCCAACATCCGTGTAAGCTGATGGGGCCTTCTCTTCTCTGCCCTCCTCTCCCTTGGGGTTACCACACCTGCCCCAGAGACCAGAGGAAGACTTTTCTCCACCAGCCATGCCCCAACGCCCTGAGGCCAGCAACGCTCCTAGTCACGCCTGGGGTTGCTCCCAGGAAGCCGTGGGGCACTTTATGCAAACTAAGTAATGGATTCAACCAGACCCCGGGACAGCCGCCAGTCTCTGTGGCCATGCGTGGTTTTGTCTTCCTGAGGGGGTCGAAGGCAGAGGCCATGCTTGGACCACTCTGTGTCCCACTGGTGCCTGGGGTGAGCCATCGGTGGACTCATGGAGGTTAATGGATGAAGGTCAATCAGCATCTCTGAAAGGAGATCCTGAGTCCGTCCACATGTCAGAGCTAGGAGGGCCTTTTCAATCCTGTATTCTGGGTTTTTAAGACGTTTCTCAGCAGGAACCCTTGGTTCAAATGAGATCTTATTCGATGCTGCACAGATATTGTTCTTGGAGTTGGGGCGGGATCCAGAGTGCTGTTCCCTTTCTTTTTCCATCCTTTTCCATCACTCCCCAGCTCGCTTGGCTACTGCCACTTCTGACCTCATCTTTATATCTTTCCTCCTGCCTGAGAGCAGAGTGAGGCGGAGCTCAGGCTTGGGGAAGTGGGGCCATTGATGGAGGGGGACGGAGGCCAGCGCCATGGGTTGAAGAGGAAGGAGAGGTCTGGGAGTCTCTGGGGGGCAGAGCTCAAAATCACTCACCAGTCGGTATTTCCTGAGCCCTGGAGTGGCTGCAAGGACAGAGCCAGTTAAGTCCACGAATTCATTATTAGAGATATAGGACATACCTTCTTGGCAAGATGATAATCCCAGAAGGATGCAGTAACCTGTTGTGGAAGGAATGTAATCTTGAAAATCTAAATGCTTTGGTGCAAATCTTGGTGCTGTGTGTCCTTGAGCCTCTCTGAGGCTCTGATTCCACATTCATAAAGTGGATTTCATAACAGCCACCCTAGCGCTGTAGACAGAGGGTGACATGTGGCCGTGGGGTGTATTGTAGGTAGTGACACAGCACTGGTTCTCCCACGGGGCTAACACCAGCTTTCTCATGGTGTGATGGCACTGTGTGTGCTGTGGGACTTCAGAGGTTCATGGCCACAGGGCAGAATCATCAAGATCATCTACGCCATCCTTCCTTCTTGCTGCTCGTGGTACATATGAGGAAAGTTCCAGAAACAGGTGTTCTCACAAGCACTCATGGGAGGTTGGGGCCCCTTCTCAAACTTGAAACTGGCTTTTACTGAGAGGAAGTGAAGCGGTTCCTTCACTTTGTGACTTGTGGGGAACCCAAAGTCCCTGGATTCTCCCCTGTCCCCAGACTACCATGGAGGTGGAGCCGCCCACAGAACTCATACTGGGGTTAAAGCATCATGTCTGGAAGCCGCCTGTGAAAAGGCAGCATCTTCCTGAGAAGGACCACATGGAGGGACCCTCCGCAGGAACTGACCAATTGGATTACGCAGACTCCTCCGAGGCTCTAAATGCTCCATCCCTGGACATGTCTGCAGGGCAGAGGGAGGTGCTCCTGTGCGCAGAGGGCTTCACTGACCTAGCTTACTGCTCCTCTTGCCTGGTCCCTGCGTTCTGCACTAGTCCCTGGGGTGCCTCGAACCCTCCGTCCTTGGAGAACCTTCTCCCAGTGGTCCCCCAGATGCCAGGAGCGATCTTCTAAGGGAGACCCCCTAGCGAGCAGGGGAGCCTGACAGGGCAGGGGAGGGGAGCCAGGCCTGTGCAACATGAAGGGGTGGCCAGGGTTTCTGTGAGCTCTCCCAAGGCGGGTGGATCAACACACATCTAATCCCTTCCCATTGTCCGTAGGGCTGAGCCCAGTCCTGTTGAAGTAAGTGCTAAGTAAGTGACAGGGAACTGGACACACGTGGTCCCCAGGGCTGCAAAGGCTCCAGAAACATAAAATGAGCCCCCCAAAACTTTCCCCCAGGGCAACTAGCCAACCCAAGTCAGCCCAAACCAAACCTAGCCCCTCTACGCTGAACCCCCCCTATTTCTGTTCCTTGTCATTTAACGCCGTCTTTCACACTCAACCCACCCATTTTGCCCAAACCAGCCCAGCCTCACCCAACTGGATTGGAGGTCATGGCGTCTATGCAATCAATGCATGGTGTACGGTGAAGCGGGCTGGGCCTTGGTGTAGGTCTGTGTGAGGGGCTACAAGCCCTTATTGCCCTTGTGCTGGGGAGGGTCTGCCCCTTAGGGGGTAGGGAGGGGCACTAGGGGTTTAGGAGGGTGCATACGCGACTCTAGTCAGGCCCTCTAGTCTGTCCCTCAGCCCCTCTGTCTGTCCGCCTAGCGTCTCAGTGGGGTTGGGCTGAAGGTCAGGCACCCCAGGTAGGTCTGTGAGTTGTCTTCTTGCCGGCCCGGCTGACCAGTGAGCTGCACAGTTAGAAGATCCACTTCTTCCAGCCCCAGGAGAAGGTCTAAGAGTCACAGTGAAGGAGAGACACAGAGGAACAGGGAGTCTCAGGACTGAAACACAGAGTCCGAGAGAGACACACACACATAGAAACAGACAGATCAACAGACAGACAGGAAGTGTGACAGGGCAGAGAAAGGAGGTGGGGAGAGACAGAAAGGAAATCCAAGTGGGGAAGAGAGGCCAGCTCGGTGAGGGAGGAGGTGACCACAGGAGTGGCCTGGGGCAAGTCGCAGGGCCTTCCAGGGGGTGGTTCTGGGGTGATGATGCCCCACCAGGGCAGGTCTCCAGGGCACCAGGGAAACCGCAGGGAGTGGGGAGGGAGCCAGTGGGGAGCAGGTGGGGGGGGGACATAGCGGAGGGATTCTGCTGCCCGCCCCACCCCCACTGGCTCTCTTTCTTCCCAATAGTGCTCCTTCTCACCTGCAGGGGCAGTTCACACTTATGGTCAGGGTGTGAGAGATTGAGTGTGTGTGTGTGTATGCGTGCACATGCATGTGCACATATATCCTCAGGATGGTGAGTGTGAACATAAGCGAGGGGGAACACAGGGAATGTGTATGAGTGGGCCCCTCTGGTGACGGGTGCACATCTGTGAGTGTGTCAGTACAGCAGCCGAAGGAGATGGCTCCACAGAGGTGGCTGCCTGGAGCTGATGTGGCCTGAACCTGCCTATGTCACCGGTCACCGACAGAAATGGATTCCTGGTGGGGGTCAGCGGGTGAGAGGCTGGGGGACTTTCAGAGGAGGTCCATCAGGCCAAGACACTTGCTCATCAGGAAGCAGTAATGGACATTCATATGATGCTCCCCATTCACCAAACCTTTCCTGAGTCCTCTGTTGAGAGAGAGGGGGGCTCACTTGTCTAAGGTCCCCAGCGGAGGTGGGGGTGAGGGGGTGGGGAATGGGCGGCGCCAGGACCAGGATGCAGCCCTGCCGGCTCTTGCAGAATGCCTGCTCCTCTCTCCCCTGCCCTGGGTACAGGGGACACCGCAAGTGCCCACTGATGTGGATGGTCATTGTTACTTGTCCTGGGTGGGAGTGGCGGTGGGGAGGCATCATCTCCTGGGAAACCACGCTGAGCATCTTTGTCATCTGGGTCCCTTCTCACACCTTCTCCGCAGTTTCAGGCCTTGCCTGTGCTTGGGTCCTGTGCCAAGTGGTGCTTCCGAGCAAGTCCCTTCCCTCCTGGGGCCTTGGCGTCCTCATCTGGGAATCGGTGGTGCTGAGGGCTAAGCAGGGGAGAAGGGGAGACGCTGGTGCACTCAGTGATCAGTAAATGCGGGTTTATTAGAAGAGCTCAAGGCTCTCCCTCTGGCAGCAGGGGCGAGGCTGGGAAGGCAGAGCAGCTCCTCCATCCCGAAACTATTCTGTGCTTCCCCCAAGGCCCACAAAACACCCAGGAAGTCATGTCTGGTCCTCCTATTTCCCAGCCAGCTCGCTTAGTGCCTCCACCTTCGGACCCACAGCACCCTCTGGCCTCACGTGTGGGACGGTCCTCCAGCTTTAGTGAGCCCCACCCCTAAGTTAGCAGGACAGAGGGGTATCAGGCTCAGACTAATGGACCCTTCTGCACACAGTGTGGGTTCTTTGGCCTTTCCCTTCAGCGGGGGGTGGGCTGAGTAGGGTGAGTGTCACCAAGCCCTCAGTTGTAAGGTGTGGGTTTGGCTCTCTGAAGCCTTGCTTCCTCGTCTGTCGGATGGGGCTAACGATGGGCACTCTGCCCAAGCCTTGTAAGGAGGGTGAAGCTTGCTGGCAACTGGGGACGGATACCAGAGGGGCAGCAGCACATCGTCAGCAGGCACTGCGTGGAGGGTGGGAGGCAGGGGTGACAGCCTGGGTTCCAGGGTGGCTTTGCTCTCCCAGTGGGGTACTTTAGCCAAATGCCCTTTGCACAGCAAACACTGATGGAGCACCTACTGTGTGCCAGGGCCTGTCGTAGGCACTGGTGGTGCAGGAGTGAACAAGATGGCTGCCAGAGTCGGTGTGGGGGCCGATGTGGGGCTGAGGGACCAAGAGCCAGTGATGCCTCACTGAGGATGGAAGCACTCGGGGTGCCCAACCAGACAACCAGGGCTTCGAGACAGTGAGAGACCTGCTCTCCAGGGGTTTTCCATGGCGCCCCTCCAAACCCTGGGGACTGTGACCGGAAAAGTTGGGGGGCATAGCTGAGGGGCTTCAGCCCCCCCCCAATCCCTGCCCCCAGCTGCATGTCTTGGAAGCTGAGTTCTGCGTACTGTTTGTTGTGTTGAATGAACTCTGTCCCGGGAGGTTTGAGTTCTGCTGAAATCCAGCCCTCCATCCCTGTGCAGTCCGGAAAACGGAGGCCCAGAGGACTCACCCAAAGCCACCCTGGGGCGCAGGTCCTTGGGTGTTCCTGTAGCATCCAGGCCTGTAGCCTCCAACCCTAGATCAGCCTGCACACCCAGACCCTAACGGACACCTCTCCCCCCGCCCCTCCCCCGCTGTCAATTGATTAATAATGACATATTTAAGACAGTAGCGCAAATGAATTTCTGAATTGCGCCATTAGTGAGTAATTAATTTCTTTGCCCTGGGAAACGAAGATATCCCTGACGGGCATGTTATCTAAATCTATAAAAGAGGAGAAACGCTGAACAGGCAACTCCATTAATGCAAACATCGATTTTCCCCCCATTTCCCTCTCTCTCGTGTGAGGACTTTCCTCCCTTACCATCCCTTCACTTTTTGGAGGGCGGCATTCATTTTTCCAAGGAGGGGTGGGGGCCTTGGAGAGGGAGAGGGCTGCCTTCAGCAGTAATGAAAAGATCATGTGTGCTCACTGCCGCCAAAATTGGATGCTGTTAAGGATACGGTTGCTGTGGAAACAGAGGATCTCGACCCTCTGGGTTTGGATGCCAAACCCGGAAGGTGCATTTTTCTGCTGGAGGTCCTGGAAGAGCCAGTACCAGGCAGGATGAGCTTGAAGGGGATGCTGTGGACTTCCACACCGGCCCCTCCTCTAGGAAGTCTCCCAGGATTCCCATGTTCCGGGTGTCACCGCTCTTCTACCACCACCCCACCTGGCGGCCAGCACGTTTCCCAGCTGGCCTGCTGAGGGGCCCTGCCTCGGCCACTTTCACGTACTTCCTGAACTGTCAGGGCTGGTCTCTGCACTAGCATCCCTAGCTGTGTGACTCTAGGCAAATGACTCAGCCTTTCTGTGCCCCATGTCCCCATCTCTAAGAGAGGATACTAATGGTCATTTTTTTTTAAGGTCACCTGTGAGAATTTAAGGAGGTGTGAGTGTAAAGTGCTCAGCACAGTGTCTGGCCCAGGGCAAATGTTGATCAAGAGATAGTATTTCGGTGCAAGTAAGGGCTGAGAGTCTGCCAGGGGCGGGAGCAAACGAGTCACATCCACTTTGGATCCGAGCTCTGCCTCTGGCCAGCTATGTACCTGGGCAAGTCACAATGTCTCTGACCTTTGGTTTGTCTCTTAAATGGGGATAATGCTGACTATACAAGCAGGGTGAGAGTCCCCGTTGCACCTGTTGTTCTGGCATGGAAGAGGACACCTGTTCCTCTGGGTGCCAGGCTCCCTGGGGCCGCAGGCCACCTGTCCCCTGCTACAGATGCTGCAGCCCTAGCTGCTCCGGGTTAGACCCAGAAGTCACCTCATTAGCTCACATCCCAGGCCCCCATGGGCAGCCTCATGTAGGCCTCTGCTCTGAGGTCAGAGATAAAGGCTGCTTGCCCCCTGCCTGGCTCCGAACGCTAGCTCTGGTGGGGCACTGTGGCCCCTGTGACCCAGCTCAGCCCCAATTAGTGCGCTGGGAGAGGGGCCCGGAGGCTACCTGGAGCTCTCTGATGCCCCGCCCCATTCAGGTCCTGGCATCAGCACTGACTGGGAAGGGCCTGCGGTGCGTACGTCCTGCCCTTCCCCCAGCTCATTAGTGCCTTCTGGACCAAGGGCATTCGGATGCATGGGGCCCTCGGATGTTTATCATCTGGCCGCCCGCATATATGCCTTCACTTAGCGCTGCACCAGGGAGTTTGATGATCAGAGATCACACGTCACTCGGGCTCCTTATCTATAGATCTAACGTGATCCCTACCCGCCCAATGCCTGATCAAATTTAATGATGCATGAGAAAGGGCCTGCTGGACTCTCGAGCATTGCGAGCTCTGTGAGAGCTGGGTCCCACTGAGGGACCCCCCAAGGCAGATGTCTGTGAAGCTAAACTTGACACGGTGCTGGTGTCTTGCTAACCCCTTGGCTTCTGTGACGAAGGTCAGGTTTCCATGGGAACAACACAACTCGGCCCATGCACACATGTGGGACACAAGTCACTCTCAGGGGTGGAGGGAGCCTCGGTTGTTGCCTGGACTCTGGGAGACTCTGGGCCGGGTGCCTTGGTTTCCCCATCTGTCAGAAGGCACAGTGATGCCAACTCTGCCTCCCTCATGGAGCAGCTGGACAAAGGAGGAGGTGTGCAGCTGAGAGAAGCAAACAGCACAGGCGTGGGCCCCCAGGCTTCAGGCCCAGCTTTGCTCTTTCCTGGCTCTGGGGACCTGGCCAAGCTCCCTGGCTCTGCTCCCCACTTTCCTTTTTGGCCAAACGGCACTGTACCATTGATGCTGCGCCGTCAGGCTTAGCAATAAATATGTAAAGTGCCTGGCGCACAGTGGGACTTAGAAAATTAAACTACTACTACTGCCATTGTTTCTTACACCGAGGAGGTGACATAGCCGAGGGGCTTCTTTTTATTTCTCATGCAAAAGCTGTACACCTGGGGACGCATTTGTGTTTGGTGCCCTGGGTTGGAAACACAGAGCTCCTGGGTCCCAAAGCTGGCCCTGGCCCTGAAGTACCATCTTCATGTCCTGTCTGCCCAGTCCCAGCTGAGGGGGAAAGAGCTGGAGCTCAAGGTGACGAGGCGCCCTCACCGAGACAGGAGAGAGAGGAGCTTGGGACTGGCCCTTGCCTTGCATGTTCCTTTCCCCCCACCCAAGAATAGCTTTCCCCAGTGGACTGGCTCCAGATCCAGGAGTAGAGAGGTAAGTAAGCTGGGTGGGACCACTGCCCTGTGTTAGTGATTATCTTCTTTTTGTTATTAGCAGCTAGAACCGAGTTTCAGCTTCTGGGGGCAGTGGCTTTCCAGGGATTCTTGAGGTCCTGGGAAATTTCCCAGGGGATGCCTCCGTCTTTCAGCCCTGAGCTCTGATAATTCTCACTCCTCACAATTCCTGGCCTGAGGGCTCAGGCTGGGCCGAGAAGACAGCAGGGGCAAAACCCGGCCAATGACCTGTGGCCTGCCGAGGTGTGCGTGCAGGCACGGGCACTCACCGAGTTGGTCACAGTGGATTACAGCTGGGTGGGGCTCCTCAGGACACCAGTGTTAAAGGCTGGGCTGGTGTGAGTCGGGGCTGGTTTAGAGTCACAGAACCAGAATCTCAATGACCGCTCCTCCTCTGCAAGCTCCCCTCCCTGGGAAGGCAGAGCTCTGGAGCCGGGAGCTGCTAGCAGGAGGAGGGAAAAGGGCCCTAGGGGAATCAGGCCTTGGCCAGGAGGTAGTGGGTGAGTCAGCCTGGTGTGAAGGGACAGTTGAAGTTCCTGGGATCAGAATCCCTGGACTTCTTAGAAAGTGCTCCCATACTTAGCTGGGACACCTCGGACAAGACCTCAACCTCTCTGCATCCTGGTTTCCACATCTGTAAAGTGGGGCTCATCGTAACGGTATCATAGGACTCTGGCAACGTGTGTTATATGTGTGCAAAATACCTAGCACAGTGCCTTAGCATGGAGCACCTACTGAATACACAGTAGTAGCTTTAATCCTTAGATATTGTGAAGTCTTAAAATGATGATTCTTGTAAGAGCACCCAGGTCACTGTGTGACACTAAAGGGTCAAAACTAACAGGTTTCTGTTTGAAAAGAGAAACCAGGCTTGAGGTTCCAAGGAGACTTAGGTAGGAATGAGGAAGGGGGCAGAGATTGGAGAGGGGGGCTTCTAGAGGGGCACGGGCTTACATGGCCATTTCCTGGTCATGCAGGGCCTTCCTCCCTCCTGCATGCCCAGACTTTGGGAAAAGAGGGTGTCTTCTGCTGACAGAAGGGTGGCAGATGGAAAGGACCGTCATAAGGGAAGGGAACCATGATGGAGTTACTGAAACTGGACTTGCCCTCCCTCCATAAACCTACAGAACTGGACAAAATCTCTGAAACAACTATTTTCTGACATTGGACAATAGGCATCTCTTGATTGTGATTCTTGAGAAAAGGGAAGCAAAATGGCGGATCCCATGGTCACTCTAGCTTTCAGCCTAGAGGCTCTGTTCAGACTGCAGGGTGGGGAGGGGAACCCAAGGAGAGCCTGGTGGACTGTCTCAATGGAGGCAATGAGTCAACATCCAAGGAGGCTGGGCAGCTGGAACTTGTAGGGCAGAGAGCTGGGGACAGGAAGCTAAGCTGAGAGAGAGCTTTGGAAATCTCCACAGGAATCTCCTAGACAATGTTGCTAAATCCTAAAATATCCAGATTTAGGATGGAACTCCACAGGCCACCAGAGAGCAAGCAAGGAGCTTGAAGCTGGACAATTCCCAGCTTACCACAGGGTACAAGGCATCTAGGTTCAGAGCAGAGAGTCCCCTCAGAAGGGTCATGCGTTAGTATGAGTAAGCTCAGAGTCAAGGGTGTTTACCTGAGTTTGAAAAAAGACTTTAAAGATTAAACTGATGTACAAATAACCTGACCACATACCGAGACAAAGTACAGCATTTTTAAAGGATTACAGCAAGACCAAATCCTCTGCAATGTGAAACTTAACTATACTTGACAGGGATGGGGAACGTCACCAACTTATTCTGTGATGATGTATCATCTTTGCATTAAAATATAAGAAAAATCCAGACCAATATCCCCCATGAACAGAAGATGCAAAAATCCTAAACAAAAATTTAACAGGTTGATTTTTTAAAAAATATATTAAACAGTTACTATATCATGAGCAAGTGAGGTTTATCCCAGGAATGCAAGGTTGGTTCAACATTTGAGAATTAATCAATGCAATTAACTGGATCAAGAGACTAAACTAGGAGAGCCATGTGTCACCTCACTAGATATGGAAAAGACATTTGACAAAATTTAATATTCAACCGTGATAAAAATTCTTAGCAGTGTAGAAATAGAAGAGAACTTCCTCAACCCAACCAAGGGCTTCTATCATAATTCATGGTGAGTGATGAAACTCTCCCTATAAGGTCAGGTCAAGGCAAGAATGTCCACTCACACCATTTCTATTCAGCATTGTATTGGAAGATCTAGACCGTGCAATAAGGCAAGAAAAAGATGAAAAATTTGGAAAGGAAAAAAACCGTCTTTATTTGCAAATGATGTAATTGTCTACATAAAAAATTGTTACAATGTACCAAAAATCTAACATATAAATTTAGCAGGTTGCAGCATAAGAAGTCAGTAAACAGGGACCCCTGGGTAGCTCAGTTGGTTGAGTGTCTGACTCTTGATTTCTGCTCAGGTCATGATCTAAGGGTTGTGGGATCAGGCCCCACTCTGCACTGAGTGTGGTGCCTGCTTGAGATTCTCTCTCTCTCTCTCTCTCTCTCTCTTCCTCTGCCCCTCTCCTCTGTTATAATAGCTCTCTCTTTCTCTCTCTAAAATAAAAAATAAAAAAGGCAATAGACAAACATCTGTTGTATTTCAATGTACTGGCGACACACAACTGGAAATTGTAATTAAAAAATCCATTTATAATAGCATCTATACATAAAATAGTTGGAAATGAATCTAACAAGCTATATAGTAGATTTATAAGCCAAATACTACAGATTTGATGATCAAAGAAGATCTCAGTAAATATAACATGTGCATGGACCAGAAGACTTGATATTGTTAAGAAGTTACTTCTCAAACAACCCATGGATTTAATACAATCCTAATACAAATTGCATCGTACTTTCTCATTAATATTGAGAAGCTGATTCTGGAATGTATGTGGAAATACAAAGAACATAGAATAGCCGAAGCTATTTTGAAAAAGAAGAACAAACTTGGATGACTCGTACTACCATTTTCAAGAATTACCAAATAGCTACCATAAACCAAGACATAGATAAAGGAAACAAAGTAGAGCAAACAGAATTAGACCCACACATAGGTGACCAATTGAATTTTAGAAATAGACTCTTTTAAAAAGAGTTTTTTTAGGTTTATAACAAAATTCAGCTGAGGGGACAAAGATTTCCCGTACACCCCCTGCCCCACACATGCATAGACTCCCCATTATCAACATCTCTTACCAGAGTGGTACATTTGTTAAAATCAATGAAACTATACAGACACATAATCATCACCCAGAGGCCATGGTTTACATTAAGGTTCACTCTTGATGTACATTTTATGAGTTTGGTCAAAGTTATGGTGACATGTATCCACCACTACACATATAGTGATACACAGCCACCATCACAGTATCATACAGAGTAGTTTCATTGCCCTAAAATTCCTCTGTGCTCCACCTGTTCATCCCTCCTTCCCCCTAGCCTTTGGCAACTACTGGTCTTTCTCCTGTCTTTATAGTTTTGCCTTTTCCAGAACGTCATAGATTTGGAATCATACAGTATTCAGCCTCTTCAAATTGGCTTCTTTCACTTAGTAATATGCATTTAAGTTTCCTCCATGTCTTTTCCTGATAGCTCCTTTTTTTTTTTTTTTTCAACACTGAGTAACGCACCACAGTTTATCCATCCACCTATTGAAGGACATCTTGGCTGCTTCCAAGTTTGGGCAATTATGCATGGAGCGGCTATACACATTCATGTGCAGGCTTTTGTGTATGTTTTCAATTCTTTTCGGTAAATCCCAAGGAGTGCAGCTAGTGGATCACATGGTAAGAATATGTTTAGTTTGGAAGAAACCGCCCAACTGTCCTCCAAAGCGGCTGTACCATTCTACATGTCCACCAGTGAGAATTCCTGTTGCTCCACATCCTTGCCAGCATTTAGTGTTGACAGTGTTCGGGATTTTGGCCATTGTAATAGTGTGTAGCGGTATCTCAGTGTTTTAGTTTGCATTTTCTTGATGATATGTGATGTGGAGCCTCTTTTCATATGTTTATTTTCTATCTGTATATTTCTTTGGTGAGGTGTCTGTTCAGGTGTTTCACCCATTTTTAAATCAGGTTAGTTGTTTTCTTATTATTGAATTTCAACAGTCCTTCATATATTTTGATAACAGTCCTTTACCAGATGTGTCTTTTGCAAATATTTTCTCCTGGTCTGAGATTTTTCTTCTCATCCTCTTGCCAGTGTCTTTCACAGATCAGAAGCTTTACATTTTAATCAAACCCAGCTTATCAATTTTTTCTTTCATAGATTATGCCCATTGACTTTTGATGAAGATGTCAGGTAATTCATGGCAGAAACGGGTCTTTGGCAGGGTGTCAGGAAAGCAGAGCAATTTTTCTGTGGAACCTTGGAGCATGTGCTATCTGCTCCAGGATTCAGCTTCCCCATTTATAATGGCATTCTTCATCCTCGGCCTCAAACCCTAACTTGGGCACTGATTTACTCTCCGCCTCTCTCTCCCCTAGCGATCACTCTCCCGGCTTATTCACTGCTGGATTGGAGGCAAAGGAGGAGGAGTGTGGAGGAGGGAAGAGTCCCTCCTATTCTGAGCCAGCCTGTGTTTCTCAGTGCCCGGGGTACAAGCCTGAGGCTGATGGTAAGAGGCAGTGATAGGACCTGGCTCAGTGCACTGGTTGGTGACTATGATTGAGTCTTTAAATCATACTACAAATAACTGAGGCTGGATGCTTTTTTGCAAGGCTGGAACAAGAAAAGGGACTTTCAAAGGCTAGGAACTATTAACATCTTCCTGTTGAGGTCCTGACCAATGCTAAAGTCTCTTTGATAACATACCAGACAATCCTCTACTTGATTACCTCTACTGACAGGGAACTCATTCTCTATTGAAGCATTGTTCCATGTTGGATCAATCTAATGGGTAAATAGATTTTGCTTGCTGAATCTGTCAGTATCCCAGTAGGAAAAAAATAGACTTTGAGGGGACTACTTGCAAAGATGTAGCAGGGTGTGCATATACTCAAGAGAGAGAGTATGTCTGAGATAGTGCATCAAGAATGCCAGACTGAGAGGTTATGGTTTTCACAGACCCTGGGCAGCCGTGAGACTTTCATCAAGTGAGGAAGTGCTACAATTAAGTCTGTGCTTTATAGAGATCATTGTTGGGGCACTTGGGTGGCTCAGTTGGTTAAGCATATGATTTCAGCTCAGGTCATGATCTCACAAGTTTGTGAGTCCGAGCCCTGCATCAGGCTCTGTGCTGAAAGCTCAGAGCCTGCTTCAGATTTCCTCTCTCCCTCTCTCTCTGCCCTACCCCCTGGCTCGTGCTCTCTCTCTATCTCAAAATACATAAATACATTTTAAAAATTATTAAAAAAAGTAAAGATTACTGTTTATTATAGACAGGAGGGCCCATTATGGACAGGGTAGGGAGGGGAGAGGAAGTGAGGCTGGAGACAAATAGGCCATTAGCAGGCTGTTTTAGTAGCTCAGGTGAGAGATGGTGAGGGCAGGGCTCCGGCTGCGATGGTGGCTGACCAGGAAGGGATGCATGGGAGAGCTTCAGCGGCGCAGGGGGAATTTGGCGAGAGAGTAGTGGAGGTGGCTTGAGAGGCCTGGGCTGGGGCTGCAGCGTGTGGGCAGGAACATGGCTAGAGAAAGAGAAGTGGCCTTCCTGCAGGGAAAGCTGGGGGTGCTGAGGAGAAGCCCGTCATAGTCCAAGCCTCTCTCAGAGCTTGTATCCTCAGACCTCCTGGCCCCTGCCTCGGTACTGGGCCAGGGACGCTGCGCCCTGGGGGGATTCACCACGCCCCGTACCGGAGCCAATGTACTGCTTACACTGGTTGGCAAGAGCCAGGTGTGTATGTGTCTTCCCGGTGCCCCGCTCAACGATGTCACATGGGCAGCTTGAAATCAGCTGTTGGCGACGGTGTTTACACCATGGAAATTGGCAAACATTGCAAATCAGGACATTGCTGCCTGCTCCTTCCCATCGCTGCTTGGTAAACATCCGTACACCACTGACCCCAGAGAACAGGGGCAGCTGAGCCAGGTCTCCAGCCACCAGGTCATTTGCCAGGCAAACGGCCGCCCGTCTGTGGCCAGGAACAACTGCAAGGTAGACTCGTTTGTATGTTGGGGGCCCTCCCAGGTCTGGGGAAAGGTGGTGGCTTTGGGGCCCTCCCTACCCCAGCCCCAGGGCGGTCTCACATGGCCTTTGGATAGCCCGAGGAGGACATCCAGAGTGGGCCCTATGTTTCTTTAGCTTTGGGAAAACGGAAGCTTCATAGGTCAGGTGGTTGGCCTGGCATCTTTCAATTTTTTTAAAACCACCCAAGCTGAAGAAATTATACATTACCCCAGAAGCTACCTCCTGCTTCCTCCCTGATGTTTCCCTCCCCACAAAGTGAGCCTCTGTTCTCTGTCTCCTCATTAGTGCAATCTGCTCTGGAACTTTGTATGATCGGAATCATGTAGTGTGCTTGGCTCCGGGTCTGGCTTCTCCGGCCCAGCGTGGTCTGTGAGCCTTGAGCGTAACGCGCGCAGCACCGGTTCATGGCTTTCCCTGCTGTGCAGTGTTCCGCAATGTACCCACCCGCTGCCCACGGATGTGTGACTCGGTTTCAGCGTTTAGCTGTTGCGTTCTGTTGCTCAGAACATACTAGGACACGGATTATTTTTTTTAATGTTTCTTTTTGAGTGGGGGGGGGGACAAGTGGGAGAGGGAAGAGAGAGAAGGAGAAGAGAATCCCAAGCAGTCCCTGCGCTGTCAGCTCAGAGCCTGACGCGGGGCTCCATCTCACAGACTGTGAGATCATGATCTGAGCCGAAATCAGGAGTCGGACACCAACCCACTGAGTCCCCCAGATGCCCCTAGCCATGGATTTTGGAGAGTATATGCATGCATTTCTGCTGGGTATGTGCCTAGGAGTGGCCCTGTGGGGTTTGGGGACAGTTCAATGCAAGTTTGACGCCACAAATAGTCCCTTCAGTGTGCAACTTCCTGAATGAGACACCTGGACTAGACAGAACTTCTCTCTCAACAGCCCCCAGCCTGTGGGAGTGTGGGCGGCTCAGGAAGGAGCCTTCGGCAAAAAACAGTCAAAAATAATGGTGCATGGAGTGGGGAGAACCAAGGCTCTGGGGCTCACAGAGCCTGGGTGGGGGGCTGCAGGGGGGAATGGGCGGGTTTGGAGGGGTTTGGGGAAGGCTGGAGTCCACGGAGAGGCCAGGCAGGAGACTGACTGCCAGGGCGCAGGTGTGGAGGCAGGTAAATGGTGTGAATTGGAGGAAAGCGTTTCTGTCTGGCTGGAGAGCTGGGTCTCCGTGGGGCCCAGTGGCTGCTACTTAGGGTCCGGCCGCCAGTCATGAAGGCGTGGAGCACAGCCCACGAGTTTGGACTTCTATCCTCAGAGCCCCAGGAAACCTAAGGCCTCCTAAGGGGCAGGTGGGGAAGGATTGTGGGGGTACCTGTTTGTGGGAGGCCTGGGTTTCGGGGGGCACCAACATAGTCTAGACTTGGGAATGAAATGAGGAGAAGGGGGAGAAACGGTGGTCCCAGCAGGCCCTGCAGAGTTTGGGCCTCACGGGAAGGGAGGCAGGAGGCAGAGATCTTTGCAGGGGACACGGGAGTCTGTACGACTGAGCGGCCCCAGGAGGCCAGACCCCGGGCAGAGAAGCAGGACCTGTTCAGGCTGCCCTCCCGTCTACGACCTGCAGTTTCCACGGGGGAGGAGGAGGGAGGGGCCATGGGCAGCATTCAGCTTCCTTCTGATTCACCCTTCACACTGGGATCCCTTGGACTATCTTCCCTTCCCTGAGAAGCAAGCTCTCTAGGCCCATTGTGGAGGCGGGTAAACTGAGACAGAAGCCATGACAGAAGTGTCTGAGGAACTTGTCAGGAGTCGGGAAGCTGAGTCTCTGTTCCCCTCACCTTCCTGCCATGCTCAGGGCCTCTTCCACGTGGGAAAGGAGAGCCAAGCAGGGGACTGGGCGGAGATAACAGAGAGGTGGGCCCCTCCGCTAGACTCTGCCCATTGTCCACCTGCTGCTCGGTCCTGGGGCTCGAGATCTCACTGCAGACAGACATGGTCTCTGGGAGACCCCAGGCCGGAGGTGCTTGTTGAAGAACCGGGTGGGGGCCAGAGGGAGGCTTGCATTTGGAATCAGGAGACTCGGCCCAGTCTCCTTGTGCCCAAGTCCCAGCCCCAGCTCCCCACTTCTGAGCGGGTCCTCCCTCCCCGGGCCGCAGGTCTTGAGCTATCTTTATCTGTTTCTGGGGGCAGCACCACTGACTCTGGGGCCGGGCCTCCCTCGCAGGGCGGGCTGTGGGATGATTAAAGGGTGAAGAAGCCTTGGGGCGCCCCCAGCACCAGGGAAAGTCAGTTGTCAGTCACCCCTCCATCTAGCACGTGAGCCGGCAGCCTCCTGATTGACAGGAGGCATTACTGATGGCATGAAAAACAGTGCTGCTGTACCAGGCTTTTGTCTCCCTCCGAAACGCCCTCCCTCTGGACTCCCACCCCTGTTTGGGAAAGATTTCCCTTCCTGATGGACCAAAGGGTAAATGGAGGCAGAGCACCACTGTGTGACTGATTAGCCAAGGTCAGCGAGCTCTGTCGGTTCCCAGCCCAGTTATGAGCCCCAGACCCGGCTGTCCATGTCCCTTCTCGTGTGACTCAAGCCCCCTGACGCTTCCCTGCTGTCCCACAGCTGCTGGCCTTAGTCTAATGGGCCCTGGACTGGTGCTGGCAGGCTTGGATTGAAATCCTTTCTCCACCCACTCTGTGTATGGCTTTGGGCAAGTTGTGTCCCCCTGAGACTGGTTTCCCATTGGCCACGCTGGGGTGTCTAATCCTTTCAAGATCATGGTGAGGGCTAAGGACTTTGGTGGGACTACCAGCCTGGGCTCTGGACACTGGCCAGGCTCTGAGCTACATGCCCCAGGGTCTCCTTCAGGCCCGAACTCGGCCAGCAGGGGTGGAGGGCTGCTTTCTCACTCGGGCTCAGCTACAAAGTCACCTGTGACCTCTAGCACCCATTTTCCAAAAGCAGACCTTTGCATGTGTGAGCAAGGGAAGTAAGTGTGTGTGTGTGTGTGTGTGTGTGTGTGTGTATTTGTGGTCTGTTTAACTGAGGCCAATGGTGAAGTCTCTTTCTACATGCAGGGTCCCCAGGCAACAGTTAACAGTATGACAGGTTGCCCACGTTGGGGCCCTGGTCCGCCTGTCCCCCACCCCCCAACAGGGTGAGTGATGAGTAAACCGAAGCCTGACCCTCTCCCCGTAGCCTCTCTGGTCCCCGCTCTCACGTGCTGAGCTGGCTCCAGCTCCTCGGGGCTCTAGGAGGAGGGGCTGTGCCCCTACAGTCAGCTCCTGAGCAAGACTCGACCCCCTGGCAGCCCACCTGAGCAAGTGGGAACCCTGGAATGCAGTCCCCAGCCTCTCCTCCCTGATCCCATTCTCCTGTCCCTTCTCCCCACTGAGCTCTGCCGGCCGGGCACCTGTCCCTGCTCGAGCCCTTTGGTGGCTGCCTCCCCATATGTCCTTGCCAACCTCTCAGCAAACCTGCTTTCTGTCTCCCTTTTGTGGTTTGTGCACCAGGCACTGGCTTGGAAGGGCTTGCTGGTCTACTCCCTCCTGCCACTGGACCTTTTACGTGCTGTTCCCTCTGCCTGGAATGCCTTTCCCCTTTCCCCAAATTTCATCCCATTGCCCCCTTATTCTTTGTACGTCATCACAGGTGTCATTTCTGGAATACTTTCCCCCAAATCCCTCACTAGGCTGAATCACTTCACGTTCTCCATTTCCTGTTCTTACTGCTCTTGGACCTTTTTAGAGCACTTGTCCAAATTTGTACGTCTCTATTCATTGAGCCACACAGGCAGTGCCTGTCAGCCTCTAGAGTATTGGTGCCGTGAGAGCTTACTGTCCGCTCGCTGTTGGGTGCCCAGCATCCAGTGTGGTGCCCAGTGTCCAGCACGGTGCCCAGTGTCCAGCACGGTGTCCAGCAACCAGCACAGTGCCCAGTGTCCAGCGCGGTGCCGAGCACTGAGTAGGGCCTCATTGTATCAGCCAGTGAACAAGTCAATGAATGAATGTGGCATACGTTACTGCTCCTTCTCTCCAGCTTGGAAGTCGAGGAATAGTGAGGGGATGTCACTTGGCCAAAGTCCCACTTATTAGAACCTGAAAACCAGGGCTCGTGTCGCCTGGCTCCATCCCCTACCTGGGGGCAGGATCCTTACTCACAGGTACCAATCTCTGCTTACCTGCTACCAAACACAGGGCCTTTCCTTCCTTAAAGAGCAAGAAGGGCAGCGCTGAAGACCTGATGTCTTTCCTGCATCAGTCTGTGATGTCCAGACGTCCCTATAGCCTCTCCTGTCACTTGTGCTGCATTATAGGGACCTACTGTCCGGGAAGACTGTGCATCAGGCCTTCCGGCTGGCCTCCAGCCAACCAGGGTTCCATGTGTCCATTTCCAAGCTCAACATAGAGAGGATGCTGCCACCCCACCTGTTATCACCCTCTCCTCCATGCCCTCTTCCTGCTTCCTGTGGTATATCTTACAGGTGGTTCAGGCCCCACCTCCTCCAGGAAGCCTGCAGGGCCTGTTCCTTCCTTTGAGCAGTCTGGGGCTCTCCCCATGCCCTACAAGAACAAGGGAAGCAGAAGGACATGTAGGGACCAGCTTGTGTCCCTTGATCCATGAATTCACAGAGGACCAGAGAGGGGACTGTGACCTGTCAATGTCACAAAACTGATGAGTTGCTGATGGGGGGCCATGATGCATTTTTTAAAAATTTGTGCTTTTCACTTGATTTTGTTTGCTTGTTTTACCATCTTTGAGGGCGAAAGAAAATGAACGAACTCAGGAAATGTGGTCATACACCTCAAAAATCTTTTTGAACAGAATGTATCCTTTGGGGCCTACGGATGCAATTTGAAATGGGTGCAAAGATTTATGTATAAGGATACTCATCACACCCTTGTTTATGAGGACAAAAACCTGGAAATAGCTTAGAGGTCCAACACAGAGATTGGTTAAATAAATTATGGCGCATTCGTGTGACGGAAAACCATATAGCCATTAAAAATGATGGCCCAGTAAAAGAATATTTAACGACATGGGGAAATGTGCACAAGATATTGCTCAGAAGGAAAAAAAAAAGCAGCTCCCAGAACAGCCTGTTCCATATGCCTCTGACTTTGCTAAAATAATTATTAAAGAAGAAAGCCCAGGCCCACCAGGGTTATTTATGATACTGTCGCACTCGCAGACGCCAGCCTCATTAATTCCTATTTCAGTGTGGCTCAGTGGAAAGCATGAGCATTTAACGTCTGAAGGTGTGATGTGGAGTCCAGTCTGGCCATCTGTTCACCAGGGGACTGTGGAACTGTGGGCCTCACTTTCCCTCATCTGTGAAATGGGAGTAAGAGGCCTCCATTGGAATGCTGTTGGAAGGACTACAGACATAGTGTGTGTGTGAAGGGTCTCGTGAACCATATAGCGCTGTGGAGACATTGAGAAAAATGGGGATACAGTTCCCTAATTAAACGGAAGACTCCAGGGGAGGGCACAGGAGATAATGCCCCCCCATCACCCTGCAGCCCACATAATGCCTCACACACCAATGTGCACAGGAATCACTCACCGAAACCCCAGGTCTGCCCTTGCACCCCTTCTGGACATCTCCCTGCCCTGGGCTGGGCTCAGCATCCGCCTGGGGAACAGAGAGGGAACGGAGCTGTGGGTGACGCCGAGTGCAGGGCCCGTTTGGGTGGTCCCAGCAGGATCCAGGGAGCCGTGCGGAGGGCACACCAGGAGTGGCTCTGAGGCCAGAGCCGGCCAGGAGACCGCGGCCCTCAGCCCCCAGGACCACCTCAGCCCCCTCTCTGCCTCCCCAGTCTGTGAGCTGTGGTGCAGGTTCCTGGGCAGCGGTGGCACCTGCCTGCACCTGTGGGGGCCTGTCCTGCGCACCTGCAGGGCGGGATGGGATAGCCACGCCTCCCTGCTGATTCTCACTGCTAGGGAAGTGAGCCCCAGGGTGGGGACGCGACCTGCCCCGAATCCTACAGTTGCGATGGGGGACCAGACCCCAGGCTCTTCCCACCGGCCCTCCCCCACTGCCCCTCAGGCAGGGAGGGCCTTCGAGTCAACTCTGTCAAAAACTTGGGGTTTCTTTGGGGCCAGCCAAGGGCACACCTGGTTCTTTCTAGCATTCGCTTTCTTTCTCTGCACTGTTCATGTTTCCACTCTGTGCCCGCTCCAGACTGGAGTCTGGAATTGGTTCTCTGGTAGGGTGATAGACAGACACGACCTTTCCTGCACACGGGCAGAAACGACAGAGGGTACCAGTGTGGGAAACAGATACTGGCGGTGCGCCTGTTCCTCAGCTGCTGTCCCGTGACCAGTGCTGACAACTCCAGAGACTTCCACGGGCAAGCCAGAGCTGCCAGTGACCAAGCCTGGAAGGCAACAGCCCTCCTCCAGTCCCTCTTTCCAGTCACTTGCCAATGAGGGGACAGAAGGCCAATCCCTGCCTCAGATAGAGTAACTTTGTTGTGCGATGATTTACTCTTCAGAGCCTCCTGGTCAGGCCAGTCCAGACGCCTCCCTCCACCCCCCGCCCCCATCTTTCTATCCTGTTTCGCCTCCTCATGCAGGTTTTCCCAGAGAAGCACCCCTCCCGTGGCCTTGTGCCGAATCCCCGCCTCAGGCTCTGCTTAGGGAAAAGCTGACATGAGACAGATGGGGACCGGGGACACGCTGTATCTACATATATCTAAATATAACTCATGTAAACACTACTAGCGGCGGCTCTGAGCTTAAATAGAACAGTCTCCAAGCATATTGTTTTTGGAGATAGAAAATAAGTAGGCTATGCCAGGAAGCCTGGTAAAGAGTGGATTAAAAGTGAAACCCAGAAATTCTCTGTGGTCGAATAAGCCTAACCAAAGCTAACATGCGTTCATGCAGGTGTCTGTGCCGGGAGGACAGGGTCTGCAGGTGGCCGTGCTGCACACAGGAAAGACCAACTGGATTCAGGCCCAAGGGATCCAGGAGGCACCAATTGGACCCCAGCCTGTGGGACAGGGAGTGGGGGCCAAGCTTGTGCCAGCCTCTGGTGGCCGCTTGTCCAGCCTACACCCCAGCTGCCCTTCTCAGATCTTACTATTTGAACCCCCAGGGAATCCTCCCGATTCCAGGGAATGGCTGATGCCTGAGCCCTGGAGTGGAAGCCTTTTGGCTTGGTCGTTTCCCGTCTCCTTTCAAAGCCTCCCCCAGGAAGCCCATAGGGCATGCTCCCTTCTCTAAGTGTCTGGAGTGCTGACTGTAGGTAGGCTTTGGCTGAGCTGGCTCAGTTAGGAGTAGCTGGGAACAGGGGTCTGTAGAGGATGGGACACTTATTGGACCCACCTGGGCGCACAGGATGGGTACACAGTAGAAAGCAGACACTGGAAAAATGCCCACCTTTGGAGTGGAAAGACTTGGGCCATCGGGCATCAAACACCCCCCAAGCTCCTATTCATCCTCAGGTCACAGCATAGGTGTCACCTGTTTCAGGTGTCACCTGTGACCAGATACCTGGCATCTGTTGCTCTGATGGCTGAAATATCTGGTGTTGATCTGTTCTATCCTGGTGCCCGTTACCCAGCCTGGCACATAGAAGTTGCTCAATAAATGCTTCTCCAGAAGTGGCCACCCCAAGTTGAAGGGTGGACACTCCACATGGGCAGGTCCAGGGTCTTTCTCACATATGTTCTGGGCCAGCAGCATGCAGTGAGAAGAGTTCCTTCCAGGGAGCCAAAACACCCCGGGGGGAGGGGGGCAGGGGACAGAGGCTGGCTGCGGCTGCCTCAAGAAATGAGGCTTATTTGACAGCCTATCTTTATTGTGTCAGGTCTTAGAAGAAGGCCAGTTCCAGGCACTCACCGTCAAACCCTGAGGGGATAAATCTCCCCTCAACCCACCCTAGGTAGGGACAGTCAGGAGACGAGCAGAGAGCCAAGGTGACCAACGAGACCCCCCCACCAACTTTGGATCTGTGGCTGGTGAAGGTAGGTTGGCAGGGCCGGCGATGTCATCAGAACAGTGGGGGGGAGGCTTCATGCCTCAGGCTTCTGCAGGAGACGGACGGCACACTCCTAGGGGCCCCGAGGACGGTGGAGTGCGAACCATGTATCTGGACGAGCAGGGTTAAGAAGTCAGCAAGGGTGACTTAAGGCCTGAGACCATCCCCCGCGGGGGCTGTTGCACGTCAGCTTGAGGGGCAGCCGGAGGGATGCACCTACAGAGAGAAGCGGTAGGAGCGGCCTCCCGTGGGAGCTTTGACCTTGGTAGAGGGCTGGCTGGGAGCACATCCCTCTCCCACCCACCACCTGCCAGCTCCTGGAGCATGAGTATAGGGTCACTGCTGTTTGCCGCCTTCTCTTTCTTGTATCCCTTGGAACTCTGTTCCCGAGCCTGGCCCGTGGCCTCCTGAGTCTGCCCTTGACCTTCTAGGAAATCCATTTCCGCTTACGCTGTCTGGAGTTGGCTGCTTCCAACCACAAACTGCAAAGGCGTAAAGACACTGAGGCTCTGAAGAGTTTGGGCCTGCCCGAGGGGGGACCACGCGGCTCGCACAGGTGAGGCTGTGAAGGCTGGCCTGGCTGTGCTTGAAGCTCATGGCCACCAAGCATGAAGCAGCCGGCCTCACCCAGATCGAGAAGGCTGTCGTGGTCCCGGGCAGTGGAGGGCCTGTGTTATCTGTCACCTCTCAGCAGGAGTTCTGAGATGATGACAGTGTGGTCCATGTTTGCTCTTCTCTGTGACTGACTGGCCACTCTTCTCCCCGCCTGATGAATTGTGGCCGGATGCCCGGGGAGCAGAGCCCTGCCATGTGAGGTATGGCATCCCCCACTTGGGAGGGGCGGGGTGGGGGGGCAGACTGGGGTGGGGCAGGGGACTCGAGCAGTTCACACGGAATGGTCCCGCCCTCAGCGTGGCAGGTGGGACCCCTGCTGGAGATTACCAGGAGCGGGGACAGAAGGGTGCAGGGGCGACCAGGGCTGTGGGTGGCCCAGCCAGTCATGCGGATGGAAGGCTGGAGGCTCGGAGAGCAGAATGCCTCTCACACATGTGCCCCTCTTCCCTCCAGGGCTCCAGGGCCCTGTGTCCCTCGAGCCATGCCCTCTTCACGGTGACACAGCCCAGCCTCACACAGTCTCCCGGTCTCCCCATCTGGCCCCAACATCCCCATCCATCACTGGGTAAAAAGCCCTGACGTTCTGGTATAAGCAGGAGGCGCGCTCTGTGGGACATTACCTAAGTTATAATCCAATTATACAGTAATTACATTGGGATGGCTCTGTAACTACAGCATTAATTAACTTTGATGGCTCCCATAAATTATGTGGGAGACTGATGGTGGGGAGAGGGTGGGTGTAGTCCAGTGGGTGGGGGCGTGGGGCTGAGTTGTAGCCCTGGAGTCAGGAGCCCTCTGAGGGACAGTAGAAGAGGGAGAAGGGCCCCTAACTCACTCCACTGCCTGCAAAGCGTGGCCTCAGGGCTGGGCAGCATCTCCGAGGTCGCCCACCCCAAACGTGCCACCTACACTACTTGAACCTTAGCTGGGATGTAAATGGCTCCCGTACACAAAACCACTGTCTCTTAAGGCAACGCCACACGGCATAGGAATAGCATGGACTTTGGGACTCTGGCCAAGGTCCTGAACTTCCTTGAACTTCACCCTTGCCATCTGGGAGGGGGCAGGGGCAGCCTGCCTTACCTGATGCTGTGAGGCACAGATGTGACGTGGACACACGGCCTCTCACCCAGTGCCGGCCAGTAGAAATATAATGTGCTGCCAGTGCAAGATACACAGATCATTTGATCTCTTCCAGCGGCCACAGTAGACAAGTGAAAGGAACGGGTGCCATTAATTTGAATATATTTTATTTAATCTGACAGATCCAAAATGTTATTTTAAGATGTAGTCCGTGTAGGGGTGCCTGGGTGGCTCAGTCCGTTAAGCATCCAACTCTGGATTTTGGCTCAGGTCACAATCTCATCATTTGTGAGGTTGACTCCCACATCGGGCCCTGAGCTGACAGTGCAGAGTCTACTTGAGATTCTCTCCCTCAGCCCCTCTCCCATTCTCTCTCTCTCTCTCTCTCAAAATAAATAAACTTAAAAAAATAAAATGTAGGGGCACCTGGGTGGCTCAGTCGGTTGAGCATCCGACTTCGGGTCAGGTCATGATCTCACAGTCTGTGGGTTCAAGCCCTGTGTCGGGCTTTGTGCTAACAGCTAGCTCAGAGCCTAGAGTCTGCCTCCGATTCTGTGTTGCTGACCCTCCCCTTTTCACTCTCTCTCTGTCTCAAAAAAACAAACATTAAAAAAATAAAAAAATGTAATCAATGTAAAGAGGTATTCATGAGACATTTTGCATGCTTTTTAAAATATGAAATCTTGGAAACCTGGCATGTAATTTACACTTACTAAGCAGGGCTCAATCAAGTGCTCAGCCGCCGCACAGAGCGGGTATGTGAGGTGTGCTTGTCGAATGGTCGACGATGCTCAGCGCACACCCTTCTCCATCACCAAAGCCTACGAAGCCTGTCTTCCCACTGCCCTCCCTCTTAATCTCTGAGATAATCTTTCACGCTGGGGGGAGGGGTGTCACCCAGGTCTCCCGGAGCCTCAGAGTTTTGTTGGTTGAGCACACTCAAATCATGACCAAGTCCTGTCTTCCAACTTTCAAAACACATCTGAATCTGACCACTGCTCACCACCACCCCCTCCGCCTCCATGATCCAGGCCACTGCGGTCTCTCCCAGGATCCCAGGATGGCTTCTGCCAGTCTTCCTCCTCCCGCCATTCTCCATCCAGCAGAAATAAGTCTTGGTCACATGGTGTCCTTGACTCATCTCTTACCTAGGCTGCCCCCAAAGCAGGGGCTGTGACAAGGGCTTGGGAGCAGCTAGTGGATGGGAGAGGTGGTCCCAGGCAGCATCTCTGAAGTCTCTGGAGACAGAAGGGGAAGGAAGAGGGGATGACCCAACAGTGTGCTGTTGTGGTTGCTGCCATGAGGCATGGAGACTTCTGCTGGATCTCCAAGAAACATGCAGAATTCCCTTCTGGATTGTTCCATAAGGATGGCCCATTTATCCACTGCCTCTGTCCCCATTAGTTTAGGGTGGCTTTCGGGGAGTTAATTCCCCTGCTCTTTTGGGTTAAGCTCCTGTGCAGGCTTAGGGGGCTCCCCCAGTATCAGAGAGAGCCCCAGAGCAGAATGGGGTTGGTGTGGGGTGAGCCACATGTGCTCAATGGGGGCTCGGTCAGGGGGAGGCACACCAGGCTGAGGCTGGAACCAGAGGTGTGCCCTAATGTTGATGTCAAGGGGGGCAGTGGAAGTGGAGGGGGGAAGGCGGGGGGGGGTTTGAGGGAGTGGGTGTGGTGAAGCGTGTCTGCCACATCTTCTTAAATGTTTTAGAGGCTTTGGGTTGTGTCTAGAGTAAAACTCAGCCTCTGTATTCAGCCAAATAAAAGTCAGGGTGGCCTTTGAGGCTCTGCCTGAGCCCACTCCTAACTACCTTCTCTATTTCCCCCCTCGGCACTCTCTCCACACCCCCTACCCTGGAGCTTTGCTGGTCTTCTGTTAGTTTCTAGAAAGTTCTCAGGTCTTCCCTGCCTTAAGATTCTGCATGGGCTGTTCCTTCTCCCAGGAATGCTTTTCCCCAGACGGTTATGTCTGGCTCCTTCTCCTCCCCATCTCCTGTCCTGTGTCTCCCTCTTCCTTGACCTACCCCCAACCCCCACCTGAAGCTGCTGTCCTACCAGAGTGGCCTCCTTCTATTTCATCACAGTTCTAGATAATTCCTGAAGTTATTTGGTTCCAGTTTTTTAAAACTATCACTCGACTTGAAACCCCACAAGGCATGATCTTGGTCCCTCTTTTCAAAGGTGTCCCTGAGCACCTGGTACAGAGTCTGGCACTCAAAAGGTGCCTGGAAATGCTTCTAAACTGTTTGAGGGGCCTGAGTCCCCTCTCTGCCTGGACACACCACTATGGACATCACCTCCGTGCCCCCCAAGCAGAGGGGAGCCATGACCTGAGCCCTGGAGTTAGAAGAGTGGTTCTGTCCCCTCCTTGTCCTGTGCACCATGCCTCTATTAATGTAACCTGAGGTCCTGCTGGACTTTTGACCTACATATGGTGCTGAGGCCAGACAGTAACTGAGGTTGACCACTGTCACCTCATCCCCTTGGCCTGGTGCTGGGGTAGGAGAGCTTGAAGTTAACAAGGAAGGGGCAGGAGCCACAGAGATGGGGATAGCCTGCAAACTGGGGAGATAAGGGGTACAGAAGGCAGCTTCCAGAAGACCAAACTGTGATGGGAACAGGCAGTTCTGAGGTCCTTGGAGAGTGGTAAGGGGGCTTTGTGGAGCCATCTCCCCCTGGACCTGAGGGGTCAGCCTCCCCTTTCACCTCTGTTCCACCTCCTGAGAACAGCCTCTGTCTTCCTTCAATGGCTCATTTAAGGCTGAGCTTGGCACGCCACTGACTTGCCCCAAAGAATGGCTCACCCTAGGGCATCCGCTGGCAACACGGACTTTGCTGGGGATGTTATGAATGAGACAGCAGTCACTTCCTCAGACCCACCAGTGTGACTATTAAGAAAGAGACAGGCATTACCAGTGTGGGCTGAGATGTGGAGCAGCTGGGTCTGGCCTCCCACTGGTGGGGGCTGAACTGGTACAACTATGTAAAAACCTACTCTGTGGTATCTCCTAAAGCTGAACGTAGGCTTACTCCAATCCAGTGATTGCACCCCTGGGTACAGACCCAACAGATGACACACATGCGTGTGTTCAACGGAAGGATGCTCAGAGCAGTACTGTATATAATAGCTAAAGATGGCACTCCCCTCATGTCCTCCATGCAGAACTGATGGGCAAATATTCTACAGCAAAGAGAAAGAAGAAGCTATAGCTCCACGTGACAGCCTGGCTGAGTCTCATAGAGAAAATGTTGAGTGAATGAGGCTGAAAGTAACAGTTCATCCGGATGAGTCTGCTTACGGGATGGTGCACAGCTGAAAACAGTCTGGTGCTGGCAGTCAGGGCCGTGGTGAACTTGGGGGGAAGGAAGGGCATGAAGGGGGGCAGGAAGGCTTCAGGGTGCTTGTTGTGATCTGCCTTTTGATCTGCAGCCTGTATCTTGATCACTTGATTGGAGTCTGCACTGTGTGCTATCTCCCTGACCCTGACCGTACCATTTGCACACTTTCTATATGTTACGCTTCAGTAGAAATCTACAAGAAAAGGCCCATTAGCCATGTCTTTTTCTCCTCCTCTGTCTTGGCTCCACGTGGTCCCCTAGTTTGTTTTTATCTCCTCCTACCCACACCAGGGTCAGCCTCCGGAACTTCCTCACCGCAAGCCTGCCCACCCTCTGCCCTTTCCTTGGGACCTGACATTCCCCGCCCCTAATTATGCCGAGCTCTCAAGCCCCCCTGCCGCTCCGAGGGCCCCCTGCGCTGGGCTTCCTCACCGCGCCCACTCTTGCTTCCAGCTCAGGTCATGATTTCACGGCTCATGAATTCGAGCCCAGCATCTGGCTCCATGGACAGGACCCAGGCTCTCCCATGGGCACAGTTTGTGACATTAACCTGTTCCTTGGGGTCGCATTCCTCACTCCCCAGGGGCAGACCAACATTTCTTCCCCAGTGAGCCCAGTGCTGACCCCAAGAAGAGTTCCCAGGGTGACCACTGAGAGATTGTCTTCTCATTCCTCTTGTTTTTCGGAAAGGCAGACAGAGACCCACAGAGAGGGGAGGCCACAGCACTGGGGCGTAGGGACCAGTGTCACGGTCTCCCCTCCACCCAGTGTGGCCGTCCCTCTAGGGCGGGGGCTAGGGTGGTAGGGTTGTGGCCGCTGCCTCCCCACTTTGTGTGCAGCAACTCGAGCACCCTGGCCCCTGGCACGGGTGCTGGTTGCTGCACCTGCAGTCACGCCCCGTAAATCTCAGACAGTGAGGACAGCCGGGCATACAGGAGGGCCAACACGAGCGCAGCAAGTGAACACCAAGGAGGCCCAGCCCATTAAGTCAGACCTCTGAAGCCTGGAAAGTTCCCAAACTGCAGGTACATATCTCGTTTTACATCAACCTGCCATCTCCCTCCCTCCTTGGTTCCGCGGCAAAGAGAGATCTCACCGACCCCAGGGCTGGAAAGAAATCAGGAGAGAAATGAAATCAGGCAGTATACAGGTTAGCTTTGGGAGTCAACTGAGACCTTGTTCTTAGGCTTTTGTCACTGTTGCTGGAAGCTTCAGCAGTGGTGTGCTGTAAGTATTTAACAATCAGTTCTCGAGGGAGGGAGGGAGGAAGGAAGGAAGGGAGGAAGGGAGGGAGGAAGGAAGGAAGGAAGGAAGGAAGGAAGGAAGGAAGGAAGGAAGGAGGAAAAGAGGGAGCAGAGGGAGGAAATGAGGGACGGAGGAAGGAAATGGGGGAGGGAAGGAAGAGGGAAGGAAGAGCCTTGTTTCATAGTGTTTGCTGATTGCCATGGTGTAAATATCTCACTGGGGCCCATTTCCAGCCATTAAGCTAAGGTCAACTGGCTCTCAAATTTTCTGAAAATTTAACAATTGGCTGGAGCTCACTCCAACAGGAAGTCCTGGTGAGGAGAGCTGGACTTTTAATACTCCAGAAGCTAGTAGATTGTGGAATTTGTCTGCAAGGCCATTGTAAAACACGCAGCTGATGCAAGATGATAGTCTCTTAGGTCCGAAGGCACACAGTGGGCCAGCCCCTTCCCCTCTAGGGCAGTTTGGCTAATTTTGCCTGAAGTATGAAGGAGTTGCCAGTAAAGCTGAACTAACCACATGGAATATTCTTGTAAGAAAAAATGCCAGCGAAATTAACCAAAGGAACGTTAGTGATCATGATACTAAAAGCACCTCTTTTTTAAGATATTAAATTAAGACACTAACTTTTTAAAAACACAATACTGAGTTTTTCTTTTTCTTTTTTTTAAAGTTTATTCTTATTTATTTTTGAGAAAGATACAAAGAGCGAGCAGGGGAGGGACAGAGAGAGAAGGAGACAGAATCCCAAGCAGGCTCTGCGCTGTTAGCACAGAGACAGATGCAGGGCTCGAATTCACGAACCGTGAAATCATGACCTGAGTCGGAATCAAGAGTTGGGCACTTAATCGAGTGCGCGACTCAGACGCCCCAGTATTCAAATACTGACTTTGAATTCCTTCCCTGACGGAGTGTATCACAGATCAACAAAGCACAAAGCCTTGCATGTGATTTATTTCGTTGGCTCCCCAGGGAAGGGCTGTAGAGGGCGATGCCCAGGTGATGGGCATCACAGGCAGACCTCATGCTTTCTTATCCAAACCAGAACAGTTTTGAGACTGGAAAGGGCTGTTCCTTGTGCCACGACAAGAGGAGTGAACTGGGTCCTTCCCATACATCCCACAGATGAGGTTAGCCTTCTTGCTCAAGGTCACATGGCTGTAAGCAGGACAGGGTGCTTCTTTGGGCTTCACAGAGAAGCAGTGACCTCGAGTTGATTAAGGGTCAGCTGTGTGTCTATTCAGATCTAAGGACTCCTCAGCGGTCATTCACAAGGGAAGTGGGGGCTTTACCCTAGGTGGCATTCAGCTCTCGGGAGCCTTTCCCCAGAGCCAGTCCTGAAAAGTGTAGGTAGTGCCCATGTTGAGGCTGACAGCAACGCCAGGCGACGGGCTCAGGAAGGGGAAGGGGATGCCCCCAGCTCATCATCTGTCTCTGAATCAGGTTTCATCCAGACTCAGGTGTGTGCCCAAACAGGGAGCCCTGACTGGAAATCTCGCTGGGTGTGCAGGGGTTTGGGCAAGAAGGGGCAGGGAGAGCCTGTGCCTTTTCTGTCCTCTCTATCTGACCCCACAGACGCTTCGTCACTACACCCAGCCTGCTCACCTAGTTTGCAACAGGAAAAGCCACCCCAGGAAGCAGCCTCTCCCAAACCATGATTTACCTACAGCTTTGTGCTGGGGGGAGGGGTGCCCTTACCCTGGCCAGGAATGGACCATCACCGTCAGGCCACCCCGCACATTCCAGTGCGGGAAACCCATTCTGGAACCGGGAGGACCACATCAGCCAGGAGCCCTAGCACCTCCTCCAGGAAGCCCTCCCTGAGCCAGAATAAAAGCCCCCATCTCTGAGGTCTCAAAGCCTTGGTTGTTGTTGAGCTGGAGTGAGTATGTGCCTCTCTGTCCTGCTAGAGGGCAAACCCCTTGGTAGGCAGCCCGGAGCCTGTCTGCCCTCCGAGAGCCCCGTGTGGAGGAGGCACTGGATGAATATGTGGGGGAAGCTTGGCCGAGCAAGCCTAGGACTTGGAGTGGCACCTTTAATAACAGTTGACTCATTGAACATTTACTTTATGCCCAACACTGTCTTAACACATGCAGTGCATTAACTCAATCCTCACAACAACCCTATGCACCTAGCACAGCAGATACTATTTTTCTCCCATTTGTCAGATGGGGAAACTGAGGTTCAAGCTTGGAGAGGAATCTAAGGTGAGGGTGTAGAATGCGGAGCCAGTCTGGTTCTACCACCTTGGGCAGTTAACCTCTTTGTGCCTCAGTTTCCCTGTGAGTCAAATGGGACTACTACTAATTCTTTTCCCATTCCCGGAGGAAACCCTGCCTCTCCCAGGGTTTTGGGGAGGATCAAAGGGGATAATGGATGTGGCTGCTCTCTGTAAATCACGGGACGTTGTACAAATGTCAGGCATTAATATGTGTTGACTCGAACGCCCTCTCTCAGCCCCTCTGTACTTCAGAAGTCATGGTTCTTCCAAAAACCAATCCCCTGGGATCAAAACTGGCATTTCCTAATCCCCTCCAAGCACAGAGGCAATTTGATGTCCACAAAAGACTTCTTAGGAGAATTCGATGACCTGATTAAAAAGGAAGCCATGGGGGCAGGTGTCTATCTCGTAAAAAACACTGCCAAGACCCTGTCTTCAGTAAGGCTGTCCGAGCGGGAATTGGTTTCCTCCTCTTTTTCTTGGAAAAATGTTTTAAAACTGCTAAATAATGGAAAGATTATAAAGTGCAGATTTGCATGAACACAACAATGAAAATATCCTAGGGTCCCACTACCCAGAGAGAATTGTTCTGAGCCCAGAGTGAAGGTTCTGGGCTATTGTGATACTAGATAGAGCCAAGCATGCAGACATTCCCAGATCGTGGTCCTCTCCACCCTCAGCCCACACAGAGCTATGTCTGAGAAATACAGGTCTGATCGGATCCCCCGTGCCACTCTATTTACAAATGTATTAATAAATGCAGTGCTCTGGCAAGGGTTAGCATGGGGATTCCAGGCTTGGGAGCCTTGAAGGGCTTTCTGCTCCTTCTCCCCTGAAGTCTGAGCCAGCTCTCTCCCAGGTACAGCCCACCTTCCGCAGTCAGTGGCAGGCATGGAGGAAATGGGACACAGAGCTCACACAGACACTGTGGCTTTTCGGTGCAGTGAACTTGCCCTTTAGGGAAGCTGGCCCCTAAATACCCTGGGCTTGGACCATTTCTTCTTCCCTTATGGGTGGAAGAGAGGAAAGGGGGCAGGAGGAGGAGCCAAAGAGAGGGAGAGGGTGAGAGTTCCCTTCTTTGCAATACGCACAGTTAATGAATATCTGTGTGGATAGCCATCCAAAGTCTATTTTTCTGACAAAAATATATTTCTAGATCATTTGGTCTTCTAAACATTAATTTATTTTATTTTTTGTTTTTAAAAAAAATTTTAATGTTATTTATTTTTGAGAAAGAGAGAGAGAGAGTGAGCGATTGCCAAGGAGGGGCAGAGAGCGAGGGAGGCACAGAATCTGAAGAAGGCTCCCGTCTCCGAGCTATCAGCACAGAGTCTGACGGGGGGCTGGAACTCACAACCTGCGAGCTCATGACCTGAGCCGAAGTTGGAGGCTCAATGGACTGAGCCACTCAGACACCCCTAATTTATTTTATTTTTAATGGATAGTACATGCACATAATTCATGATTCAAACAGTACAGTAAGTTGGAATGGAAAATAAATTTCCTTTCCAATCCTGTTCCCCACCCCTCATTTTCCTCCAAAAGAGCCCACTGTTGTTACCGGTTTCTTGAGTCTTTTTAAAGATGGTCTAAATATGTGAATGTATGTATACGTCATTCTTTAAGGCTCATGGTATCTCAGTGTAGGGAGCCACCGTGGCTCATTTGACTAATCCGTTATTGTCAGACAGCCAGGCATTTAGTAATAACCCTGATCAGCATTTAGAGAAACACCTTGGAGGCATTTCTTTAGATAAATAGTTAGGAATAAGATCCCTGGATTAAAAAGTATGTACATTTGAAACATTTTCAGATCTTCCTGTTCAATTGCCCTGAGAAGGCAGCTCAGCATTTCCTTGAACTCCGTGTACCATCACAAGACTCTTTTCATTTCAAATATTTTATTTTTAAGTAATCCCTAAACCCAGCCTGGGGCTCGAACCCACAACCCCCAGATCAAGAGTCACACGCTCCACCAACAAAGCCAACCAGGCGCCCTACAAGGTTCTCATTCTGGCACTCAGACCAACAAAGAGTTTATTACAGGCTTTGCCAATTTGTGAGGTGATAAATCGCATCCTGTTATTATTCACCTTTCTTAGATGATTAGTGGAGCTGATTTTTTAAAATCTTCCTTCTGGCTCATTGGCCTCTTGAATGTGGACGATCTTTGTTTTGCCCCTTAACTTGCAGGGCTTTTTATAGTAAGACTATTAGCTCTTTGTTTCTGATATTTTGCCTATATTTTCCCCAGTTTGTTTCTCTGTCTTTGTTAGAGTTCTTGGGAGAATGCAATAAGATTTCCGGGTACATAATATCTGAGATAAAGTTGTACTCTCCTTCTCGAAGGGAGACAAGGAAGATTTGACCATGACTTAGGAAGGACACTACAGCTACAGGACCTTCCAAACTCCGTAGTGACCCTAGGCCAGCCACAGTCTCAGCTGGACCTGTTAGGTTAAGGCTGGGGAGAGGCAGGAGGAGTGACATCAGGGTTCCCTGGGGGGGCTCCCCCAACCCCGCCCCGTCCCCCCTGGCATCTCCCCCTACTTGTAGTCTAACTTCAGATTGTGCATGAGCGCTCAGCCCAGAGTGTGGCTCATAATATGCATGTAATAAGTAGCTGTTAAGTCATCCATTCACTGGACAAGTGCTTCTTGAGTGCCAGTTATGTGCCAGGCTCTGTTTTAGGTCCTTAAGATCGCAGAGCGGACAAGACAAACACAAGGCCCCGTGGTGGGGCTGACATTGCAAAGGGGAGAGAATTATTAGTGGTGTTGGCTGTGGAGGGGACCTGGGTGGGGTCAATCTCATGGGCCAGATGGGGAAACTGAGGCCCAGTGACAAAGCGACTTGCCAAAGCCACAGAGCCAGTTAGTAAAGATCAAATTAGAGTGGAGGTCAATTAAGGCCGAGAGTACCTCCTATGCACCAACCTTCTACAGGAAGGTGAGTGCATTGTTAAGAATTAAACCACTTGACACCCAGCTACCTTGCTAGGGAGCAATGGTCAGATGTCAGAGGCTGGAGATGAGGGGCTAGTCCCATTCTGGAGGGGCTGTAAGGCAGGAGTGGGGAGCAGGACCGATACAGACTCTGGCCTCTCTGAATCCACAGGGCATCTGCCCACTCACCATCCTACTTCTAGAAGCTGAGAGAAAGGTAGGCCTAATGCATTGGGCACAGTGAGCCGGCATGACCAGCCCCACCCGAGATGGTTGAACCAGGGACTGTGGAGTTCTGGGGACCAGCCGGCTCAGCTGCACTTTGCTCCAAGACCAGGGGCACATCACCTCCCCATGCCACCCTGGATGTGGGCTACAGATCTGCCTCCTCTCTACCCCTGTCACTCTTCAGAGGGCTTTCTGGAATTTAGTGCCTTTGGCAGCTACTTCAGTGGGGGTCCTCAGAGCCCCAATTTTGGGGATACTCAGACACCCAGGTTGCCTGGCTAGGATCTGAGGTACAAGACTAGATCCCCTCTCCAGGCAGACTGGGAGCTTCAAGGCACCAGGCTAAGTTCTCTGACGATGCATCCCCGGGCTATCTGGTAAAGGGATGGGCCCTAGCAGGTACTCAAGGAATACACCAATTAATTAATTAATGTTAGCCATGTTTAGTGAGGGGTGTCCACTCATGAGGCTGTAACCATGACAAGGTTTAAACTTTTCCCCTATAATGGACTGTGCTCTGTTAGCTCCCGCAGCCCGGAGGAGAAAGCTCCATTAGCCGTGTCTTCCTGGCTTGTTCATGCAATAGTCTCACTCCTATTCTTGAAAAGTCAGGCTGTTCCTCTTAAACCTGTAGGCTCCCATTTGAATTCAGTGCTTATCTTACTTTCCTCCTCATCGTTGGCCCCTGGGATGGAGAATACCCCCTCCTTTCAGTGGCTGGCAGTGGCGTGGGCAGGTGGGTCTGCTGCCTGGGCATGTCGTTGAGAGCCCTTTGGGAGCTGGGGCCGCATCTGTGGCCCCAGGATGTGTGGGCCCTTGCTGCCCCTCCCTTCTTAGCTGTGGGCCTTGCACATCATTCTCTGGAGAGCAGGAAACCCCCGTCTACTATCTCTGTCCTGTTAGAGTAGTACCAACCATCATTAACTGAGCGCCTACTGAGTGCCAGGCTGCTCCATTAGCACTAGGTTAATGAATGCCAATGGGACAGGTCTGCTTTGGCGGGGTGGGGGGGGGCGGGGCTTTCTGGGCAACTCCTGGTCTTACAGCTGACGTGTGGGCCTTGCTAGCAGCTCCTGACCAGGCTCCATTGGTTATGGCGAGACAGGGAGAATGGGACCATTTTTCAAAGTCAGAGAGAGGTCCCTCCCCAGGAGCTCCGCTGTCACCCACCGCACCCACCCCAGGGCTAGGGCAGACCCTCCCTCCGGTCAGCCTCTGGCTGCCCTCCCCTCCCCCTGAGTAATTCTTGGGGTTTCTTTGCACAGAGATGTCACACTCATGGGGATGGACAGACCTGGGAAGGCCCAAGATGTCAGCCTGTGGTAGATTAGCACCCCCCAGCCCTGCCTTGGTCCCCAGTGTAAACATCTACCTCCACACCTTGAAGCACTTGGCTACACCTTTCCCTGCAGCCACTGCTGAGGCGACCCCGTCTGCACAGGTCTGACCAGCTTCCCGCAGATGCCACCTGACAGTGACTCACTCCAGGTGTGAGTAGTGCCCACTCACCATGGTGTGGAATCCACATGGCATTCCTGTATGTATACGTGTGTGTACGTGTGTGTGTGTGTGTGTGTGTGTGTGTGTTTGGGGGCAGCGAATGCCCATAGGGCCACCCACAACCACTGGGAGCTGAAAGGTGATGGGTAAACATTTCCCATGTTTATTTTGTTGGAAGACAGTTCTGAACCGCTTCATAGGGCTTCTTTGATGGAGTCCCAGTTACCTGTGGCAATTTCCGGTTTGATAGCATATCAGCGTCTTGGCTGCCTTCTTCCTTCTTTTGCTTACTCTGTCCCTTGCACCTGCTCTCTGGGATCACCTCCCCCCCAAGCCATCTCCAAGCAAGCCCTTACTTGGGTTCTGCTTCCAGGGGAGACCAAGCTAAATGCCAGACATACCTTAGAGAGCAGACCCCCAGGAAGGAACCCCCAGGAAGGAACCCGGAACCCACTGCTGGCGGTTAGGGGGTGGTACATTCTCCCGACTTAGAGGAACATCACACATGCTAAGATGCCCAAGGAGATCACATGACAAGGTGGCCTAAACTCGCCGTGTACCAACACAATCTCCCTCACTTTGGACTTATGGTCACATATGAAGTTCTCAAGGTGAGCTGATGGGCAGGAAAACATGTGGACCCGCCCAGCATGTCAGTTCTAGCCCCGCACCACAGTCCCGCTCAGGCGGCCCAAAGGAACGTGTTGAGGGCGAATGCTCTCGTGCGTGTGGTACAAGTGGCCATCCAGTGTGTGGGAAGGAGCTAGGCTGTGATACGCACATCCATGGTAAATGGCTTAGCTGGTTGGCCGAGGTCATGGAAGGAAGAAAATTGGACGATTGAACAAAGAAGTCTGGAGACAACGCTACGAATGAACCCACGGGAATGTGCCCAGCATGTGCTGATCTTTGCGTCTCATTCAGTGTCTGTCATAGATGGGCCCCCAACAACCCAGGGGACAGGGTGACCTGTCCTGTGGATGAACTTCTCTCTTTGGGTACCCCAAGGGAGCTGGAGCCAGGGCTAGGAGCCTGGTCTGGGGGAGTCTGGGAACCCGGGGGCTAGAACAGACCCATTTTCCTGGGATTAGGACATGGGGGAGTGAACTAAATGGAGCTTGAAGGCATCTCTTCCTGAGTCACCAAGCCCACCCCAATTGTAGACCCCCATCCCAGGGGGGTGGCTTGGCCTTTGCTTTGGGAAGCTCTTTTCTACCCAGCATGCATCTTATTCTTGCCAGCACAGACTCCCACAACACCACCAGTGTCCGGGAACCCTCGTGGACCCTCTCCCTGACCACCTGTTGTTCCTTCATTTGCTCGCGTTCAATGGATACTTATCACAGCTCATCTGCCAGGCCCTGCGCAACGGTTCTGTGCATGCGGGTCTGAATGAAAATGACCCCTGCCTTGTCCTTACAAAGAAAAGTCTTTGGGGGAGAAGCAGACATTAGTCAAATGATCACACAAATGAATACATAATTCTACCTGGGATTCACGCTAGGAAGGAGATTTACACGGTGCTCTGAGAGCAGGTAATCTGCCAGATTGCCCCAGTCTGGGAGGTCAGCGAGGGCTTCCCTGAGGAGGCGATGTCTCCGTCACCTGCGGATGGTGGGGGGGGCGAGGGAAAGGGTCCCAGCTGTAGGCAATTTCACCACCGTGTGTGCTCCCTGTCACAGCTGCGTCTCACATTTCCAGATCTGCATCCTTCACCTTCACTAGCACACTGGGCTTAGGGGGGTTAACACGTGGGGGCCACCATGATACGGTCGGTGATGGAAAGTCACCAGCGGCCACTGCTAGTGAGGGTCCCCCAGGGTCCCCAAGGTGCCTGCAAGGACAGCTGCCACGTAGGGGTATGAGTAGCACCTTCCGTCATTCTCCAGGTTTTTCCATCCCCCTCTCTCCCCTCCATTCTCCTTCCCCAGTTCTCCTACGGCTTGATTGTTCCAGAGACTTTTCCCAGGGGCTCCACTACATAGCCTGGTGTCAGTCATCTCTGGCATTTTCCTGAGGACCTGTGGAGCAAAGGCCATTTCCCGGGAGCACCCTTCAGAGAGCTTAGGCTGCGTCCTCCTGCTGACAGAGCAGATCTGACTTGGCCCTGAGCCCAGCTCAGGCCTGTGGTTGTTTCCTGCTTTAGGCTGTGTCTTCCCTCCTCCAGGTCCCTGCCACGAGGCGCAAGACAGTCAGCAAAGGGACCTGGCCATCCTCTGGTCTTGCCTCTGCTACCGTGTTTCCGTGTGACCTTGAACCAGTCCTGCCCCTTTCGTGCCCCCCAGGGTGCATTCCTGTATCCTTGAGTGAGAAAGACAGGCAGAGGGGACGAGCACAGCCGTGTGTGCAGGAGGGGGGGCCGTCCTTGCAGCCTGGCTCCTGCTGGGCATCCTGACTATCCCACAGGCCTGTGTCCCCAGCCGGGGGCCTCACCTGGGGGAGGGCAGCCTGGCCTCTTCCCCAGCAGCCCCGGGGTGGAGCACCTGTCACAGGCAGACCACGTCTCCTTGGGCAATGTGCGCCCGCTTCTCAAACCTCTGAGCTGTCTCCACCTCATCTGGGAAGGGTCAGGAAGGAAAATGAGAAAGCTTCTCTCTGTGTTCTCTCTTCACCCAGAGAAAACCATCAAGCCAAGAGGGGGATGCTTCTGCTTCGAGCCAAGAGTCCAGGGTCTTCTGCCCATCATCTCTGCTCCCACCTTCCCACTGGGTTTTGGCTGCCCTCCCCCACAGGGTAGGCGGGCCCAGGCTGAAGTTGATTAGCGGCCCCGAGCCCTACCTTTGCGCCCACTCTGATATTGATCCAGGGCCCATGGGTGTGGCCCTGCCTCTCTCAACAGCTACTGCCCTTCTGGACCACCTTATTGAGGAGTCGGTGACATTCCACACAAAGGACGCCAATGCTCCTTCAGGAAACCTTCTTGCTCAAATGGGGAAACTGAGGCCCCAAGGGGTCAGGCAGCAGAGCTTAGAAGAGGAAAGAGCCCTGGCCTGGGAATCAGAAGATCTGGGGTTGTATCTCAGCCCCACGGCTGCCTTCCCTGCCTGGGTCTCGATTTTCCTCTCTCTGAAGTCTGTCTCCCATCTGTCTACTATGTGAGGTGGGTCTAGGGTCTGATGTCCTTTTAGCTGCACCATCTCGGTAAGCCATCAAGTGCTGCACTGACTGAGGCCGACAGAGCGTCTGAAATCCAGGGCCCTGGCCTCTCAGCCCGGGCTCTTTTCTGTACCCTGGGGCCTGAGCCCGGGAGACGAGGAATGGGACAAAGAGGGAGGAAGTCGTGTGTGTGGGGTGAGCCCCTGGACACCCAGCTTCTGAGGGGAAGGGCATAGCTCCCCCCACCCCCTCCACAGCGTCTAAGCACAGAAGCCTCCAGAAAGTGCCCCAGCAAGTCTAGCCTAGGGTAGGGGCAGGGGTGGCTGGGGCTAGACCAGGCTTCTTCTGAGTCTCCTTAGTGGCATGGGAGGTCTCTCCCCGCCAGAGTCTGAGCCAGACTAAGACTGATCCAAGGGCCCGTCCTCAGCCTCCCAGCCTCCAGCTCACTAAATAAACACCCGCACATCCACTGCTCATTACTCACCTTCCCTAATTGGCCCATCACTCTCCTGGCTCTCCATCGGTCTTCCCCTCTCTGCCATGGGACCCGTGTGCAGTGATTTCTGCACTTCCCAGTTAGCACCGTGGCTGATCGGTAGAGACCGGTGCAGAGTCAGCGCTAGGGCTGCGGCCCCATCGCTGGGAAGCCCACAGCCTGCCTGTGGGTCCTTCTGACCCCTCCTCCTCCTCCCCAACTCCAGAGCGGGAGCCCCCAACCCACCCTTGGGAGCTGAAAGACATGGTGCCGTGGCAAAGAACCGTTTGATGGAGCTCAATTAATGTTCATTCTGCATAGGCACTGTGCGCGGCACTGGGGGGATGGCCTGTGTCCTGGCAAGGCTGACATTACGGAGAACTGTCAGTGTAAATGAGATGGGCTGCAGCGTGCGTAGAGGACGCGGCAGAGGGACTCTGTCTAGTCTGGGGGGCTCAGGAAAGGTCTGTAGGTACAAGGCACATCAGCAGAGCCTGCAAGGACAGCAAAGATCGCAGCTGCAGGGTCCTGAGACCTGAGTTCCAGTGCCCAGGCCTTCGGGCACATTACTTCTCCCCACTGATTCTCTGTGACACAGAGAAGCACAAAGGGGCTGCAGGCAAAGGCTGGCTCCCTGGGGGAGCGCCCTCACCTGTGCGGGCTCTCAGGCCGGAGGGAAGAGGCTCTGAGTGAGTGAAAGCCGGAGGGCTGCAGAGGGGAACTGAAGGGGGTGTGGCCACGCATGCGTGGTGTCAGGGCGACAGGCACTTCCCCTCTACCCTGGCCCCACCCTGCCCCTGGCCCTGAAGACTCTCAGACAGCCTCAAAAGTGGTCAGTGCCACCGGCTTCATGGTCTCCACCACTTGCCCCAGACAGAGCAAAGCATCTCACCTGTGCTCCGGTGGGATGGGCCTGTGAGGTTCACTCCATTGTCACCCATCACGCACAGGCAGAAACAGAGAGGCTCAGACACATGCCCAAGGCCACACAGCTTGGGCAGGACCCCGATCTGCCTGCCTGCAGAGACCCTGCTGTCTGAACAGCCTCTCTGGCGCTGGTCCTAGGGCAGCAAGCTGGGTAGGCTGGAGAGTAGCGCCCGTGGGAGATACTCTGCAATCACCCTGGCAACGGGAAGGCCCGCCTTCTTCTCCTTCCTGGCCATTGTTCTCCAGAAAATTAAGTCATTTAGGGGCGCCCGGGTGGCTTAGTCGGTTAAGCGTCCGACTTTCGCTTAGGTCATGATCTCACGGTTCGTGGGTTCGAACCCCGCGTCGGGCTCTGTGCTGACTGCCAGCTCAGAGCCTGGAGCCTGTTTCAGTCTGTGACTCCCTCTCTCTGACCCTCCCCTGCTCGCGCTGTCTCTCTCTCTCCTAGAAATAAATAAAACATTTAAAAAAAAAAAGAAAAAGAAAGAAAATTAAGTCATTCCACAGGGCCCTTTAAGCTTCTTTGGACCCGGTTGTTCCCAAGGCCTGAGCCAGACTACAGGCTGGAAGTCTGTTATTATTCATTGAATCTCTCCAGGGTGGCTGGGAACCCGCCTTTTAATTGTCTCATCTCTGTCCGTCCTTTTATGGAGACAGAGACTAAGAGGCGAGAATAATCAGTTATCTCATTATAGATGAGGGCCTAGGAAAGGAAACTGCTCAGCCATGGCGCTCCGCCCCATGGAGGGAGGACCCTCGCTGGGGGAGGTGCAGGCTCCTGTCTTCAATTCCCACCTTGTATGTGGCAAACTCATTCTCACCTGAGGAGGAAGGCTGCCCAAGGCATTTTCGGCCTCAACGATCATGAACTGGGGATGGACACATCTGGGAATGGCTGGGGGAGGGGGACAAAAAGGAGGTAAGAAGAGCTGAGGTGTGGGCCCCAAGCCTCACTCTCTGCCCTTCACTGCTCCAGGGAGTACAGAGAACATAGAACTGGAATGTAGAGATTACTTTATCCATCCATCCACCCATCCATCCATCCATCCATCCATCCGTCTCCCACCCATCCAATGGACTAGAGAGAAACCGGCCCTTTTGAAGCATATCATACTTCCCAAAGCAATTTCCTTTCTCTTATCTCACTAGATCTATGAAACTGGTCTCATTTGACAAATGAGGAAACTGAGACCCAGAGAGGGGCAGGGACTGACTGAAGGGCTGACAGGGCAGAGCAGTTTCCAAGGTGGAGACTCAGCATGAACCTCATGCAAAGGCCTGGATCAAGGGTCACATGGGGGCTGAAATCTGGTCCATGCTCTGCTTGCCAAGAAGCAAGGAGCTGTGTCTGTTTGGAAAAAGGGGAGCGTTTTTCTTTGCAGAAAGGCATCTTGCCACGCTAGACCGCAGTTGAGGAACAATTTTCGAATTCTCATGAAGAAGCTGCATGGGTTATTGACAGCTAGAGATCTGATCTGGAAGAGCACCTCCTCCCACACCCCAACCTCCCTGCAGAGGAAGGTGCAGAAGCCTGGGCCATGAGGAAGGTCTGTCCTTCCACCAGCACTCAGGGAGGGGCCTGCGCCACATGCCAGCACTGCTCAGCCAGCCCAGGGAGAGCCCGCTCTTTCGTCCCTCTAAGCCAGCCTCCAACCTCCTGCTGGCTGGGTGTTTATATTGGAGCTTCTGCTGGCCGGCCTTTAGGGTCCTATGCTTTTTGGGATTGGCTAGCTGTTTGGATTACTCTGGTTGGCAATTCTATTTTTTTGGTGCTTGAGTATTGTTTTGATTTTTTTTAAGTTTATTTATTTATTTTGAGACAGAGAGGCCAGGGGAAGGTCAGAGAATGAGAGGGAGAAAGAGAATCCCAAGCAGGCTCCATGCCATTAGCATGGAGCCTGATTCAGGGCTCAATCCCAAGAACCGTGAGATCATGACCAGAGCTGAAACCAAGAACCTGATGCTTGACTGACTGAGCCACCAGTTGCCCTGATTTGTTTTTTGATCAACTTTTTGGAAGTAAACTTTATACACAATAAGATGTGCCCATAAATATATAGAGCTCTAAGAGTTTTGACAAACATCTACTCATGTAGTCACCCCAGCAGTCAAGAGGTAGAACATTTCTACTACCCTAGAAAGTTCTCTCCTGCCCTTTGCAGTCTCCCCCATCCCAACCTGGCCCCAGATAGCCACTGCTTTCTGTCATGAATGATTCAACTTCCCTTTTGTAGGATTTCATGTAAATAACATCATACAGTACTCATCATATGGTATATACTGTTTTATGTCTGGATTCTTTTGGTTAGCATAATATTTTTGAGATTAATCCTTGTTATTTTATGTATCGATAGTTTTGTGCTATTCCATTGCAGAGATAGACTACAATTTATGGATCTTTTACCCATTGATGGACGTTTGGGTTGTTTTTGGACTTTGGCCATCATAAACAAAGCTACTATATATGTTTGTGTACAAGTCTGTGTAGACATACATGTTTTCATTTCTCTTGGCTAACACTTAGGAGGAGAATTGCTGGGTCAAAGACAGCTGTATTTTGGACTATTAAGACATCATTACATCACCTTTTATGAAGTGGTTTTACCTTTTTACATGTACACCGATAAAGCGTAAGAGTTCTGTTGACCCACATCCTCGCCAACATGAAAGGTATCATCAACCTGTTTCACTGAGTTGTTCTAGCTTATGTGTGCCAATGTCTTATTGTGGTTTTCATTTGGGAGCCTATTTGGTGGATATACCCTTTGCCTCCCCTGCCCCTCCCCTTTGACTGTAAGATCTTCTGGGACATAGATTGACTCACTGGTTTCACCTAAGATCCCAGAAACACAGCTGAGCCCTAAGCAGGAATTGGGTTGGTATTGGGTAAATGTGGCTAGGGGCAGAGCTAGGAGTTTCTGGAAAGACAGGCACCTTTCTGAGCCTCAGTCTCCTCATCTGGCAAATGGGCACCATCTCTTCCTGGCCTGATCCAGAGGGCAATTTTGAGCTAAAAATTCAGTGACCTGAAAGGGGAAACATCACTTTAGGGACAGTTAGTACCATCAGGGGGCTCAAGATGAGCCAGTGCATGGTAAGCCCCATACGAGTGGCTTGCTTCATCTCTCCTTATAATGCCCATTGTGCAAGTGTAGAAACTGAGGCTCAGCCAGGCAAAGTAGCAGCAAATCTGCGTGCTCCCAAAGCCGATGCTCAGGGCTATGATAAGAACTGCTGTGTGGCAGTCACCCTGGACGGGGACGGGGTTTAGTGTCATGGCCGGCAGACTGCAAGTTGCTGGGATGCGCACATTCCATGTTCCTGCCACCCCTCCCACGGCCTTTCCTGCCGCTCTGGTCCCTGGGGCTCGACGCCACGTCTGTCGCTCCATTATCCTAAGCGGCCTCCCCGGATCCCATTACTTCACTACTGTTATTATTTATTCATCGACGGAGCCCTCAGCCTGTGGAGGGGCACTTACCTTGATGTCCCTGACAGCGGGTCAGGAGCCCCACTCAGGGCATATTAATCACCAGCCGCGCCGGGGGTGGGGGTGGGGGTGGGGGAGCCTGCATCCTCCGAGAGAGGAGATCATGTTGCAGACACAGAGGGCCTGTCAGCACGCCCATTTCCCATGGAGGGTCCCACCGCCTGGCATGTCAGGGCTGGAAGAGCTTCAGCATTTGTGCAGGCAGAGAAACTGAGGTTCCGGAGGGGCCGGGGCAGGGGGGAATCTTGCCCAAGATTCCACACCTCACTGAAGTGTTACCTGGAATTCTCTCCATACACAAATGCGCAGAGATAATAACTCCATTTATGGGGAAAGGGCTTTATGGTTTCTGTCTATTCTCTTCTTTGGTGCTGGTAACAACCCCTCAAAATCAATAAGGGCTTTTAATCAGATAGGTAGGTAAGTAGATAGACAGACAGACAGACAGATAGATAGATAGATAGATAGATAGATAGATAGATAGATAGATAGATAGATGATAGATGATGATAGATAGATAATAGCTAGATAATGATGGATAGATGATAGATATGTAGATAGATAGATGACATAGATACAGAAATTGAAGCTCCCAGAAATTAAGTGACCTGCTGAGCTTCACTGAAAGCTGGGCCTGAGACCCAGGTGTCCTTACCTGAGTCCAGCGCTCTGGGTTAGGCCAGGAAATGCAGGATGTGTACCTTGGTCCTTCTCTTTCCTTCTGATCTTCTATGGAAAGGGGGGCTCGGATAGAATCACCTCCGGAGCTGGGTCTCGTCTCTCCCTGGGAGGCTGGGAAGGGTGCCTGACTTGTCACTGCTGGCCTCTTGGCCTGTCACCTCCAGGCTCTCAGGAGGAGATGACTTGTGGGTTGCTGGCTGGACCCCCAGTGGACATGCTGGTGTGGAGGCTGGGACTGGAGACAAGCCTGCCTTACACGGAGTACTTGCTGCCTAGAGCGTGTGGCATCGCCAGGGCTCTCGGCAAGGAGCCATGCCTTCATTTGTGAGCTCTGGGTCCTGTCAGACTCCAAGGAAACTCTCCCTGGGTCCCTGATCACAGGAATCTTGCCTCATATGAGTCCCTCTAGCCCTGATTGAGAGTCTGGTGACAAAACAGATGGAGATTGCCTCCAGTCAGCCCATGCCCCTGATTTAAAGTCTTCATGGCTCCTCATTGGCCTCTAAGAAAGGGGTGTTGGAAGCCTGGTAGGTTGAGGCCAGCTTCTACCACTCCCTCCCAAATACAGGGAAGGAAATGAGGTATTGAGAAGCACCTGAACCCAGAACATTCTTTGAAGATCCTTTTTTTAAAACACCCATTTTGCAGAAGATGAAGCTGAGGCTCAGAGAGAACAGTGTCACACTGCTAGGAAGTGTCAGAGCCAGGAGCCCCGCCCAGACTCTTGAGCCCAGGCCCTAAGCTCTTAACCTGTCTGGTTAAGCAGGACAGTGTGTAGGAGAAGGCCAGCCATGGCCAGGGCGGCTCCAGGGACGAAGCTAAGAGCAAAAGATGGAAGTTAAAAAGAAGCAGAACTCAGCTCAAGCTAAATAAAACCTCCCAAACTCTCCGAGCCATCCAGGAAAAAATGAGCTACTTTCAAAGGAGGTGGGAAGGAGCTCCCCATCATGGGAGGCGTGCAAGTGGGTAGTTGTCAGTCATCAGCTGGAAGTGTCCTGGAAAGCCTTTGCTCTGACATCAGTAACTTGCTCACTCATCCACACCCAGCTGGAGGGTTTATTGGGTAGCCGTCGCTGGGAAGCAGCCAGGCTGGCCACAGTCTGGCCTCTAGAATCACCCTACCCTGCAGTGATCAGAGTTCCCACCACCTGCCAGGTTCGTTTGTGCATCCCTCACTCTACTGGCGCTCTGTCTTCAGACCTGGGGAAGGAGATGGCTCTGGACACAGCCCCTCTTCTCCCTCTGGCCATCGACACTCCTCCCTGTCCCCCACGGGTAGCTAGTACCCACCCACCAACTCAGTGAGTCAAATAAGCAATGGCAGAATATTCAACATGGGGTTGGGCGGTGGGGGCCACAGCCCTGATGCTGGCAGCTGGAAAGGGGCAGAAAAAGGGAAGGGATGTGGGGGTGTCCCTGCATACCAGTCACCCTACTTTATTTATTTTAAAAATACTTATTTTTGAGAGAGAGAGAGCATGACAGAGAGAAAAGAGGACACAGGATCTAAAGCAGGCTCTGTGCTGAGAGTAGCAAGCCCGATGTGGGGCTCGAACCCACGAACCATGGGATCATGACCTGAGCTAAAGTCAGACACTTAGGCAACCAAGCCTCCCAGATACCCCCACTAGTCATCTTAGTTTTTTTCCCTTTAGTTTAGGTTTTTGTTTTTGTTTTTGTTTTTGTTTTCAAGAGAAAGAGAGACAGAGTGTGGCCAGGGGAGGAGCAGAAAGAGAGGGAGACACAGAATCCGAAGCAGCCTCCAGGCTCTGAGCTGTCAGCACAGAGCAGGATGCAGGGCCCAACTCATGAACTGTGAGATCAGGACCTGAGTCGAAGCTGGAAGCTTAACTGACTGAACCCCCCAGGCACCCCCTCCCAGTCACCAGCTCACCACTGTGAGAAGATCACCACCAGAACCAATCAGCACTCACTGTACCTTTTCGTGTGCTGCAGATCACCTCACAATAACCCCAGGAAATGGGTGCTATTGCTATAGTCCCATTTTACAGATGGGAAGACTGAGGCAGTCACTGACCCAGATCAGTTCCTAAGGAATGAAACTGGGATCCAATGGCAGGCAATTAAAGACCAGAGCCTGAGCCCTTAGGCACCACCCTCGTCTGCGAGGCAGAATGAGCTGGGGGTGAGGGTGCAGCAAATAGAAGTAAGGTTGCAAGAGCCCAAGGAGGCCAAGTCCCTGTGGGGCCAGGGCTCGGGGTCCCCTGGAGGAAGAGGATGTGAGCAGGACTTCCGGAGGCCCAGTCCAGCCACTCTGGAGGGAGCGGGCCAGCATCCTCACCCACAGTTATTTGCTGTGACAGCTTGGATGGACTGCTCTCTCCTCATGGTCTTGGGAGAGATGAGGCGGGGGGTGGGTGGGGGGAGGCGTGGCTCCCATTTCGGGTGTCGTCCCCTCCCAGGGGGGTTTATCGAGGCTCCAGGCGCAGGCTGGGCTCAGTGCCCAGGGGGACAGGCAGGGAGCGGCTTCTGCGTTCGGATGATTTTTACTGGAGTTCTCTGCTGATCTAGGTCAGCCCAGCCAGGGGGCAGCGTGAGCTGCCTTTCAGCCCAACCTCTGAGAGCTGGTGGGCTGGCTTGTAGGACGGAGGAGATGGGGCCTGGGTGTGGGGCTGTGTCCTGGCTCCTAGTTGTCCAGAGAGGGGAGGTCCAGATGGGGACTCTGAGACAGTGGCCTCAAAGCTAAGGATAGGGCCTTTGGGGCCCCTGACTCCTTGTGGATCCACCACAGGGCTCTAACCTAGGTTTGCTGGATGGCCTTGGTGATGCCTTGCCCTCTCTGGGCCGTCACAAGGAAGGCTAAAGCAGGTGAGGATGATGGAGATGTGCACACAGTGGCCCTTAGGACCTCTGCTGCTCATGGAGTTGGTCCAGCTTGGGGGTGGTGCCTGTGGCTACTCTATTCTCTTGGCCGCAGCCGTGGGCAGGTGGGCCAGGAGCTCAGGCTATTTTAACAGGCTCAGGGAGGGCCCAGCGCTGCCTCTTCCTGGCACTTGAGGCCTCTGGCAGCCTGGGCCCGGCCTCTTCCTCCTCTGGCCCCCCTGGGTCCCTGCTCGGGTGCTGCTCCTCCTCAAGTCTTCCCTCACTCATCCTTGGAAGAGGCACCCAGGAAGCCCCAGGACCATGCCGGCCGTGTTCATACGTCCCCTGTCCTATCCAGCCCTCCCCAGTCAGAGCGTGAGTTCTGTAGGGCAAGAGGGCGACAGAGGCTGGGTGTCTCATGGCCTCGGTCCCAGTCCCAACCCTTCCCCTCAGCAGCTGTGTGACACTGAGCAAGTCACTTAACCTCTCTGAGTGTCAGTTTCATCTATAACATGAGGATAAGATCTACGTTGCCCTTTTCTCTGGGCTGTTGTGGGGCTCAAATAAATGAAAGAGGACTGAGGCCAAGTTTACCTGGAACCCCTCAGTTAGGCTCAGTCCGGGAACCAGCGGTGAGCTTCAAAGGCCTTGCTCTGGTTGGGGAAGATGGCGACACGCTTTCAGTGGGCACTGTGGAGAGCCTGTGGGGAAGTAGATTTATCTAAGTGAGAATATCAAGGAAGGCTTCCTGGAAGAGGCATGAGCAGGTCAAGTGGGCAAGGTCACCGTCAGTCATACACAGGGCTGGCTGGGCTGCACGTATGAAGAGCAGTATCCATAGAGGGTCAGCACCGGGATCGCACAATTGTGACCCACCCCCCCCAAAATGAGCAGTCTAATAAAGCAAGCTTGTCCCTGCCCTTCTGAAGCTGAAGTGCCAGATGCTACTCAAATACCATACAACGCAGTGTTATCAGACGTGAGGGAAGAACAATGATGTCACGAGGCTTTCCTATGTGCCAGGAACCGCACCAAGCACTTTGCACTTATTACCTCATTTAGTCTTGACTCAGACAGACAGTTGGCGTCTTCATCTATGGAAGAAGAAACGGAGGACCAGAGAGGTGAAGTAACTAGCCCGAGGTTGCACAGCTGGCAGGAAGCAGAGCAGGATTTGAACCTAGACTGTCTGCTCTAGGATCTTCACTTACTGGAATCATGAGGCTATTGTGCCTCTCGCGTGCTTAATATAGGCTGATGTCTTCCTGCTTTGCGGTTTCCCCTCCATCCCCTTCTTCTGACCACCGGGGTGATGTAGCCGCACAAAGGCAGTGCCTGAACACCTCGGGGCAGAAGCAGCCAATAGCTTGTAGACTTTTTCCGGGGAGCACCCCACCCCGTCCCCAGACTCCAGGAAGAGTCTCCCCACCTGGCAGGGAGGAGGACAAAGTGAAAGGCTGAGAGAGAGGGCTGAGGAGTTAGGGATCCCCGAAGACAGGCTTTGCACTTGCTCCGAGCAAAAGGATGTGCACTCATGCACCGCTCCCAGTGGGAGACCCGCTTCCCTGTGCCCAGGGATGCCTGTGTGGGGTCCCTCCAGGGCAGAGCAGGGGTGGGGGGAGGGGTGGCAGGGACTGGGGAGGGCAGGGCTCAGGCTCAGGCTCCCTCCTACACAATGACTCTCAGGGGGACAATGGGGGCTGGGATGTCACTGGAATGAGGATGTGCCTGAGGGACAGATGACTGCTCTTGCCTGACATAGAAGCTTCAGGAAATCTACTCTCCATCCCCCCACACCCAGGCCCTCCCTGGGCTGTGACTCAATGCCAGGGAAAGCAGGAGGATCCTGAATTGCCTTAAATTACATTTCTGCCTCTTGGAAGAATGGAGGCTTAGAGCAGAAATTAAACTTAGTTACAGAAAACTACGGTCATTTTTTTTGTGACCTGATTTTATGGACTCGGAATCACTGTGAAGGAGACATATAGGACATTGGAAATCTGACTTTGGTGGGGAAATCAGAGAAGGCTTCCTGGAGGAGATGATGTTTGGGCTGAGTTCTGAAAGAAGACTAGGAAAAAGAAGGAAGGGAAGAACATTCCAGGCAAGGGGAGCATAGAAGGCCCTGAGGCAGGCGGCAGTTTGAGGGAGGGCGGGACACACAAACTACCAGGTTCTTCTGCCATAAGCCAGGACCCCAGCTGGTTAACACGGGGACCTGAGGCGACAGCGCTCTCAGACCACTCCTGTCCTTGGTCTTTCATCTACTCAGACTGGTTTTGCTAATCTAGACTCCTGCCTCCTGCATTAGATCAGAATGAGAGCAGCACAGGAGGAGGGGGCCCCGGCAGCACCCTTATTGTCCTGCTGGGGGAAACCAAAGTCGGAGAAGGCAAGCAACTTGGCAAAGGCAACCCAGCCCTTGGCCCGGAACAGCTCCGGTAGAGCTGAGGCTGTACCTTAGAGGGACAAGCTTCCTGAGAGCAGGGAAGAGGGTGGGCGGCAGCCTTTCCCCAGCCCTTTACCAGGCTGGAGAGCTTTCCCATGGCCAGAGGCCGGGGGCTATGAGGGCTGCTGCCTGCGGGGGGGTGTGGGGGGTGTGCTCAGCTAGAGCTGCAGAGCACCCACCTGGGCCGTTCACAACCCCACATTTTCCAGGTCAGTAGGGCTGGTGGGCTGGGCGGCCCAGCTCTGTCCGATGCCGATCCCCGCAGATGCCCGGCCTAGGCCCAGACCCCGCGGGTCCCTCTGGGCTCCGGAGGGCACTGAGATGCTCCAAGTCGCCAGGAGGCCAGCAGCTCAGGAGCCCAGGCCACCGACATGGTGCCACGTCTGTGAGAGGAGCCAGTCTGCCTCTGTGCCAGCGTCTGTGCCCCTCTGTGGTACAGGTGGTCGTTTGGAGGCTGGGGGTGGGCGGGGAGAGGAGCAGGGTCAGGGACACAGCAGCAGCCCCCTGGGCTCGCCAGGTAATTATGCATTAGGAACTAATATTAATAAAGGCCCTAGGAAAGGGGTTTTAATTCCAGATCTCACCACCAGATTATTGCACATGAGGGAAATATCAGGATCCCGAACTGTTTCCATCCCTCGCCCTTCGTCTCTAAGCAATCTGCTGCTTTTATTAATTCTGACTGGATTTTCCCAGGCTGGGGGTAGGGGGAGGCAGGCGGGGGGAGTGGGGAGAAGGTGCAGGGAGACACGGAGCATGGCAGCTCGGAACAGACTCTGGGAAGGATGGACACACACACACGCACACATACACACACACACACACACTACCTTCTACTGCTGCCTCTACTCCACCTGCTCCCTGCATGGCCCCAGAGCATCCCTGCCCTCCTGCCTTCACCCACTCCCACCGTCTGCCCCCTCGGTCCCCCCTCAGCCTCCCCCTCCTCCCTGCTCCCTCCTCTAAGAAGCGCCGTCTGAGTTTCCTTCCCAACTGAACCTCACCTGGTGGCCGCAACTGCTAAAGTTACTCAGAATGACACTGACATTCAACGTCTAGAACTTCTTCCCTCAAATGAGCCAAATAAGAGGAATCTTGAAAAAACCACTCTATTCTTATACAAGCATAGACCATGGCCTAATCCGTTAGGGGTTTGTTATAGAGACAAAAGGAGATCACATGTCCAGGAGGCGCTTGAGGCGGTGTCCATCACACAGTAAATGCTCAGTTAATGCTTGCTCTTGCTATCACTGGCCATCTGACTCCAACGTTCCTTCCCTGCACCTGACACCTCTCTGCCTATGGCATTTGCACGGACAGCACTTGATAAGATCGTGGGCTATGAGAAGAGAGCAGCTGGATTTCAGCAGGGCCACAAGCGGGCTTTGCGGGTAAAGCCCCTCAGCGCCCCGGCTCCCAGCGCCTCAGAAGCCAGGCAGAGCGGCTAGTACGGGGCCTGGTGCATAGAGACAGAGGGGGGATACGGCGTGTGCTACTTACTCTAAACGATTTTCCTGGCAATGCAAATGAAGGCTTGCTAGGGGGCGTGACTCACCTGAGAGCCTCCTCAACCTGCCGGGGGCTGCGGGTCCTAGGCTGAAAGCGGCCTCCCTTTGGGCTCTGTCCCCTGGAGTCCCTGTCATGTATACACAGGAGCCCAAAACGACCTCTATGTATTGGCCCCCAGGTTATTTATTTCTTCACGCCCGCCAGGGCCTGCTAGCTGGAAAGCCTGCTGGCATTGAACTCGAATTGTTACACATCCAGTAGTTTAAAAATAGCGCACATAGGCAGATTTGTAAGTATTTCTGATTTGCCTAAACAGCTCTGCTGACCCACACCAAACCTCACCCCACGTCTGCTGGCCAGTGATGGGATAGAGCTCTCTGAGCCAGAGCTTCACTGTGAACCCGCAGAGGGAGACCGCCTAGACGTGTACGCCCGCTCTCTCGGACGTTCCCTGGCCCTCCTCCCCTCTGCATGGCGGGCCCGGGCCGTGAGCTCTGCATGAGTTCATGCCGTGAAAAACTTCCCTTCTCGCATAACCCTGTCCAAGCGAGGCCCAGTACAGCTTGTGGTCATTGCCTCTCGTGGTTATACACTTGACATGCTGAGTTTTGTGTGTCAACTCGACAGGGCTAAGGGATGCCCAGATAGCTGGCAAAACCGTAATTCTGGGTGCCTCTGTGAGGCTGGTTCCAGAAGAGATTAGCATTTGAATCTGTAGACCGCAGACAGCTTCAGGAAGATGCCTGCATCGTGTGGGTGGGCATCCCACCGTCCGGCAGGGGCCCCAGGAGAACAGAACGGTCGGAGAAAGTATGAATTAGCACTCCTCTCCTGAGCTGGGACCACCCCCTTTCCTGCCCTGGACGCTCAAGTTCCAGACTGTTGTTGTTTAAATTTTGTAATGGTTATTTACTTTTGAGAGACAGAGAGACAGAGCACGAGCAGGGAAGGCGCAGAGAGAGAGGGAGACACAGAATCCAAAGCAGGCTCCAAGCTCTGAGCTGTCAGCACAGAGCCCCACGTGCGGGGCTCGAACCCACGAGCAGTGAGATCATGACCTGAGCCGAGGTCGGATGCTCAACCACTGGAGCCACCCAGGTGGCCCGGAAGTTCCAGTTTGAGACCTTGACACTGAACCCAGCAGCTCCCCCTGCCCAGCGCCCAGACATAGACTGAATTACACCACCTGCTCTCTTGCTTCTCTGGCTCCAGACGGTGGATGGTGGGACTTCCTGCCTCCGTGACCGTGTGAGCCAGCTCCTATATAAACCTGTCTACCTCTCTCTATATCCATCCTTCTGGTTCTGTTTCTCCGGGAACGTTGACTAATGCAATCTTTTTCCCTTATCAGCCCCAAAGGCCCTCAAACTCCTGACAGTCTCTCTGCCTGAGGCCAGGCTGGAGCCAGGACCATCCAGACAGGCCCCTGCTCCAGCTGCCTGGGCTGCCAGGACAGGCATTTCTGGGAAGAGAAGAAGCTGGGGGCAAGACACACGGCAGCCACCCCTGACTCGCTGCCTGTCCCTGGGGAGATATGGCGGCCTCGGCGCAGGGAAGCGGCGATACAGTGATGGCCCAGCCAGGGACATTAGGCCCTGCCACAGAGCAGAAGTGCCCAGGAGGCTTCCCCAAAGGCTGATGCCAGAATGTAAACAGGTGGAAAATAGCACAGAGGTTCCTCAAAACACTAAAAATAGAACTCCCATAGGATACAGCAATCCTACTTCTGGGCGTATATCTAAAGAAACGGAAATAGAGATCTCCAAGAGATATCTGCACATGTTCACTGCAGTATTTATTGTTCACAATAGACGAGTCGTGGAAAAAGCCCAAATGGCTCCTGCTGGGGGAGTGGATAAAGAAACGTGGGGTATACACGCAGTGGAATAGTATTCAGACCTCAAAAAGGAGATCTGGCCGCTAGTGAGAGCGTGGAGGACCCTGGCTGAGTGAAATGACCCAGATAGACAAATACTGCATGCTCTCATTGAGATGTGGAATCTAAGAACGTCTGACTCATAGAAACAGAGAGTAGAGTGGTGGTTGCCAGGGGCTGGGGCATGGGGTAAATGGGGACACATTTGTCTAAGGGCACAGCATTTGAGCCGCATGGGATGCTAAGTTCTGGAGATCTGGTACAGCATGGAGCTACAGTGGACAGTTGAAATGTGCCTGGAGAGTCGATCTCCAGGGTTCTCCCCCAACACACATAGAAAAGGTAACTATGTGAAGTGACAGATGTGTTAATCATCTTGGATACGGTAACCATTTCACCACATATATGTACATCATGTTGTAGCTCTGAAATAGACACAATTTGGGGGGTTGCCTGGGCGGTCAGTCGGTTAAGCGTCCGACTTTGACGTAGGTCATGATCTCCCGCTTCATGGGTTCAGGCCCTATGCTGACAGCTCAGAGCCTGGAGCCTGTTTCGGATTCTGTGCCTCTCTCTCTCTGCCTCTTCCCTGCTTGGCCTCTCTTTCTCTCTCTCAAAAATAAATAAACATTAAAGAAATTAAAAAGAAAATAACAGGCTCTGTGCTGACAGCTGGGAGCCTGGAGCCTGCTTCAGATTCTGTGTCTCCCTCACTGTCTGCCCCTCCCCTGCTTACACTCTTTCTCTCAAAAAATAAACATTAAAAAAATTTTAAATATATATACAATTTTTATTTGCCAGTTATACTTCAGTAAGCCTGGGGGAGAAAACAGTGATGCCAGACCCCAGCCTAGACTAGTTACATGAGCACCTCTGGGGGTGCAGCTGGGGTGCAGATATTGGTCACAAGCTCCCCAGGTAGGTGTGTGTGCAGGTGCAAGGCCACTTTTCCAGCTCCGCACCTTAGGGGTGGCACACAAGTGTTCATTTCATTTCCATTCTTTAGGCTTTTCATATATGTTTCCTACATTCCTTTGTACGGAGGAGGCATACAAAAAACAGATCAAGTTTTTAAAAACGTGAGGCCCAAAAGCTGAGCTGGGAGAGAAAGGGTATGGAAGGAGAAAGAACATGGAACCGAAAAGGATTCCTGAAAACGGTGTCCCCCATGAGCCAGGAAGCCTGTCGCCGGTTGGGCCTGTCAGTCAGCACAGCAGGCCACCACTGTGTTGGTGGTCAGCCAGCCGGCCATCTGTCGGTGCCGGGGTCAGCCAGACAGCAGCGCAGTTGTTAAGCGGTGGGTCACTCCATCAGCCAGCAAGTCCATCCGGCTGTCACTGAGTGGGCCTGTCTGCTTTCAATCACCTAGTGAGTCCGGCCGTTCGCATGGTGGTTAGTGGGTGAGTTGGTCGATACGTTAGTTGGTGCTACCAGGCAGTCAGTCAGTTATTACTAGGTCAACCTGTCAATCAGTGGTGCTGCAGCTCGTTGTTGGGAGAGTTAGTGTGAGAAGCCCATCAGTGCATGGAGTGGGCAGCCATCGGCACGCCTGTTGGTAAATCAGTCCATCAGTCAGTTGGTCAATTATCATGCCAGTGAGTGAGAGTCAGTCAGTCACAGTCGTAAGTTAGTGAGGAACAGTCAGCCAGGCAATCAAGTCTTTCACAGACATTCTCTATGGCAGCCAGTTAGTTGGTGAGGTAGATTTTCATCAGGAATTCCATAAGTCTGGGAGTCAGACCCATCAACTGATGAGTCTGTCAGCCAGATCCATCAGCTGGTGAGTCTGTCAGTCAGACCCATCAGCTGGTGAGTCTGTCAGTCCTGAGTGAGTCGGTCAGGCAATCCATGAGTCTATCAGACACTGTATCAATCAGTCAATTAATAGGTTACTGAGTCAGTGTTTGAGTCGGACAGTGAGGCCGTCTTCAGTCAATCCATCCATATGTGCTTCATGTAAAACTATGTCAGTCACTGCCACAGTTGGCCACCCCCTGCGTCTGTCAGTCAGCACTCACTGTATCTGTCAGCCAATTAGTTGGTCAGTTGCCACGTCAGTCAGTGAGATAGTCTGTAGGTAGTCAGCCAGTCCACATGTCTGTCAGTCAGACGCGTACTGTCTGTCAGTCACCGTGACCACGGGATGACTCCATGCTTTCCCCTGAAAGCCATGCAGACTTAGGGGGAGCTCTGAGGCCCTGCACAAAGGCGAGGCCGTGTTACTATTATTATCTGAGAAACCTCCAGGCTCCGGAAAGTGGAAACTGGAAAGGGCCATCAACAGACCGCTTTCTCCTTCCCCCTTCCCACCTAGCTCTCCATCAGTGAGGTTCCTGCCACAGCGAAGGGGTGCTTCCCGGAGGAGGCCGGAATTGGAGGAGGGGGCGGGTGGTTGGTGAATCGCTCCTGTGAGTTCTGGGCCTCCCTGGTCAGTCATCCTTGCTCTGGTCACCGGATGTAGGTGGGAGTCGGAGGGGGGGGCGCTATTCCCTGGCCCAGTTCCTGCCCTTCCCTTGGGGACCCCATGTCCAGAAGTCTGAGCTGACCCCGCTGGACACGCAGGGCTGAGGCACAGGCGAAGCCACTACAGTGGGCCTGAGGGAACATGGATGGATTTTATGTCAGCTCTTGTTTTTATCTGCTGTGACTCAGAAAGAAGAGGAAACAACAATTGCTGGGTGTCTCCAGTTCCATGATCTCAGTTAACCTTCATAACCATCCAGCACAGCCGGGTTATCCCCTTTACAGGGAGGGCAGGAGGCGGGCAGGGAGCAGGCGCCGACCCCAGGCCAGTTCCCACCGGGTGTGTCTGGCTCAGGGCCCACACTTTTCACCTTGCCACGCTGCCTCTCTGGCGTTGACTGGGGGTGTTCAGCCTGAGTGTTCTCCCCCCTTCTTTTCAGTGTGGCTGGAGGGGAGATTCCGGAGCCCCTCACGATCTTATGCCCTCTACTAGAAGGCAGCTCTGCCCTGGACTTGCACTTGGGACCGGGGCAGATCAGGAGAGGCGGTACGGGTTGGCTAGGAGCCTTCCTGAGCCTTGGTCTGCAGCAACTGGCCACTCTTTCATAAGCTTTTGGATTTGCAGAGCTGGAAGGGAGCTTGGGGCTTATCTGGTCTTCATCCGGTCTCATGGCAAACAGATCCCTTCTGCAACCATGCAGTCAGCATCCCATCGATGCTTACATATTCCCAGTGATGGGGAGCTCACTCTCTCTCTAAGAAGCCTTTTCTACTGTGGGGCAACCTTGGTTCTTGGAAAGTCTAGTCCCTCCATGTCTTAAGCCAAAACCCTTAGAACCCAACTTTGCATTCTGATGCCACCAGATCAAGCCTTATGCTTCTCGAGAGGGCTGACCCTGCCACCTAGACTTAAAAAAGACAACAGGATCCCCTGTTTGCTTAAGGCTTCAGCTCTTCGTAAGGGAGAGCGCAAGGTGCTGGAAAACAGCGGGAAGTGTAACTCTCTTGGGCCACGGTAGGAGACTGCCTTGGTGGCCTGTTTGTCACACCTGGCTGTGCAGACAGCTGTAAGTCCCGCTCTCCAACACGGACTTGCTCTGGCCCATGGGGGAGATTAAGGAGTTGGGGCATTTCTGCTTCTTCTCTCAGACTCCTGCCACCTCTGTGGGAATAAACCCAGGCCAGCCTGCTGTGTGAGGCAGGACACACACAGAGCAGAGCCCAGGTGTCCTGGCTGAGGTCACCTGATAACAGCTGCCCCAGATAACCCTCCCGCTCACCACAGACACCTGACTGAGCCCAGCCCACGGCAGCCAAGCCTGGTTCAGATCAGCTGAACTCACAGACTCAGGAGACCTCAGACTCATGAGAAATGACCGTTCTTATTTTAAGCTACTAAATTTTGGGGTGGTTTGTTACACAGCAGTAGCTAACTAATAGAGCCAGCCAGTCACAATGGCTCAGGTTACAGTCCTGCCCCACCTCCCACCTCCTTTCTTGGCAACGTGTCTTCAAATAAATTATAAAATGTCTATATCTCAGTGTTCTTATCTGTTAGATGGGCTAACAACCCCTGCTCTTCCTCCTTCCAAGGAGACAGTCAAAAGAGACAACAGCCATAGAAGTGCATTGCTAACTGTTAAGAGCACAGGGAAAGGGCCTGGACTCAGGAGGGTCCCAGGGGCGGCTGCATGTCAGGGCTCTGCTAAGTGGAGGGCACAGCAGTCTATTAACCCAGCTCACCTCCTCACAAGCCTGGCAGGCTGAGTGATGGGGCCAACTGGAGACTTATTTACCAACACGGCCCTCTCGCCTTCACTTCCCTGGTAAGCCCCATTGGCGGCAAATAAATGAGAATCGATAGGACGGTTATTAAACCATAAATATCCCTCCCCTCGGGCTCATGGCGCCAAGAGCTCTGAGTCTCTCAGCTGAGAGGGGGCCGGGAGTGTCTCTCACGGGCCCGCCTCAGCTCCCAGCACAGCCAGCTGCTCCAGAACACGGGGAAGAATGCTGCTGCCTTTCTGGACAAAAAGGAAGCCTGATCTGTGCAGAGCCACATGAAAGGAGCCCTCAAACCACCACTTAATCTCGCTAGTTTAGAAGGGGGACAGCCACGTGAGTAAGGCCCACACCTACCGCCTACCACTGCAAGACTCAGGATGCTTGAGTCAGAAAGGGACTGAGGAATCCTTTATCCCCGTATTATACTTCCTGTGCATGAAAGGACAACTCAGCCTCCCAAAGAGGGAGTGACCCACCCAAGGACACGTGTACAGAAAGTGGCAAGACCCAGACCTGAGACCACATATGTGTTCCTGGTCCGCGCCCTCATCTAGGACAGGAGAGGAGTTGCAGTGTGGACTTTAGATTTGGTGGATGGTAACATCAGGAAGAGACACGGGTTACGAGGCAGCTGATGGGGACCAGGGACACAGAATTGGGTACCACCAGCACTTCCTCCGGTCCTATCTCCCATGTTGCTCATCTGTTCTGTAAATCAGCCAGGTCACCCAGAAAACTGCTCAGAGAGATAGGGGATAGAGGAAGAGAAGTAGAGAGGTGTAAGAGAGGGGGTGGAGCTGGTAAACTGGAAAGTTTTGTAGTTTGGTGCAAGAGGGAAGAGGGCACACACACACACACACACACACACACACACACACACACACACGGGCACTGGTGGGCTTCCTGCACTCCTTGATGGTGGGCATCAGGGCAGCTTCATGGAGAAGGCTGAATCTGAGTTGGGTCATGGAGGATAAGCAGGACTTATGTTCACTTATAGCCCTTTATACACGAGAAAGGAATGAAGGCAGTCTAGGGGGAAAGGACAGAATCAACAAAGGCATCAATGGTGGTGATGATGAAAGTAATGGTGGTGGTAAAAATGATGATGTTGGCAATAACGATGGTGATGATGGCGATGATGATGGAGACAATGGTGGTGATGGTTTTGATGATGGGGATGACAATGGCAGCAATGATGCAAATGATAATGGTGGCGGTGATGATGGTAGTTAGCACTTTTAAAAGATCGCCTGTGTGTCATGACCTGTGCTAGGCATTTTACATTTTCCACAGTATTATTTTTAAGTTTATTTATTTATTTATTTATTTATTTAGAGAGCATGAGCTGGGGAGGGGCAGAGAAAGACAGGGATAGAGGATCCGAAGCAGGCTCTGTGCTGACCAGAGAGCCCGATGGGGGGCTCGAACTCACAAACCATGAGATCATCACCTGAGCCAAAGTCGGATGCTTTATTGACTGAGCCACCCAGGTGCCCCATTTTCCACATTAGTAAATTCACACAGCAACCCTGTTGCCAGCACTCCAGCACTTCTGGGCACTTCTCACATATGTAGAGGAGACCGTGGGTGACTGGTAGGTATTGGCCAGCTGTCGGAGAATCTCAACATCAGGCATAAGGCACTGAGGCTCTATCCTGAGGGTGACAAAGAGCCACACAAGGTTTCTGAGCAGGAGACTGTCTAATCAGAGCTGGTCCCCATCTGTTAGGTTACCAGGCTATCAGTCAAGACTAGAGGAACCCAGAGGGGCAGGATCCCCGCAAACTGCGATTCAAAATTTCTCTCCCTGGGTGTGGCTCCTCTGGTGGCTCTAGTTGAAGGGCCTTGGCCTCTCGCCCTGTGACCCTGAGCCCCTTGGAATTTTTCTGGTGAAAGGATTATTTCTCAGCTTCCTGTTCTATGTTGGCTTTATGGTGAGTAGCTGAGTAGCCACCTACTGTGGGGGCCATCTTCTCCAAGGGGCTTGGAAGTGGGGACACAGTCACAGGCAGAGCACAGCCAGGAGCCCCTCCTAACCTCTCCAGGTCTGGAGGAGATCTAGTGCCCAAGGTCAAGAGCTCTGCACCTGGGCCGCATACTAGAATCACCTGAGGAATGTTTCCAACTACCAATGCCAACATCCATTCCAGACCAAGTAATTAAACCTGATCCATGTGAGCACAGATAATAAGACATATATTTGAGTCCAGGTGCTTCCATTGTAGAGCCAGGGCTGGAAACCACTGGGAATTGTGCCCTGGGCCAACCTTGGATCCTGTGTATTCACAGATGCCACCAAGGGAGCTCTGGCTCTTGGGGACAGTTAGCATTGTCTGGGAAGGGCTGGCTCAGTCTTGCCCACGATGGCTCTATGGGAAAGCACCCCTCACCTCCCCATGTTGACAGCTCCTGTCCTTGTAGTGGGCAAGTCTCTGAAGCCAGATGGGGCCCTGAACCAGGAAAGCCAGTGAACAGAATGGGCTCAGGCAGAAGGACCCTGAGCTGACCCCTGTCCCTTTCTCTACAGGGTCTTCCACATATCCTGGGGAGAATACTGACCTCCCTCTATACCCAAGCTCCTGGCTGCTCAGTGATTCCAGACCTGGGCACCATCTGCCTTGTATTTCCGCTGTGTGTGCTTCTCCTGTTTCCTGGGGATGATTGGCTGGGTCGCCTACGCATAAGACATAGGGGAAGAGCAGAGATCACTAGGAACGTAAGCCTGGCAACCAGAAAGTGGAGTTCATGGCCACGTCTGCTTCCAGCCAGCGGCATGTCCGCGGGCAACCTCTCTGGTTTTTACTTCTCTTGTTGGTGTGACAGAGGTGATGGTGATAACAATAAAGACTCCTCCCTTCTAAGGATACTGGGAGGCCTCGATGAGGCCACCCGTCCCCAGAACAGGTGACAATCCCTTAGAAGAGTGTCTGGCACATAGCAAGTGCTCAGAGTGAGTGGTTATTTTTATCTGCATCTTGCCTGTGACCTTTCTTCACACTGACGCACGCCGAAGGTGGGTTGCATTGAATAGGGGTGGCCTATAGAATGTTTCTCCTGCCCCAGATCTGAACCCACTTTCTGACTTTGGAGGATTTCCCACTCCCGAAGGGAAGCAGAGCCTCCTGACGGTTGCAGCCCAAGATCCCAGCTTCTTGGCCTGCCAGTCTCTCTTGCAGCTCGAGCACAGACCCATTAGCTGAGATCTGCCCATCGGACAGCCAGTTAGACGGGCCGCGATGCACGTACACACGACCCTAGGAACACCTTTTGGTGGCAGGCAGGGGCTGGAGGGCCGCTACATGAGTAGGTGTCCAGGGCAGCAAGAGCAGTGGTGAGATCAGACCCCGGTGAGATTCCGGGCCAGGCCCTGTGGTGCTAAGCTATGGTAACACCAAAGCCAGAGCCGGGACTCATGCCACTGTGGACAATCACCCAGTCTGCAGACAGCCCAGGCCACTGATCTTGGCTTCTAGGACATTCAGTAGAATTGCTCAGAAAGGAGGCCGCTCCAGAACCCTGGCTACAGGCTCCAAGGAGGGTCAGGTGTGAGATCCGACAGAAATGGGGTCCTTTATACTTGGAACTGCCCCAAATCCAGGGAGGGGGCTTTAGCTCACTCTCATCTGCAGGCAGAAAGGCCTCAGGAAAAGCCAGCTGACCGAGAACTGGGATTCTAAGCCAAACTCCAAGCAGGGAACAAAGATACCATATAATAGCGATTCGAGCCTCCCCCGTTTACACTGAGCTCTAGATTCTCACCTCTTTATTTCATTTCTGCCCATCCTACAGAGGGGCCATGGGGAATCGGAGCTTCCACAGACTTTCCCAAGGTTTCGTATCAGTGAATGGTAGAGACCAGTCTCTGATGCAGGCATCACGATATCGAAGGAAACTGAGTCCCAGAAAGGGATAGCCAAGGGATTCCATCATGAAGAGGCATATTTGAAGTTGCACTAAAACCAAATAGAAAACAAAAAAATCTTTCTTATGACCTTGGGATGGAGGGCCCTCCCACGAGAGGGAGTGAGTTCCCTGTAAGTGGAGGTGTGCTAGAAGAGGTAGGAACCACTAGGTGGGGCCATACCAAGAGGATGAGAACTGGCACATTGACTAGGGGGGCCGCCACTTGCTGGGGGTGTGTGGTTCATTATAAATGGGGTGGGAAGGGCGTCTGGGCGGCTCAGTCTGTTAAGCGTCCGACTTTAGCTCAGGTCATGATCTCACAGTTCGTGGGTTCGAGCCCTGCGTCGGGCTCTGTTCTGACAGCTCAGAGCCTGGAGGCTGCTTCGGATTCTGTGTCTCCCTCTCTCTCTGACCCTCCCCTGCTCACACTGTCTCTCTCTCTCTCTCTCTCTCTCTCAAAAATAAATAAAACATCAAAAAAATTTTTAAAAAAATACTGGCTGGTTCTTTTGTGCTCTCTGTCCTGCTTCTTCCGTGAGCCAGTGCGGCCCACGCACCTGCAGTGGCCCTGATGTCACGTGCTACATGGGAGGTCCCAAGCTGTCTGAACAGGCAGAGTCATGATGAGTCCTATCCCCTAACACATGTATTCAAGTGTACAGATGGAGGCACTGAGGCCCAGAGCAGGGAAGAGAGTGCCCCCACGTTAAGTAGACCAGAGACAGGATGAGAACCCAAGTCTTCGGCATTCAGCCTAGACCACTGGTTCTCAGGGATGGGGCCCTGACCAGCAGCTCAGCATCTTCTGGAAGCTCATCAGGAAGGCGAATTCTCAGGCTCTCCTGATTCCAAAACCCCAGGGAAGGACTATAGTCTGGGTTCCATGAGGCCCTTCAGCGGTGGGTGTGGGGGTCTAAAAGTTTGAAACCACTGATCTCAGTGCTTTTTGTGTTACAGCATTAACTGGCCAGACACCCATGGATGGGACCTCCTTCCTGTGATGAGCCTGGCCTTATTCTACCTGATAAATCATAAAAGGAACTGTGACCTTTCCTGTTTCATAGGCTACGTGTGTTTTATCCCAAGAAGGTTAACATCCCAAGCTCAGAGATGTAGACTCACCTGGCAAGGTCACACAGCAATGTGGTGACTGGTCTGGGATCAGAACTCACGGGCCCCAACTATTCAGCATGGGATTGATTGGATCTCTAGGGCTTGATTCCTTCTACCCCATCCCATGTGACATCCTAGGGCCCTCACTCTACCTGCCCAGAGGATGCTGGGCCACAGTGCTCCCTGGCCTGGCTGGCAATAGGCTTCTCTTCAAGAGCCCCGGCTGCTCTGGGCAGTGTGGGCTGAATTGGTTTATTTATTGCTGTCATTAATTAGTTTTGTTGGGGATGAAAGACAGGTCCCCGGAGAAGATCAGTGCATTAGAGCCCATTATTCCATCATTGCTCTGGACTCATCGGCAAAAAGCTCAGCCCCTCTCTGCTGTCAGCCCAGCACGATTAATTAGCCCACAGCCTGAGAGGCGGCCCTCCTGCTCCCCTTAGGCGGGGAGGGCTCTGCTTTGGCATCTAGTGTCTTCTGATGCTTCTCTGCCCCAGTTCTAATGGGGGGCAGGGGCTGTTGGACAGGCCTTCCCAGGGGCCACCGCAGTCGCTGGATGCAGGAGGGAGGCAGGAGTTCCTGGCCAGATCGAGCCTGATTCCAGGGATATTGCTATTGAGTGCATTCTGTGATGAGTCTGACACTGGGCCAAGTGCTTTAAGCACGTTTCATTCTTCCTAGTGTCCTGTGCAGCACATTTCAACTTGCCAGATGAAGAAACTGAGGCTCTGCTGGAGGAGTCACTTGTCCAAGGGCAACAGTACAGAGCAGGATTTAGCCTGGGGCTGACTGCCAAGTTCAGGTTGGCCCCTTTGCTCAGGGGCTTCTCGGTGCAGCTCACAAAGCTGGGGTCCAGGCACAACCCAGGAGATGAAGTGCAGGGAGACGTACAGAATGAATCAGAGGACGGGTTATGTGCTGTGTTTGAAAGGACCCTCACTGGCGTGGAATCAGACCCTGAGTCCCCTTATGAACTAAGTGACCTTGGGTAGGTCGTCCGTTTCTCCTTCAGTGAAAAGATCGGGTCTAATGGCATGAGATCTTCTCTATAGGAGCAATATAGCCTAGCGGTTCGGGCAATGTGGCTCTGGGGTATGCTCTATCTCTCTGGGCCTCAGTTTCCTCATCTGGAAAATGAGGAGAGTAATAATACCAGCCTCGTGGGGTCAATGTAAGGATTAGATGCAGCCCCACAGGAGGGGGTCGAGCACAGCGTCTGGCCCATCGGAAAGTTCTTATAGCCCTGAGAATGGTTAGTTGAAGGAACTTAGTCTCAGGCCAACTCTGCTATGAGCCCTGATCAACTTCAACCAGTAATTACAGAAATACTTTGTGCTGTGTTTATATCGCAGCTAATGACCTTGGGAGGGGAAGGCACGGGGAAGGCTCCGGAAGGCGACGTGTCATTCTGTTTGCTCAGGGCCTGGACTCTAGGCCTGCATCTGCCTCCTTTTGCTGTGTGGCCTTGAGTAAGCTGTCCACGTTGCCTTCTGTCCCCCAAGCCTCCGTCTTCCTCTCTGTCACGTGAGCGGGTGCCTGGACAAGCAGGGCACGGTGGCCCCCACCCCCGGTCCCCTCCACTTGGGCAGATGCTGCCTCTCCCAAAGACCACTACTGACCCTCAACATGGCTGACTCAAGCTTCACCCAAAGGTGGGGGCCAGGCTGCCTGCCGAAGGGTGCTAAGAAGTTAATTAAACCCTCCAGAAGCCATTTGTTAAGAGGGGAGCGATGGTATATTCAATACCAGCCAAAGGTTGGTGCAAAGTAATGAGTCTTTCTTTAGCTGTGACTAATGTGTTCCCTCCTTTGCCAGCCCCCACCCCTGACTCTGAAGGATGGGCCCGGGTAAGCCCATGGCTCATCTTAATGGCTGGGACGCCGAGGAGCCGAGCTGGCTGTCCTCTCTCCAGTAAACATCTTTCCACTTTGGCTTTTCTCTGTTCCTGCCCCGCTCGTGTGCTCTGGTCCTTCTCCAGGAGGGGTCTGAGGCCAAGAGCATCTCTGTCCCTTCTCAACGGCTCTTCCCATCCCCTGCATCGGCACCTTCCCTCTCCCCCAGCCTCCAGGAAAAGCCGAGCCCCCCCAGTGCTCAGTAGCACATACATATTGTATAGGGACCTCGCAGTTCTGCCACACGTCAGGTTCAGAAGCGGCTGAGACGGTGAGGAGGAAGAGGAAAAGGAAGGGAAGGTGAGGGCCTGGCTGCCCCTGGCCCCCGAGGGGCGGCCAGCAGACAGGATGCTGCCCACGGTCAGTGTGGGCCAGTGCACGCCACCTACTGTTGCTGGTCCACATCACACCCACGAGCCCACCCCGTGGAGGGCAGTGTGCCGTAGACACCAGGACAGTTGTCCAAGGGACGCATCCCAGCCAGGCACCAAGCAGTCTGGCCTTGGGGCCCAGCGCTGGTGTGAGTCTGGCCGGCCCTTCACTTTCTCTGAGCTTTGTTTCTTCTCAACTCCTTCTGCAAAAGATGGGCTGGTTCTGGCCCTGCCTCCCACATGGGCTCCGGGAACAAAAGAGATCTGCGCAGGGTCCCTGGGGAGGGTGAAGCTGCATCTAGTTCAGTGCCCTTCTCTTGGGCACCCCTACCCCAAGGGCACCCCCTCTGCAGTCATCTCTTATCCTGCTGCCCATCCTAGGCTGCCGTCTGTCTGTCTGTCAATCCCTCTGTGGGGACCCCCTGCTCCATACGAAATTCTGGCATTCACAGGCAGAGCGTGGTCACAGCTGAGAAGTGGGAGCCCTGGGGCCTCCCCCTCACCAGGTGGGGCCTGGCTTTGTCCCGTTCTGTGCCGGTACAAAAGGAAGCGAAGGCAGGGGAGGGAAGGGGTCAGGGACCTAGCAGGTGTCTGTCGCTGTCCTGGCAGCCAGCGTGGGGAGTGGTGGGAGGGCCGGGGGCCGCCTTCATTCAGCAGCCAAGCCAGGGACAAGGCACCCTGATTAGGCCCCCGAGATAATCGCCGCACACCTGGGCTGGCACCCAGGGCCCCCCCACAGCAGCCGCCCCTTTGTCTGCCAGGAGAGTCTCCGGCTTCAAAGCCCAAGATTGCGGCTGATAGATTGGGCTGAAGCCAGGCGCTGAGAGCCGAGAGACGAGTGGCGTGGAGGGGTTTGGGAGCAAGACTACCCCCACCAAGCTGGGAGAATGGGCCATTCCAGGAGACGGAAGGCCCAGGTCCCCAACCTCTCTGGACCAGATTGCGACCAGGTAGTCACGAGCAGAGGACCGAGGGAGAGAGAGGAGGGAGAATGGTGAGGATGTGTGCATAGGGGTGTGTGTGTGTGTATGTGTATATGTGTGTGAGTGTGTGTAGCTGTCACATGGATATTTATGCGTATGGTTGGGACAGGAGAAATGGGCACTTGGGCAACCCCCTCAGTGTCCCCCAGGAGTCACCTAGGGCCACGTGGCTGCTGCCTGGGTTTGGTGTCTCTCTTCTGGAGGGTATTTGGTTGGGGAGCATCCTTGAGGGGAGCACATCTGAGGTTTCCTGGCACTGACCATCCTTGGGCAATGAGGGATGGTCATGAAGGGTAAATACCTGAGCATCCTTGCCCCTTGAGGAGGAGAGCAGTTCTGAAGTGTGTACTATCCAGGCTTCCAGAAGAATCCAAGCAAGATCAAGCCCCAGTTGCTCCCAGCAGGAACCCACTCAGGAACACACCTTTCATTGCCTTTCCTTCCCTCCCTGCCTCATACCTCACTCCCTCACCAAGTTTCCCGAGATCATCTGGAAAAAAAACAACTTGCCTCCAAATTCCTATCTCAGGGCTGCTCGTGTGCATATCCAGATTAAGAGAGGGTGCCATGGGGTGTTTTGGGCCCTACTGGTGCATCCCGCATGAGTAAGGGGGCAGGGAAGGGCCAAGAAACAAGATGTCCATCTTTTCCAAGCACAGAGGGGTCAGAGTGAGGCCCTGCCCATGTGGGGCTCCAAATGGCAGTAGGGGGAAGGAGGGATGGCAGAAGCCCACATGAGTCGTGCCTGTGCTGGCCAGGAATTGGTCCTGGGGGCCCTGGGACTCATAGTTGGGGGACCTCATGTATGCCTATGTGTGAGTGTGGATGACCATGACTGTGGGCAGATGGCCATGTCTGTATACATGTGCATGTGAACAGATGCACCAACCCTGTGCTCATGCACGCGTGTGCGTGTGTGTGTGGCCATGTAAATTCAGAATCAAGGGGCTTCTGGCTCTGGGAGCCTGGCCAACTGACCTTGTCCCACCGGCTACCTACAGACCCCAGAGGCAGCTGGACACAGGGTAGGGCATGCCATCCAAAGGTGGAGATCAGAGCGGACCCACAAAGGGTGGTTCCAACCTCTGGGGATCCAGGAGGGGCCCTGAGAGGGACCCGAGTGTGGGTGTCACAGAGCGCCCTTGCAGTAACGTGGCTCCCTGCTCTGCCCTCAGTGTGGGGTGGGCCAAGCCCGGGTATATTTAACATCCCGTTGACTGGGGATCATGGCATCAGCCATGCAGCCCCAGCCCAGGAGCTGCAGAGCCAGAGTTGCTGGAGAAGCACAATTTTTGTCCCTGCTCTTTGTCTTTTATGTCCCCCCACCTTGTCTGTGACATTGAGCCACCCAGATGCCCTGATTTCTCCTTAAAATGAAGTAATGACCTTGGCCATGCCTGAGCATTTTATGCCCATGGCAGGTGCCGACAAGTGGTCTCCGGAGCCAGGCTCAGGGGTGCCCCAGCATCCCTGGGGGTGACTCCCTTGTCCTGGGGAGGACCAGGCTTAAAATACAAAGTTCTACTCGTATAGCGGCCTGTGGAGGTCAGCCAGGTCCGACCCTGTGGCTCACATGGGGAAGGTGAGGCCCGCAGAGGGAAAGCCCCTTCATGCAGGGAGGCAGGGAGGCCGAGGATGAGAAGAAGAGCCCCTGCTTTGCGGGATGAATTGCACGATTTCCGGCCTGGCTGGCCCCTTGCTTGGTGTTCTCACACTCTACAGGGGTACACGGAGGGGCACGCTCCTTGCGGTAAAGCTCCAGTGACAGACTCCAACCCTTTATCCCCAGCATTGCTACCAAGCCCAGTCTGAATCCTCAGGCTTTGGTTTCAGCAAGATGACAATTCTCAGACGGCCTCAGGCCAGGTAAGCCGTGTCCCACCCCCCCACCGGCTGGCCTTCCTGCACTGGGTTGAACAGTGTCTCCGACACTTGGCACTGGGATCTTATTTAGAAACAGGGTCTTTGCCAGGGCGCCTGGGGGGCTCAGTTGGTCAAACATTTGACTCTTGATTTTGGCTCAGGTCATGATCTCGCAGTTTGTGGGTTCGAGCCCGGCGTCAGACTCTGCACTGACAGCGTGGAGCCTGTATTGGATCCTCTCTCCCTCTCTCTTTGTCCATGCCCCGCTTGGTCTCTCTCTTTCTCTCTCTCTCTCCCAAAATAGATGAATAAACTTAAAATAAGTTTAAATAAAAAAATAGAGTCTTTGCAGATGTACTCTGTTAAAATGAGGTTACACTGGATTAGGGTGGACCCTGGGCCAGTGACTGATGTCTTTGTAAGAGGGAAGCTGGGAAGGAACAGACACACAGAGAGATGCCATGTGACTATGGGGACAGAGATGATGGCATCTGTAAGCCAAGAAATGTCCCGGGCACCGCAGGCAGCCAGAAGGGGCAAGGAAGACCCTTCCACGCCGCCTTCACAGGGAGCCTCCAGACAGGGCCCTGTGGACACCAGGCTTTCAAACGTGTGGCTCCCAGAGCTGTGAGGAAGAACACTTGCTATTTAGGCCGGTTTGCAGGGGCATGCTGGGGCAGCCCCGGGGCCCGCAGGCCTGTGCATGGCTCACTTCTCTGCCCCTCCCCACCCTGCCAACCACACTCATGCCTGCTCTCAAGCCATTGCTGTCCCTCCCTCTGGACTTGACATCCAGTCCTTTCTCTGCCATTCCCTTTGCCTTGAAGGCCACTTCTGACCCCTCTCAGCCTTCCTGCCTGGCCTTCCCCTTGGGGCCCAGAACTGCCAGGGACGCCTCCAGCCCCCAACAGTTCCCGGGTGTCCTGCCTCCCCTGATGCCCTCTCCTCCTACGGCTGAGTCACATCCATGCTCCAAAAGGCCACGTCTTCTCCCACAGCTGCCCGGGCACCTCAGCTTCCCTGGGCCAGCGGGCCAGGGTGGACATCCCTCGTCTGCACAGCGCTGGGGGACAGCTGCTCCTGTCGTGTCACATGTGTTAATGTCACAGCCAGTTTACTTGGGAATATCGGCACTGGGTGGAACTTCTCAAAGGCAGAGACCACCCTGGGCTCTCCGGGACAGGTCATCACTAAGGGCACGTGGTGATAATCCAGCCCCACCCTTTTCCTTAGAGATGGGGAAACTGAGGCCCAGAGAGCAGAAGTCACTTACCCACGTTCACACAGCCAACCAGGGCCAAACTTGAGGTGTTTCCTGCTCTCCAAATAGCACTGGAATTGTCCTTTCCATGTCCCCTTCCCCCGAGGGAGGTAGGAACCACTTTCTGGTCACCTTAGGACTTACTGACCAACGGGCCTCTGCTCCTGATGGAGATGCTATGATGTGCTGGTCAGACTGGGTAGGGGGGATACTCTGCCCTCAGCAGGACCCCATGGGGGAGAGGCGGCCTCTCTGGGACAGACTCTGGGTGCCCCCCGGTTTCCCTATGGCTGCAGTGATGGCCTCTGTCACTGCCTCAGTTTCCCCAATCTCCTCCAGACCCATAGCCTTTTAAAGACACAAGAAGACACTTTAGCCCTCACTCCTGACTGCTCCCTGTAGGCTTGGGTCCCTCGCTCCCCTGGGGCACAGCGGAGGGGCTGGGACAGCATGTGGATTGGGCCAGCCCTCGGCCAGGCACAACTGAAATGGAAACCTTTTTCAATCCCCACAACAAAACTGTGAGGCAGAGGCCATAACCCCATTTCACAAAGAAAGAAACTGAAGCCCAGACTTCTTGGCCACCCGCCAAGCTTCTCTCTGACTTGCTCTAACTTTGGGGGCATGAGAGTCCTGAAATCATCTGGTGACAGATGGGAAGGTGACACCCAGCCTTGTGTTCGGGGACCCCATTCCGGGTCATCCCACTGCATTGTCAACCACCTCGCACTCATGTAGTAGTTCAGGCCAGAGGAATAGTCATGGGCTCCCATCCCTGCTGGGCCCCCCACCAGGGAGGTCTCCCCTGCCAGTACACGGGTGCTGGAGAAACACCCCCCTCTGCAGTGCCAATGCCTCTTTGAGGAGCCCATAAATTACACCTGTCCCCGTGCAGGAAGGATGTGATGTCCAAGAGATGAAGGGCCTGTCCCTCTGTCCACCCAGGTGGCTCTGCCTGGTCAGGCAATTTTGCTGATGTCACCTCCCTGTAGATATTAAATATTGATAATGCAATAAATTTTCTCTGCACCTTCTGTGACTCATGCCTTGGTGCGTTCCAGAAAGAGAACACATAGGCCGACGTGCCTGCATTCAGGCTGCTGGGTGTCCGTGGTCTTAGCACTCTGGGAATCACAGCGTCCTTGCGCCAGAAGGGGCTTAGAGAGGCCATCCGGCCCATCGCTCTGAGGCTGGGCCCTAGCCTGAGACAAGCATTCTCTGTGGAAGGGACATCTGGCTAGCACATTCTGATGATTTCCTTGTTCTCAGGAAATTCTTCCTCCCGTTGGACTGGGATCCACATTAAGCAGGAGCTTGATAGGTGAACCCCATATCTTGATAACCAAGTGACCCCCAAACCTCATTTCTAAGAAGCAGAGTGCTTGGAGGGGCTCCGATGCCTCACTGTGACTGGTCTCTGACTGCCCACTTGCTGTGTGACTTTGGGCAGGTTACAGGATCTCTGGCCGTCAATCTGTAACATGGGGCGATGGCCCAGACTACTTCCTGTGCCTGTTGGGAGTGAGGCTTCCACTGGCCGGACGCACACTGGTAAGCCACTCCTGGGCCAGTGGGCAAAAAACAGCTTGATCACAGCAGACAATAACTCGGAAGGGCTTTACAAATGTAAATTGCTTTGTAAACGCAAAGTGTTGTGTAAATGTTAGGGATAATTATATGCTTCAAAAATTAGGATCCTCAAACCCTAGAAGGAGGAAGGCTCCTAAATTGATCTTTCATCCCAGTCCTGGAGGCTCCTGTGTGAGTTGGTTGGGAGTAGTGGGAAGCCCCCCAGAATCTGAATCATGCTCCTCTTCTCCCACCCATCTCTTCCCTTGGGCGTCAAGCCAGGAGCAGGCTCCTGATTAAAAAGGTCCGGGCACTAGTAGCTTATCAGTTACTTGGAATCAATAGGCGTTTTCTTTATATTTTTCAATTAAAAGAGCTGACAGAGAAAAGGGAAAAACTCAAGTGCCATGGCCATCAATACCTGTCAGGGCGAGGGAAAGTGCAGGGTCAGGGGGCTGGACTGTTTGTCAAGGCCAAGTTCTGCCTACTCTGTGTTCTAAACACCTAGATGCCCCAGAAGAGGGACTGATGAGGAGACAGCGCATCTTCCCGTGGCTTTCTCAGACTTTTTGGCTGTGGGCACACTGTCTCTCCCAGGCCTTATTATTTTCAAGGAATTGAAACTGCGAAAGCAGAGTTGAACTGGATGCTACAGTTCAATGGGGGTGGGAGGGTTGGTAAGATGGCCATCTGCCCCTGTGATCAAACAGCTTCAGGGGCACTGGGTGGCTCAGTCAGCTGGGCGTCCGACTTCCACTCAGGTCATGATCTTGCTCACGGATTCAAGCCCTGCATCAGGCTCTGTGCTGACAGCTTAGAGCCTGCAGCCGGGTGTCTCCCTCTCCCTGCTCCTCCCTGCTCATACTCTGCCTCTTTCTCTCAAAATAAATAAACGTGTTTAAAACAAACAAACAAACAAACAGCTGCAGAGACCTACAGATGGGGAGGGGACTCTGAGGCTTGATTGGGGAAGATGCTCACCCACGGTTCTTCTAGCCAGTAAGAAAACACCAAGAGAAAACAGGCTCAGGACACAGCAGGCAAGATCAGGGCAGATATGAAGATGCATTTGGATGGAGACAGGGATGGATCCTCAGGCTACTGAGCCCCTTCAGCCCTGGGGTCTGTGAGCAGCAGGGGACAGTCCTTTCCTGACCTGAATCCTGTTAGCACCCCTCCCTCACCCCTGCCTCTCACTCCCAGCTGCTGGGAGTGTTGGCTGCTATGCCCCCGCCCCCACTTCTCCACCTGTGACATGAAAGAAATCGCCCTTGCCTCAGGGTGGCATCTTGTGGTCCCGAAGCCACAGTCCTGTCCCAGTGGGGTAAGACTGAAGCTAGACCTGTCATATCTGCTTCCCTATCTGCATGGGGCTCACCCGAGAGCATTTCCTAATCCAGCAGGTGCACACGGATGCCCGACTCAGGCTCTGCTTGCTCCGCGGAGAGGCTGACCCATTCAGTTTAGTCATTCAGCAGGTGTTTATTGATTGTCTACTGCACGCCAGGCACTAGGCTGGTCCCTGGAGATACATACGTGACCGTGACCCGTCAGCTTCTAGTGGGGGAGAAAGGCAAGAAACAGGTGAAGAAATAAGTAGATGAGTCAGATCTGAGTGCCCTGAGGACAGGAAAAGGGTGATATACCGGGGAGTATGGGGGTGGAGGACTACTGGGGACTCGGTGGCCAGGGACAATCCCTAAGAAGGAGACACGTAAGTGTGGGCTTGAATGCCAAGGGGCCAGCCACGTGAAGACTGCGGGGGAGAAGGGCCCAGGGAGGGCTGGCAAGTGCAGAGGCCCCTAAGGCTGCAGTGGGCGAGCCTGTGGGGCCTGAGGCCCCCAAAGGCCAAGGTGCCTGGAGCTTAGCAAGTATGTGGAGGATGAGGGCAGAGGGAGGCAGGGAGGCACGGAGGCCGGGGGTGGCCTGGTCAGTCGTGGCGAAGGTTGTGTTCTGAGGACAATGGGGACCTTTGGAGAGTCTTAGGCAATGATGTGACAGAATCCATTTATATCTGTATGAGGTCACCTTGTGGGTCCCGTGTGGAGGGATGAGTAGGGGATGGCTGTGGGAACTGTGGCGGCTGCTTCCGGCACCGCATGCCCCTTCCCACAACCCGCTGGTGGTTCCAGCTGCAGCCGGGGAGCTGGGCACGAGCCCCTCCAAACGTGTGCACGTTCTGCTCTTCCTCTGGATGCGCTCGCTCAGCCTGGAGAAGGATGGGGACAGGGAGTTCCGGCCTCGGGAGGCAGCCCTCTGTCAAGGGGGATGAGTCAGTAAACAGGCACCCCAGGCTGCTGTCCTTTGTGGCCCCAGCTGTACTAATAACTGGAGAAGATGGCCTGGGGTGGTTGTCCCCTTTCCTGTTTCTCTCGCCCTCACTCTGCACCCCCATCCTTGTCCCTCTGCCCTTGAGGGACTCCAGATGGGTGCGTAGGGAGAGATGGCGGTGGCCTGCAGTGGGCGATGGCCGGGACAGCCGAGGTCTAGAGATGGATGCAGGAGGCAACTTGCGAGCTGGCGACAGGGCAGGCTACCAGACCGGCTGTAGCAGGGAAGGGAAGGGGGTGTCAAGGACGGCTCTGAGGACTTCAGCCGGAGGGTTTTACAGAAACTGAGAAGACGGGGAGGAACAGGGGTGTGGGAGGGACTCGGAGGCTGGCTCGACTGAATTGAATTTGCAGCGCCTGTGAGACGTCTAAATGGTGACTCCCAGGAGGCAGGTGCACATGAGAGTCTGCAGCTCGGGGCAGACATCAATTTGAGCATCAGTGAGCAGCTTAGAAACGGTATTTAAGCCATAGGCCTGGGTGAGAGCACTGGGGAGTGAGTCAAGGGGAAAGGAAAATAGAATGAGCAGAAGAAAAGGGTCCAGGAGTCATCATCCCATGGGACCCTCAGAGCAATCCCTAGAGGCAAGATACAGGCAGGACTGCCACGTATTGTTGCACAGGTTAGGCACTGCACAACTCCAAAGGGCACTGTTTACATGGGCTACCATGTGACAGGCATTCCCTGGAGTCACGCAGGCTACAATCTTACTGCCATGTGTGCCTCTTTGCAAGGCCAGAGAGAGTATGGGCAGGACCCTACATGAGCCAGAGTGGAGCGTCTGAGAACCTAGTGGAGGAGGAAGTGATGGCAACTGGGGCAATCAGAGGAGGATCCCAGGAGGAGGTGGCATTTTCCCTAGAGCTCAAAGAATGGGGAGAGTTTCCACCCTTTGAATTGGAAAGGAGGGAGACACTTCAGCAGAGGCAACTACACTGGATAAAGTCCTGGGGGTGGGAAATCCTAGGGCAGGTTTGGGAATTTGGGGGTCTGGGATGGCCAAGGAAAAAATAAGCGTTGTGGAAAGACTATTTCCAGCCAAAAGGTAGAGGCCCTTGAACTAAATGCCAAGAAGATGCCCAGAGTCCCCTGACTCAGTTAAGCTCACACAGTAAGGGAGGCTCAGAGCCAGCGCCTCAGCCCTAGGCTGGACTGTGTGACCCGGGCACGTTATTAAGATACAGGGACTTCCCACCTCCCGTTTCCATCATCCCCTTCGGCAGCTCCACCACCCCAAGAGGCAGTGGCGCCTGTCTCCTCCAGCCCCCTCCTGGCTCCTAGGGGCACAGAGGGCTGCCCGTGCCTTCATTTCCCCAGGCAGTGCTTAGAGGGGCCCCGCCTCCTCATCACAGGAGGCGGAAGCTGCATTGCCTCTGGGGGACAGCAGCCCAGGAATTGGGGGTTCAGCCATAGCCACCTCTTCCCAGGTCAGGAGTCTCCCAGGTATGAAGGGGGTGTCCTTCATACCCCTGGGAAGAGCCTCGGGGTAACCTGGCCTATGGTGCAGATGATCAAATGGGTTCACTCAGGCTCCCGAGAACAGGCTGGAAACAGGGGATGTCTGGGGGCAGAATGAGCAGGAACTAAAGGTCCCAAAAAAGGCTTCACCATCTACAAGACCATGGAGATTTACTGCTCCTTCCCCACCTCCTCTTCCCGCAGCATTTATCAAATGCCTGCTGCATCCCGAGCAGCACGCTACGCCCTGGCCATGCGGCAGGGATGAGGCCGGATGAAACGGCTGAGCACAGGCTGGGATGACAGGCACAGCATGAGCAGCGGCAAGCGCAGGGCAGGGTGGTGCTGGGGGCTAGGGGACGCAGGCCGGGGTCCCTGGATCGGTTTGGGACCCCGGGAGGCCTCCCGGAGAAAGTGACACCTGACTTGAAACATGGAGGAGGAAGTGGGGAGTGGGTGTCAACCCAGAGGCAAGTGACCCTGTCATGTCTGCACACTGCCACAACTGCAGGACGGAGGGCTTTGGCTAAAGGGGGCCTGGGAGTATCTGTCACCAGCTGTCATCACTCTGGAGAAAAAGGCTTTTCCCCTGAGGAGGTCTCTCTTAGAGTGCTCACCTTGAACCCCGGCCGAAGCCGCTCTGTGTGAGGCTCTGCGGACACAGCACTGCCTGGCACCAAGCCCAGCTCTCAAGGTGCCGGCGGCGCTGTGGGGAGACAGGCAAGTGCCAGCCTCATTGCCTCTGGGAGGTGACTCATGGAAGCCCTCCGAGGGGAGGTGGTGCTTGGGATGGGTGACCACATGCACGCAGGAGGAGATGGCATGGAGGGGAAGGGTGCTCCGGGAGGAAGGGACTGCGTGAGTAAGAGCCAGGTTGGTAAGCACGTGGTCCCCAGAAGTCACGTGCCAACAGGAGCCTGGAGGAGTGGCTTCGTCCGCTTGACACAGGCACTCAGAGTAGGCATCATCTGCCCGGGCCCCTCTGAAGTGCTGGGTCACAGATGGGGTGACCCCTGTTCTGTCCTTAAAGGGGTTCTCTCCATCCTGCACACCCGGCACACACTAGGTGCTCAGCAAACATTGGCTGCTGGCCAAGAGTGGAGAAATACGCTGCAGCTAACTTACGGAAGCCCAGAGAAGAAGGGGAAGCCCCAGCAGGCCGGGGAGCCTTCCTGGGGGAGGCAACTCTGGCTTTGAGCTTGGAAGGATTCAGCCAACTGATGAGATCTAGGGAGGAGAGCAGCAGGTTGCTTCAGCTCGGCTGCTCCTGTGTTGGAGAGCGTGTCGGCGATGTTGCAGACCTGAGTGTGCACGCACCACGTGCGTATGTGAGAGCGTGGGAGTATGTGGGTCTGTGTGTGTTTTCTGTTAGGGGGTAAGTGTGTATGAGTGTTCATAAGCGTGAAATTGAATGTATGAGAGCAAGGGTGAGTATGTGCGTACAAGACTGTAAGCCCGAGGGTGTGCGGGCATGGACAACTACAAGCGAGTGTGGATCCGTGCATGTGTGAGGGTAAGGCTGTGCGAGTGTGCGAGTGTGGGAGACTCTGTACTTGAGTGTGAGTGTGTCTGTGTGCCACATGTATCCCAGGGCCGTGACTGTGTTTGTTTGTGCACTTGCTATGATTTGCTAGATTTCAGCCGGGCAGTCAATCCTCCCTCAGACATAAAGAAAATGAATTTGTGCCCTGGGGATGCGGTGTCCGGCCCAGACGGACAGGTGCGCGGCGTGGCCTATGGTTACAGAGCAGCAGACAGGAGGCCTTTGTGCATCAGAAAGATGGCGCCTCTGGGGAGCGCCCTGTGGGGACCCAGGAGCCTGCTGTGTGACCCCAGCCGTCTCTAGACTTGGCTCTTGCCCAGACCAGAGGACAGAGCAGAGAAACATGACTGCCGAGAGACCCTTGGGCCGCAGGGGTGGGCTCTCTCCTGGAGGAGCCCCTGTGAAGGACCCGCTCTAGCAGTCGACCGGGGGCCAGGAGGGTGAGGAGAGGGAAGAGCGTGCACTTCAGAGCTCATTCCCGGTTCACACCCCCCGGGGCTGCCACTCACAGGCATAGCGGTCTAATCCACCGTTGGGTCTGAAATGCCACCGTGCACGTCACATCTGCTGTCCCATGAGTGCCTCACAGCAGCCCAGTGAGGGGGGAGTGCTTGGTCCCGTTTCACAGGTGAGGACACTGAGGCTCACAATGCTGGTAAGTGGCTCTGGCCACCTGCCTTCCTGGGCTTCATATCTAAGTGGCTCTGGCCACCTGCCTTCCTGGGCTTCATATCTTTGGAGGGAAGGTGGTGATGTCAGCTCTAGGGGTTGTTTGGGGGTGCAGTGAGACCACCAAGGCTGAGAAGGGGCCAGCAGGGTATGTGGCGCACGGAGGCAAACCTGCCATGAACGGCCCCATTTCCTCTGAACAGGAGGTGGATCCCGAGAGGGAGGTGGGAGACCTGGGTCTCCGAGAGCCCTGCTTTTTAGCTGCAGCTTACATACAGCATCCAGGCCAAGGGGCCTGGATAATGAGGGCTGGGGCTGGGCTTGGGGTCCCCCCTCATTCTCAGAGGACCAAGACTCTTCCTCGAGGGACAATCGGGCCTCATGTTGCCCATTTCCCTACAGGGAAACATGCCCAAAGGCTGATACCACCCCACTGTGCTGGCTGAAGCCAGGGGGACGCAGCCTTGTGACCACAAACCTTGCTTCCCCACCAGCCTCCTGTCGCCTGCACAGAGCAGAGGTCCTCACCTCCTCCAACCCACAGAGGAGCTGGATGCTCCCAAATTAAACCTTGTGATGGCAGGTGGTAACGGGAAGATGGATGGGTCCTGCCTGGAAGAGCCCAGTTCGCAGCTATCCAAGTTCCTGGGCACGGCGAGCACGTATCAATGTGTTCACAGGCCTGACTGCGAGTTGCCCAGCCCGGGGCTCTGCTCCTAATCTCCGTGGAGGCCTGAGGCTGTCATCTCCTTCCTGCAGGTTCCCCTTGGTCAGGCCTGCTCCTCCTAACCGGAAGACCAGTCACCCCTCTGTAGCTCTAAACGGAGAATCCGCTGCCCCCAGCCCTAGTCACCTGGCCCTGCATGTGGCCCCGATTCTTGCCCTTGAGCAGGAGCCTGACTGAAGTGCACTGCCCAGCCAGGGCTCTGGGTGTCAGGCCCCGAGTCTGCCTCCCAAGGGCCCTTCTCTCCTAGAGCAGCGCCATGAATAAGGGGCGTGTTTGGGGCACATAGAGGCTCTGAGCAGAAATGCCCTGTGAAAAACCCAAGATGAAAATACAAGTGAATGGACCAAAGATGTCCATTTCAACAATGGTGCTGGAATGGCTAGACGTCCACGTGTGAAGGATGAACTTGGCCATAGCCCTTATACCCTTCACACAAATTATCACAACGTGGATCATAGACCTAAAGGTAAAATGCAAAATCCTGAGACTCCCAGAAGAGAGCCAAGGAGAACATCTAGATGATCTTGGGTGTGGTGATGACTTCTTAGATGTAGCCCCACATGCCTGATCCATGAAAGGGAGAACTGTTAAGCTGGACTTCGCTGAAATGAAAGGCTTCTGCTCTGGGAAAGACACTGTCAAGAGGATGAAATGAAAATCCACAGACTTGGGAAACGTATTTGCAAAAGACGCTCATGATAAACGACCATTGTCTAAAATATTCAAATAATTCTTAAAGCTCAACATGAAAAAATGGCCTGATTTTCAAAGGGGCAAAGGAGGGGCTCCTGGGTGGCTCCGTTGGTGAAGCGTCTGACTTTGGCTCAGGTCATGATCTCACCATTCGTGACTTTGAGCCCTGAACCGGGCTCTGTGCCGACAGCCCAGAGCCTGGAGCCTGCTTCAGATTCTGTGTCTCCCTCTCTCTGCCCCTCCCCTGCTCACACTCTGTCTTTCTTGCTCTCAAAAATAAACATTAAAAAAATTTTTTTAATGATGGGGATGAGAGGGAGGGCAAAAAACCTGACCAGACACCTCATCAGATAAGAAATACAGATGGCAAATAAACATTTGAAAAGATGTTCGACATCGTATGCCTTTACGGAATTGAAAATTAAAACCATGAAATACCACTACATGTCCATGAGAACAGCCAAAATCCGGAACACTGACACCACCGCTGGTGTCGAGGAAGTGGAGCACCAGAATCCTCATCCGTCTGCTGCTGTGGGGCATGCCGAACCATACGGCCACTTTGGAGGACAGTTTGGTGGTTTCTTACAACACTGAGGACGCTCTCATCATATAATCCACAACTGTGCCCCGTGACATTTGCCCGAAGGAGTCAAAAACCTGTTGTCTACACAAAAACCTCTTGTCTACACAAAAACCTGTACACAGGTGTAGACACCAGCTTCATTCATAATTGCCAAAGCCAGGAAGCCACCGAGATGTCCTTCTTTAGGTAAATCAAAAAATAAACTGTGGCTCACCCAGGTACTGGAATGTTATCAGCGCTGAAAAAAAATGAGCTACAGCCACGAAAAGTCATGGAAGGAAACTTACATGCCTATCACCAAGTGAAAGATGCCAATCCGAAAAAGTGACATACTATGTGAGTCTAACCACAGGACATTCTAGAAAAAGCAAACGATGGAGACAGCACCAGGAGCAGCAGTTGCCAGGAATCGGGGGAAAAGGGTGGAGCAGGAAGGGAGCGATAAACAGGCAGAGCACGGAGAATTTTTAGGGCAGTGAAAATAATTCTGTCTAACACGACAATGGCAAAAGCATGTCATTATACATTTGTCAAAACCCACTGAATACACAGCACTAAGAGTGAATCCTAGTGTAAAATATGGACTTTGGTCAAGGATGTATCGATGTAGTTTAAATGATTGTCACAAATGTACCACTCTGGGGTGCGATTGTGATAGTGGGAAAGGCTGAGGGTGAGTGGGTCCTATGGAAAATTTCTATACTTTTCACTCAATTTTTCTGTGAACTTATAACTGCTCCAGAAAGTAAAGTCACTGCTTTAAAAAATATGTAAATGATGAATACTTAAATTTGATTCCTGTTCTGATCTTAAATCCGTGCAACATATGACCCCGATAATATTCCCACTGACCGACCACTGGGACTCTGTTCTTACTGTTGTTAAGTGTGGCTATTATTATTACTAGGAATCACTGAGTATCGGTCAGGCGCTGTGCTAAGCACTTGATTCTGATTATCTCATTCGACCCCATGACAACCCCAAGCAGGAAGCAGTGCCGGCTTTACAGACAAAACAACCAAGGCCCAGAGAGGTGAGCCGACTTACACATCACACATTGATTAGTAATGAAGCCAGGTTTTGAACCAAGGTCCACCCAGATCCTGAGCCCGGGGTCTTCATATAGACAGAGTGGTAGCAATTCATACCGACTGCCTGTACCTGTTTCCATCTTTCATCAGTTTCCATCACTTCCATTCTGTGTGTGGGAAGCCAGCTGGAGAGGTGAGGCGCTCTGCCCACACCGGTTCCCTTGCCATCGTTCCCTTGTTTCTGGGGCCGTCTCCCCAGTCTGACGTCTCGGAGGCTCCACAGGAGTGAAGGAAAATGTCAAGAATATTAAATTTATAATTGAGCAAAACCTGAGGAGAATCATTAAATCACGATTCAATATTTCCCCAATGGTTCATCGACATTTTGAAGGCGTGTCAGGCTCTGGCTTTGTGCGTCCTGACCGAGCAGAGGAACGAGCTGAATGCTCGTCGGAGCGGCCGGCTGGAGGGCAGGCTATGTGGCACTGTGCCGCCAGCAGAAGAGGTCTGAACCCAGGGCACCAGCCCTCAACTTAGCGGAGACCTTTCGAAGCCATTCTACAGGTGAGGCTCGAATGAGACATCGAGGTCCTGGTGCATCACACAAGTGTATATCACTATAAATGCATCAGGACCCCCGAGTTATGGTGGATGCCAAGTCATTTCCAGATTTGAAGCTCCAGAGGCTTTATCTGTGTGAAGACTGCCTTTAAAAAGGTGTGCCCTTCTGGCATCTGGCTCTTGGTTTCTAAATACCCTTCTCCAAGGAAAGGAACCAGGATCCCGGGACAAAGGGCTGATTATAGGGCTGGGCAGAGAAAATGCAAGGCAATCCTGGCGCATTTAGTGGTGTCAAAGGATAAGGTAGTGCTAGAAGCAAAAGAGCCCAAACCACGTGATAGGCTTATATCCAAATAAATGACGGGGGCAGGGGGCAGGTCAAGGGAGCAGGAGAGTCGGCCTGCAAGAGCTTCCAAAGGTCAAAGCTGGAACAGTGTGAGCAACACGGTAAGTCACAAGGATGTTGAATTCCCACTAATAAAGGAAAAGGGGCAGGGAAAGCAGAAAATCACCCTGAGAATGCAGACACAGGAATTGCCACAGGCTCGATCCAACCACAGATGCTATAATAAGGGGGCGAAACTTTAAGGAGACACAGGACCCTTGCACAACTTCAAAGTATCTCCCCTCCCAGTTCCTCAAAACATTAACAATAGAACTCCCCTATGACCCAGCAATAGCACTGCTAGGAATTTACCCAAGGGATACAGGAGTGCTGACGCATAGGGGCATATGTACCCCAATGTTCATAGCAGCACTCTCCACAATAGCCAAATCGGGGAAAGAGCCCAAGTGTCCATCAACGGACAAATGGATCAAGAAGCTGTGATTTATCTATATGATGGAATACTACATGGCAATGAGAAACAATGAAATCTGGCCATGTGTAGCAACATGGACAGAACTTGAGGGTATCATGCTGAGCGAAATGAGTCAGGCAGAGAAGGACACCTACCATATGTTTGCACGTATAGGTAGATTAGGAGGAAGTTAACAGATGACCGTGGGGGAGAAGAAGGGGGAAAATAGTTGGGAGGAGGGAGGGCGGCAAACCATGAGAGACTCTTGAATGACGAGAACAAACTGAGGGCTGATGGGAGTGGGGGGAGAGGGGAAGGGGTGTGATGGGCATGGAGGAGGGCACTTGTGGGGATGAGCACTGGGTGTCATATGGAAACCAACTTGACAATAAATGATTAAAAAAAAAAACAAAGTATCTCCCCTCCCAATTAATAATTACTAAGCTGGTGTTTAACATGTCTCCATGAATTCATAGATGTCCAGGGGGTGGAGTTTAATTCCCCTCCTGTGGCATGTGGTGTGGCCTTAGCTACTTGCTTCTAAGAACAGGATACGGAGAGGGAAAGATAGTAACTGTGCAATGAAGAAACCTGGCAGACACCACCCTAACCTGTGATCAAAGGCAACATCACCAGTGAGAAGTCCCGTGGATATCATGTACCCCAACAGGTTGTGACAAAAATTCACAGTTCCGTGAAATCTGAAGTCAAGCAGACTGTTGACACTGTTAATAGAGGGGAGCGGGTGAAGGGACATGGGAGATCTCTGTGCTTTCTTAAACTTTTCTGTAACCCTAAAATCTGCCAGAAATAAAATGTCGTTTAAAAAACGTGTATCTTGTTTTGGTTTCAGGATTCTGGAAATGTGGATTGTGAAAATACTGACCTTAAATTAGGCTATTTTGAAAACAGCAGATCCAGGGCGCCTGGGTGGCTCAGTGGGTTCAGCGTCTGACTCTCGATTTCGGATCAGGTTGTGATCTCAACGGTTGTGAGATTGAGCCCGGAGTCAGGCTGAGCATGAAGACTGCTCAGGATTCTCTCTCTCTCTCCTCTCTCTCTCCTCTCTCTCTGTTCCTCCCCATCTGATGCTCTCTCTCCCAGAACAAAATAAATAAACATTAGAAAAAATTTTTTTGAAAGAAGCAAATGCAATCTTTTGTTCCCTCTGCAATATTTGCATTGCATACAGAGACGCACATATAACTACATATTCACTCAAATGGGATTGTGCGTATGCATTGTTTTATAGCCTGCTTTATTAATAGCAATCCATTGGGAGGGATATATAAGGTTTAAACAAACTATAATGTCATAAACTATTGAGTTGAGAGGGGGTCTCCCAGATCTGGACTCTTCCCTGCACCTTGTAGAAGTTCTGTGACCTTCTCTCCACACTCAGCATGGCCCCGGTCCCTGTAACAGAAGACTAGAAGTTCCCCTGAAAGTCAGCACCCCATAACACGGGACAAAACCCAGGAGATACTGTCTGGGAGCTGTTCTGAGGCCTCTGAGACTGTTTCTTCAGCTGTGAGATGGGGAGAAGATTCCTGGCTGGGCCTCTCTCCCAGGATCCCAGGGGCACTGAAAGGAGGCTGCCCAAGGGAGGTGTTGGGGAGCACGGCATTAGCTCTGCATCTGAGCACCAGGGCTCAAATCCCCAGTCTGTCCCCTCCTGCCTGGGCCTGTTTCCTTGCCTCCGAATGGGACTGATGTCAATACCAACCTCATGGTGCTGATGTGGGGAGTGAACGAGAGCTTATGTGTGAAGTGCCCCGAACACGGTGGCCAGTACAGCCTTAGTCGGTGGCAGCTGCAGTAATTGCTACTTTGGGTGATAACCCCAGGCACGGGGAGGGGTTAGGGGGCTGCCTAGCACAACTGTGCGGTGCCTGCAGATGACCGTGGTGGCACGCAGCCCTTCCTTCTCCTTGGACGCGGCCCCAGTCACAAGAGCCTACAGTCCCTAAGGTGGCCAGCCAGCCCCCAGATGTCCAGCGTCACCTGGTCTCCTGGCCCACGACCCAACTCCTGTGGGCATCGCAAAGCCACCGGCCGGGCCAGAACCTCGGCCAGCGAGAGAGCGGGGCTGTGGGGGCCATGCTGCCGAGGGCTGGGAGGGGGCAGGGCCCTCCTCAAACCTCCTCCAGCCTCCCTGGAGATGTCACAGGCTTAGCGGGCCCTGCTTGACACATGTCGGATAAAATAAGAAAAAATAAATAACAATGTTTATAAGAAGATTAGCGGAAAGGCGGCAAAATTTCTCTAGGGAGTCTCCCTGGCTGCATCTGGGAGTGACAGCCCCCATTGCCTTATCAGAGACATAATGAGTTGCCAGGATTTGGGGTCATTAAAAACCACTCCGGCCGGACCCCCTCCCTCGCCTGTCGCCTTTGATGGTGGAGTCAGGGGGCCGGGTGGCGGCACGGGCCCCCTGCCCCCACTGTGCTGTCTGCCCCTCTCCGTCCCATTCGCCGGGGGGACGGAGGTGAGATGGTGGGGTCCAGCTTGGCGGAAGTAATGCAACACGACGGCCCAATTTGTGCCCGCGGCCCCTCGGGCAGAGGACCCCTCTCCGTGGTGCGGATTAGACTCTGTTTTATCTCAGCTGCCTTCGGACACAAAAGAGGGGCTCTGTGTAGACACATGTGCACGATGAGGCATCTGTAGCTCCAGACCACACGGTGAGGGAGAGGGCCCCGCCAGCCACCTTATCTAACACCCCACTTTGCACACGGGAAACCGAGGTCTGGGGAGGGACAAGGGTCAGAGGTGGCAGCCTATTGGTGGCAGAGTGAGGCTTTGAACCCAGGCGTCTGGACTCCGAGATGGAAGTTGGGTGTGTTTAGTTAGTTACCGCATTTCTGTAGAGGGAACAGATGGAGGGAGTGTGAAGATAGGAACATGTAGACAATTCAATTCCATGAGAACAAACGTGCTCCCATTACCCACAATGCACAGGTCACTGGGAGAGACCCAGAGAGCTCAGAAAACAGAGACACACGTCTGGGCCTTCAGTCCAGCTGGAGGGATGGATGCGATAGCCAGTGTCCACAGGCCAGCACGCTTCACACACGCACACTCAGCCGAGACATCCTGACCCATTCAGAAATCCCTATCAGCGCTGCTGCAGAGGAAGGGCTCCCGAGTTCAGTCACCTCCCTCTTTGTCCGAAGCTTATCTTCAAGGAGCTCAAAGCACTTGTAGCATATTGATTTTCTCCACCACTCACTGGGTCCACTTCCCTTGAGGGATGGGGAGCTCAGAAGAGGAAGGATTACCCTGGGTCTCAGGTGAGGGAACTGAGGCTGGGAGGAGCCCACTCACAGTGCTGCTGGCCCATATGATACCTTTGGGCTCTGGGCAGATAGAGCCACATGCTGCAGAGTGTGACTTGGGAAGCTGAGTGGGACTAGATCCCAGCCTCAAAATCACTCCCTCAGCCAGGCACCCTTGTGTAGTGAACAACCTGCCTAACTGTATGTGGCAGACCCACTATCACATTTAACTGCCAGAGAGGGTCTTGAGGCCTCTCTTGGTTAGACGATTGGCAGAATGGTAAAGCCAAAAAAGTTCTGGAGAGAACACCTAACTTCTTCAAGCATTAGTTTCCTCGCCTAAATGCGGTGTAATAAGAGCCTGTAAGGTAGATGGGTTGATTTGATGAAATACTAGATGTAGCTGTGTTTTGTGAACTGTCCAGTGCTTAATAAACATTGTGTTTATTCACACGGTTGCTTTGTGGAGCTGGTCACCTGCACCTCCTTCTCGGTGTTGTATCTGCCACATCCCAGGTGCATCCACTGGGTTTACCCCCAGAGAGGGTCTCATCCATCAGCTCACCTTATCTCCCCAGTGCTCACAAGCCAAGGCCGCCAGCCCCGTGTTACCTGACCCTGCATCCACCTAAGGAAGGACTGGAGCGGCCCCACTGCAAAGACGGGACAGCCGAGTCCTACCCAGCCAGCGGCCCCTGCCCCAGATCTGCTGCCCCTCCTCTCTCGGTCTCTGTAGCTACAGCCTCTCAGCTGTTTCAGCTGCCAAGGATCGGAAATCACAGGGGGGCATTAGTCCCAACCCTTTCTTCCAGAGTGGGGGGACCAGAAGAGGGGGGACCGTCACCCCTCCAACACAGGCTCTTTCTGCTGCTCCAGGATCTCCTCAGGGGCAGTGGCCAGATGCAACTCTTCCCGGCAGCCATCTGTCTGTTTGGATGTCTTGTGGTCTAATTTCGGGACCTCGGAGGATCTCTGACTACCTTAGCTCTGCCCTACGCTCCGGGGGTGTAGGGCAATCTCAGAGAATCAAACCTGGTGGGATGTTGTGGGGAGAGGGGCCCCTCGGGCTCGGACCATCTGGGTTGGCTGGTTGCATCCCAGCCTGGGACTGGGGCTTCTCCCGGCTGCAGCCTATGCTCCATCACGGGACGACTGGGACGGACAGCACCACACTGGCACTGGCAAGGCCATGGAATTCATAAGACTCTGAGTGCCAGGGCGGACAGCTGGGGTCTCCTGTCTGCGGCTGTGGCTCACGACCCAGATCTCCGGTGGCCTGGGACCGCTGGCTGGGTCCTCAGCCCTGGTGCGGGGCCCTCTGCCTGCTCTCCATCAGCCGCGAGGGTGGTCAGTGCCCCACTCAGCCAGCAATAATAACAGAAGAGCATTCTGCACATACTGTATGTTTCAAAAATAAAGTTGATTCCAGGCTGCCCCCGTAGTGCTGCCTCTCTCAGCAGCTGGCATGCTCATACTAAAGCTGGAGACCCTGATGGTGATAGTAACAGTAACAATGAATAACCAGTATTGATAGGGTGCTTGCCATGTGCCTGGTGCCAGGCCGTGTGCTCTGTCTGCAGGATCTGTGCTATTCCTCCAGCAATGCCGCGCGGCAGGAACTACTTTTATTTCCATTCTTCAGATGAGAAAACCGAGGCTCCGAGACACTGCCCTTGCCTGTGCTCCTGCAACTGATGTAGGTTTGAACCCAGGCTTGTCTGGCCTCAGGCCCTGCTGGTTAAATTACTGGGTGGGGTCCGGCGGCCCCCAGGAGCTGTTCCTGACCTGGTGGTGCCCATGAGTGGGCATGCTGCCCTTGGAACAGCCCTGTGAGCCTGGACTGAAGGGAGGGTGAGAGCCGCAGACCCCGCTTACCTTGAGGTTCTCCGGGGATCAGGCAGCGCTCAAGTTCCCGGAGCCCCTCCTTGGTGGAGGCCCTACCCCCTCTCCACGGCCTCTCCTTCTAGGAGCTCCTTGAATACCACCTCCTCCCCCCTTCTCCCCCCTGACATGATGAGTCACGTCCTGCACCACGGGGTTTGGGGATCTGCTCTTGAAGGCTAGCTGACAAGTTCCCGTTCTCAGCTTGGGGGTCCAAGGCTCAGTAGCTTTACAAAACAACACGGCCACATCCAAGCCACTTCCATGCTGTGGGGCAGGGGTGCGCAGAAGGTCTAGGGTTCGCCACCTTCCCCTCCCACCCTTACCCGAGCCTCAAAGCCTCAAAACCCTTCAGGTTCATCAGAAATTGCGTGTTCTGATTTACATGGGGAAACTGAGGCTGCTGTCCCTGAAGCCCAGTGCTTCCTTCCTCGGTCCCAGAGAACCCCAGAGGGGCCCCTGGCCCCCCATCTCTGCGGCTGGGTAAGATGAGAGAGGAAACAGAGCTGGGAAGCATTTGTTTCTTCTCGACAAAGCAACTCATTTCTTTAGGCAAATGAGCTGTGGAGGGAAGGACACCGTTGGAGCCCAGCAGTGATTAATTAGAAGGGAAATGAGTGGCCGCACGAAGGGGGCAGGGGCGAGGCGGCGGGAACAAGGCTGGGCGCGGGGCTGGTACAAGGACAGAGCTCAGAGCCCAGAGTGGGCCCTGATGGTGAGGAAGAGGGCACCCCGCCTGGCCTTGGGCAGCTTACAGCTTGGCTGGGGCGGGGCTGGGTGAGCCGGGGGGCATACAGATGCGAGGTCAGCAAGATGCATTTTAAAACGATAGTGTACTTGGGCTCATCAGGATGAAGGAAGAACACGGGACGAACACCCTGTGAGAGCAATGGGGTTCTCATGGGCAAAACTAAACTCTTGGCTCCTCGCAGACCCTGTGCGGGGTTTGGCCAGAGTTCTGGGTCCTTCTCTCAGCTCCATCCCTGCATGAAGCCATGTCACACATGCCATAGTAGAGAGATTCTTGAATTTAATAGCTCAGACCTAGACCCGGGGCCACAGAACGGCTGTGACCTGTCCCCAGCCACGCCCATTTGTGGTGGAGATGGGACTAGGTTGGATCTCCTGACTCCTGCCCAGGCTCTTTGCGCATTGTCTTAGAGTCCCCTTCAGCAAACGGTGACAGCCCATGGGGTCCTCGGCCTCTCTCCCCTTAGGGCCCCCTTCCGTTCTCCTGGGGCCTTGGCTCTGGTGTCTGTCTCATGGCTGTCTACCAAGAGTGCCCCTTACACGAGACCCCTTTGACCCCAGCTCAGATTCCCACCCCTTCCCTCCCCAGCCACAGTGGGTTTGTTCTCTAGCTCTTGTGGCTTCCTGGCCCTTCAGGGTTAAACCCGGCATTTCCTCCTTCCCTTCTTACTAATGACACGCTTCTCTCCCCACGTGATGGGACTCTGGCTAAGAATAGAGTCTGCTGCTCTTGGGCTGTGCTCGGCAAAGCCACCACGACACAAGGGTTTTCTGCGTCGGCTGTTCCATGGCGCTCCAGGTCCGGGACCCTGGGGCCCGCCAGCACCCTACTGGCCTCTGAAGCCCAAACATGGCCCGGAGAAAGCGCCAAGGGGAGCTCTCTGCCCGGGAAATGCCTAGGGCTGTTTTGCAGGCACTGTTGGGCGGGCCCCAGTGCACCTGGATCCCGTCTCATATCCTCTTTCACCAGATCTTCACCCCAACCCATTTCACAGCTGAATGACTGAGTCACACAGGGCAAGTGGCTTGTCTGTGGTGCCACAGCTTCTAAATGCAAGAGCCAAGGGGCCCCTGGGTGGCTCCTTCGGGTAAGCGTCCGACTTCAGCTCAGATCATGATCTCGCAGTTCATGAGTTCAAGTCCCGTGTCGGGCTCTCTGCTGACAGCACAGAGATTTTTTTTAAAAAAGTGTAAGTGCAAGAGCCAAGATTTCACCCCAGGGCCCATTTCTTTTGGTAGATGTGACACCCCTAGGATGACACAAGATCTCCTGTCCCACGAGGAGTTGGAGCCTTCTTACTGCCTGCTTCACCCTAGCCCCGGCCCTTGATTCAAACAAAAATCTAGGCTTGATGCCAAGAGCAGAGAAACAGTCCTGAGATGAGGCTAATTATGATGGGGGTAGGGGTGCCAGACACAGCCCCAGGGGCAAGGGAAGAGTGACAGAATGTCTGTGTTTGAATCCTGGGAGAGGATTGGGAGAGTTGTTCTAACCACTCGGCCTCAATATACTCATCTGTAAAATAGGAACATCATAGGTTGAAAGGATTAGCAGGGTTATCACACTTAAAGTACTTAGAATGGTAGCAGGCGTGGAGTGAGCGGAGTCCCGTAACTGTTTGCTGTAGTTTTGCTCACCTGGCCGGGTGAAGGTGCGGATGTGAGGTCTCTGTGTGCCTGCGGTGCGCAGAGAGGGGGCCTTGCCATGAACAAAAGAGCCTCCTTCCCTGGATCCCTGGGCAGTACCAACCTGCAGCATGTGCATGTGTGTGTGTGTGTGCATGTGTGTGTGCACGTGTGAGTGTGTGCATGCATGTGTGTGCACCCATAAACACGTTGAACAGTTGGCCTTCCGGACTTGGAAGGGAGCCACCTGTCACATCCTATCCCCCACCTCTGCCGAATCCAGGTCCAAAATCCCCTCCACGATGTCACTGACCTCTGCTTCCCCAGGCTTTGATCACTCACCCCCTGTTACAAGAAATGTATTTTCTGCAAAGGCAGCCTGCCACCTGGCAAGAAGCCCTGTCAGAATGGGGTTCCCTGTGCCTTCCCCTCCACCCCTCCCCAGGGGGCCCCACGCCCACACAAGCTCCCTGGAAGGAATGGGGAGCTGGGCTGCAGCCCCCTTCCTCTCCGGGGAATCTGTCCTCTGTCTTCTCTGCTGTTTATCACACTCGTGTTCCTCTTCGGGCCTCTTGTCATATGGGTCTCTTCTCTCCACTAGCCAGGAGCCGTGCGAGGACAGAGGCTGCTTCCTTGCCACTCCCTGGCTCTGAACGAGATGATCAAGAGAAAACACTTAGAACAGTGACCCATTACATGTAAATGTTAGATATTGTAAAAGAATTGCTGCCACTATTAGAAGCATCATGGTGATCTCTCTTACCATCACCATCTACTCTTGGCACCATCTCGCCCTTGGCCTAGAGGGACAGACCACACAGGGACCTTCTATCCCGAGGCCCTCACCCTGCCAGGCGAGCAACGTGAGAGCAAAGAGTGATGGAACGCTCGCCCTGTGCCCAGGACTACACCATGCGTTTTAAGTGCGATAAGCCTGTTAAGCCTTGCAAGCTATGATGCTCCCATTTTGCAGATGAGTAAACTGGGGCACAGAGCTGTAAAACAGCTCCCCCAGGTTTGCACGGCTGTAAGTGGCAGAGCCAGGCTTTGCATCCGGGTGGCGTGTCACTAGTCTGTGGTCCTCACTGCCTGTCCCGCCTGCTACCTCCAATGCTTGGTGAGAAAGGGTTGACCTTTTGGGACACATCTAAAAGCAAGACAGAGGTGCATCCTTGGGCTCTGTTCTTCCGAACGGAGCCTCCCAAGGCTGGGCCAGGACTTCAGCTGTCATCAACCCATCCCCTGTCCCCACTGCGGGGGGGAAGTCCTTGAAGTCCAGGGTGAGCCCTTGAACACAGTGCTTTTGTCACGCTTTCCCTGTCCTCCCAGGTGGAGGGATGGGAGGGAGGGGACCGCCAGGAGCAGGAACAAGTCAGTGTTGGTCCTCAGCAAGGGACATTGTGGCCCAGCTCTGGAGACGCGTTCCCCCATCGCGAGTGACGGCGCACACGGTGCCCACGGCCGCAGCTCCACAGGCTGCCTGGCGGCTGGTGAACGCCCCGCAGCCCCGCGAGCGCACGCGCTCTGCACGTGCACTTGATATTAAAGTCATATTTTTGGTTGCTGGGAAGGCGCCCGGTTGTCACTTCCTCTGCCCCAGGCAACCCGCTGGCCCAGCTCCCCTTCCACTTCCCCGCCCACCGCGGAGCGCCATCCGTTTGTATTTATATAGATAAATCGGCCCGGCTAATTAAAGTTCTCTTGCCGGAGAGTGAGGGAATTAATAAAAGAACTTGGAATGGAGACGACGCAAAGCTGGGGCGCTCAGAGCCGGAGTCAGAACCCACAACAGCAAAGGAGGCCAGAGGGTCCAGCAGGCAGGGCCACGTGAGCCTGCCCCGCCCTCCCCTGGGGAGCAGGGGACACTCTGGGCCCCAGAATGAGGGCGCTGGTGGGAGCCAGTGTGTTTGTGCTATGATGTCACACGTGCACCTTCTCTTGACCTTTGGAATGTGGCTGCAGCACTAGGCTCTGAGCTCTGTGTCTCAGTTTACCCATCTATAGAATGGGAGCATCGTAGGTTTCAAGAATTAACAAGGTTATCACACTTAAATTGTGTAGTAAAATGCCTGTCATGTGATAAGGGTCCCATAAGTCTTTGTTGAGTTATGGCTTGTCTGACAAAATGAGGGCACGGGATATAAGGTCACTGGGTGGCTGCGATGCACAGAGAGGAGGTATTGCTGTGAACCAAAGAAACTTCTTCCCTGATCTTCCTGGACACGCGCTCAGTGTCAGCCGCCCTCAGGCTGCTGTGCCCAGCCTCCACCCCCAGCACACTCCAGGCGGAGACCCAGGGGACAGCCTGACTAGGGTCCTCCCACCTGGCCTCAGGGTACAGCAAGTGCCCTTGCCCTCCAGCTAGGGGCTGTTTCCTTCTGCCTCCCAATCCCCGCCTGGGGCCTGGGGACTAGCCTGAGAGATAAGTTCTGACTAAGCCTGCAGCTGGGAGCTGGGATGGAGCGGGCCTAGGGCTGTTTGAATTGTGCTCCATCCTATCTCCCAGCCTCTTCCCTGCTCTGGCCTCTAAGACCCCAATGCCCCCCTGCCTTGGGGCCAAGCTGGAAGAACAGGCCACCAGCTCCTCCTGGAGGTGAAGGCAGCCAGGAGCTGTATCCTCTGCAAACCCTCCTTTTCCATTTTCCTAAGCCTCTGTTCACACAAGAGCCCTGGCACTGACCCTGCTACTGACAGTCTATGGGACTCGGGCAGCGTCCACACGGCTGCCCTTGTAGCTCCACCCTCCGGGATCCTGAACATAACCCCCAGAGAGCAGAGAGAGAAGAGCCAACATTGCAGGCCCAGGCCTCTGTACCCAGAGGAGCCATAGTTCTGGGAGGACTTGGCTCTGTGAACTCCCGGACTTGAGCTTGGATTTCTCCTAAAGCTCCCGGAGACTTTCTCAGTCCCAGAGGGGGATAGTGATGTAGGCCGAGCTCCTGATCCCCTGGGTGGGCAGCTGGCCTCTTCTACCAAAACCCAGCCCCCTCCCCAGTGACCAGCAGTCTTCCTGGGCCACTTCCACTCAACTGTCCCCTCATCCGACTGTCCCTGACCACCTGGCCAGAGACAGCCACCCTGCCCGTCTCTCAACGCCATTTGCTTATTTCGTCTTCACAGCACACATCTTTATGTCAAACTTCTTCTCCACTTGGTTGTGATTTTGCTGTCTGTGCCTTCCAACTAGAAAGAAAACTCCTCGTGTGTTCATGGCTTATCCTCAGCGCCGGGCACCCACTAAACATTTTGAAACAAGTGAATGGGTAAGTGGATCCACGAATGGCCCGAAGAGACGGCCACCAACACAGCCTGCAGAGGGGCAGCCGTCAGGCCAGCTGCGCGGAGGCCTGGGCTCCCTGAGGAAGCAGCTGGGCCTGTTGGAGCCAGAGACCCCCGGACCGGTGCCTCCTGTTTGTCACCCAGTGCGGGTGATGGTGTGATCCCCGAGCCCTGGGTGAGCAGGAGAGCAGGGAGAGGGCAGCCCGAGGAGGAAGGATGAGCCAGATATAACTTCAGGACAATGAGAGAGCACAGGCCACAGGAAGAGACACAGGAGGGGAGGAAGGCCTAACAATACACAGGACCATCACTCATGGGCAGGACAGCCCGTCCAGGTGTCTCTCCCAGGCTGGCTCATCCTTCCCGTTATCTCTCAGCACTGCGACCGGCGACAGATGCCAGGAAAGCCCCTCCCGGGTGGCCCTGGGGCCCTCCGCCCTGGAAACTTCATCGAGAAACCAGCGGAGCTCATGTGGGCTTCCTTCATTGTGCCTGGGCAGGAAGGTAAGGGCAGGGGAGGGCCAGGGACTTGCCCAAGGTCACAGAGCAGAAGGAGCCAGACCCCGGGTCTCCCGGCTCCCTGGGCAAGGCTCTCCCAGCCTCTTGCAGGGGTGTGCACAGCATTGCCCCTCCAGCCTCACCCCCACGCGCCATCAGCCCTGTCAGAGTCACCTATTTCCAGGCAGCACTTGCTGTCCAGGGCCTGGTGTCTGAGTGTCAAAGCCTAAAAATAAAAAGACAGATTGTCCACTTTGGCTGTAATTACCACCTAAAAAGACCCAGTGGGGAGAAAAGGAGAGAGAAGGGAGGAACAAGGAGAAAACCTCAGAGCTGGACCTCTATCCCAGGCAGACAGGCGTGGGGTTTAGGGTCTTCCGGCACATCCGTGGGGCTCTCAGGCCTCCTGCCCCCCACTTCCCTCTCAGCTCAGCTGTCAATGGGGCCTGAGCCCCTTGGGACAAGATGGAGACAGGGCAGGCCACGTGGGGACCTGGGCCTGCTCAGCTGCCCCTGCTGTGTAACCATACCAAACGGCAGGCTTCTTTGGGGACTCTGTTTTCTTACAAGTACATTGGGATTATTCATTCACTCACCACGTGTGTCCTGAGGACCTACTATGTGCCAGAGATGTACCTGGAAATGGCTGTGCTCATGGAACGCACATCTGCATACGGGGGAAGTGGGGTTGTGTCCCTGTGGCTTGGCGGGGGGCAACCCCTTTACACAGGGGGTCAGGGCAGGCCTGAGGGACGGAGCAGAGCTCTCCTGGGGGCGGGAAGCCCTGAGCAGAAACCAGAAGCCATGCGATGCGAGAAGGCCGCTGCACTCGGAGCCCCGTGAGTGAGGGCCGCTTGTTAGAGGCCGGCTACGGCCATATCCAGGGGAACCTTGCAGGCAGACCCAGCAAGGAGTGTGGATTTTTTTCTAGATGCAGTGAGAGGCCAGCAGAGGGGATTAGGGATGGATATGGCATGCCCTGATTCAGGTTTTAGAACAATACCTTGGGCCACCATGTTGAGCACATAGAAGCAGAGAAGTGAGGAGGAGGTCCCTTCCGCCAATGAAGAGGGCGATGACAATGGCCTGGCCTGGGATGAGCACAGTGCCAGTGGAGAGGAGAGGAAGGCCTGGGGACAAAATTCAAGAGCGGAGCCACAGAGTGGGGGTGGGAAGGGAGAGAGAGGACTTGGGAATACCCCCCAGATGTTTGGACCAAGCGGTGCAGTGGGCGAAGGCGCCATTTACCAAAGTGGAGGCTGGTTCTCTTGGTGGTGGCAGGTGCGTTGAGAGCTGCTTTGACCATGGCAACTTGGCCGCCAGCATGGCTGCGTGTCCGTGAGAAGGCACCAGGCAGGTGTTGTGGGAGCAGGGTGACGCCAGGTGGTTCAGATGGCCTACAGTGCAGATACAAAGCGGAAGCCGTCAGCAAGGGGCTGCTCTTTAAAAGCTCGGCCCCGGGCCAGGTGGTATGGGGAGAGCTCCGGGATAGAAAATTAAGGGGGTCTCAGATTGAGGTCTGGGGCTCTCTGACAGGTAGAGCCCGGATGGCGGGCAAGTGAGGTGGAGGAACGGGGGGACGAAGGAAGAGCTTGTCCCAACTGGGCCGGGTTCTGCTGGACACCAAGCAAGACGAGGGCAGCAGTGGGCCGGCCGGCTGGTGCCACAGTCATTGGACACCTTGACAAGAGTCAAGTTTCCCTTGCTTTGGTGGGGGCGGGGCATAGCAACAGAGGCTGGAGATGGCCATGTGACATGCTCTACTATTCTGACAGCTGAATAGGGTGGCGGGGTGACTGGGGTGTCACTGGCAGGAGAGCTATAGAGCATGCGGGGAGGGCCCCAGGAGCGATGCTGCATGAGAAAGACTCCTGGTGCCCGGGAGAGGGCACGGCGGGGGGAGGGGGTGGGGTGGACACTGGGAGGGCCGTGAGCTGGGGCAGTGGTGAACCATGAAGCCCTGCGGCCAGCAGGCATGGGGATGAGCATCTTTGGGGCTGGGGCGGAGCCACGTTGTGCCCACCGTGCAGGGCCCCCTGAGGAGGCTGGCAACCAGGACAGAAGGTGGGCGCACCTGGGATGCAGGCAGCCTCTCTGGGATTCAGGATCCAGAGGCCACTGCGCTAGTCCTGGCCCTGCGGCTGCTTCTCTGGGGGCTGAGGGCTGGAGGCCAGCAGGAAGGGTAGAGCCTAGGCGGGGAGGGCAGAGAGGTGCCACGTTCTAGGGCCAGGGGATGGGGAGCCTGGTGTTGGGGGGGTTGGGAGGCTCCGTGGACCTGGAACGGAGGCTCAGCACCACTTCTTACCACAGACCTGTGAGGGGTGCACGGGGCTCAGTACTCCCAACTGTCCTTTATCTTTCAGCCCCTCCAGTCATTGCTATTTCTCCCCTCTCTCTCTGACTTGGGCGGCCTCTCCTCCTCCTCCTCTGCAAGTCCAGCTTCTGCAGGACGTGTCCACAAGGCCCCAGCTCCTCCCTGGTTTCTGGTCTCCAGTGGGGCAACCTTGTGCCATCGGGAATCCCTGCACCATCCGCCAGCTCTCAGCTCCTCCCCAACCTGTGAAACCCGTTCCCGGAGCTTAGTCCCCATGCTGTAAATATTTGAAGGCTCTTCTAGTTAGGGCCCGGCTGATAAAGCAAGCTTCTCAGAGCTTCCTCACCTGTGAAATGCACACAGTAGCTCCCTCAGAGTTCTCAGGAGGGTTAAGTAAGGTGATGAATATAACATTCAGCACCGGGCCAACATGCACAAGGCAGCAACAGGTAGGTGCTGGAGGGAGACAGAAGTTCAATGCTCGTTCTATGTACACACTTCGTCAGCTCCTGCCCTATGCATGTGCCAGGGAGCCTTCAATCCATACCTGGCCCCTGGCAATGGGCCTCGGCCCCTGGGGGAGCAGGTGGACTTGGAGCAGCAGTGCAGGGGTGATGGGAACCGGTCCGAAGCTAGTCTCCGGGCTAGGCTGGGTAGGGCTGAGGTCTTCCAGAGGAGGCCACACTTGAGCTGACTGCCCCTGAGGGAAGGGAGGACAGGGTTGGGCACCTGGAGAGCACAGACTGCGTCCCGGGCACCCGGGCACCTGGCACAGCACTATAATGCCAACATCAGATAACTCATGACTGCCCTTCTCCCAGAGCTTCCCGCCGCCCAGGGCAGGCCAAGTGCTTTACTGCCCTCCTCCTGGTCCCCCTGTGGCCTCTTCTCCATTTGACTGGGTGGGGGAATGGTGCTCAGGATGATTATGATGCCAGCCCACGGGATTAGGAGGCAGGCAAGAGTTGGAGGGGAGGGGCAAGCAGCTTGCCTCCAGCACAGGCACCATAGACTCTTTTGCTCAAATGGCATCAAAGCAAGGTGGGAAACAGCGCCCTGCAGGGTGCCGGGGGTGGGCGCCCCGGACAAGCCCAGAGTGACATTCACATCCTACCCTTTGTACATGGTGCTCCTGGTGTTGGGCACGCGTGACCTGCATGGGGGGAGGAGATGGCCCCGCAGCAGGCAAGACTGGAGTGGCTCCCTGTGGGGGAAGGACCACTCTCCCCAGTGACCGGAGAGATCCAGAGCCTGCCCTTTGGTCTTGGGGATCAGACAGCAGCAGGCATTACCCGCAGCCAACCCAGCAGGGTGCCCCCAACCCATGTATCCCAGTGTTCGCTGCTGAACACGCCTGTAGTTGGCAGAGGCCAGCAGAGACAGAGGTCCACCCAGGGCCTGACCCTGCACTGACAAATTCTAGAAACTCCATAACCTTGGAGGGTGGTCAAATACCAATAACAGAACAACTGCCTCTTGGAGCTTCAGGGCATTTGAGATATTATCCCTGTGGTTTTCTGTTCACGATTTTCATTAAAAATAAACAGTGTTCACTAAGAGCATTCAGTGCAGCATTGCTCCTCTGGGGGCCTTGATTTCCTCACCTATAGAATGGGTCTATTAATTCTCCCCTTGGCCTTCTCCCCAGGGGTGCTGAAAGGGGCAGGTGAGAAGAGATGTGGGGAAGTAGAGTCAGTGAGGGGCATTCCGCCCTCAAGGGCCATGCGTGGGTCATCTGTGTACCCTCCTTCTCTGCTCCCCCCAGAATGGCAGTGACTATCAGTTGAACATGAGTCACCAGCTTTTCTCTGCCTCAGCTTCCCCTGTGGGCACTGGAGAGTGTAACCGGTCTCTATTTCCCAGGCACAGCCAGAATTTAGTAATGGGCACGCAGGAAGAAAACAAGAGATTACCAGGGGTCAGCAGGTCCAGTCTATATTCAGAGCATGAGTGGCTCCCCCTGGAGTTGTGTGAGGTGACAGGGCTGGGGACCAGGGTCCCCTTCAAGCTGCCCTGAGGGAGAGATGCTTCTGCTATAACCCCAGCCCAACTGCAATAAGACCACACAGCTTCCATGCCGCCCCCACCTCTCCAGGCAAGCAGCCCCTCCCAGCAGGTGCACCTCATGACGGACAGGCTGAGCACAGACTGTCAGCTGGGATGTTCTCAGAGCCACCAATGTCTGTCATCCCAGGCTCAGACCTGCTCCTCTGGGCTGTCCCCATCCTATTCCACCTACTCTCGTCACATATGAGGCTTTTAGAGCCGAAGGGCCCTCAGAGGGTCTCCGGCCCCACCCCCGGCATGTCTGGAGTAGACCTGAAAGTTTGCATAGAGCCGGCCTGGGCTTTCTCTACTCTTTTCCTTCTGCTTCTGCAAGTCCGGCCCTGGGTCACCTTCCAGTACCCACGGGTGATGTCGTTTAGGCAAGCACCCCCAGTGTCCCCCACCATATGGATGGTGAAGATGAGCGCAAAGTTGATGCCTCCACCATTCCCAGAACCCTCGTGCGCTACACGTGCCTCTTAGTTCTCTATGCACGGGGTCTCCTTTAACCCTCACAGTCTCCAGGAGCAGACCCTGTTGGTGGCCCATTCTGCAGGTGAGGACACAGAGGCTCTGGGAGACTAAGTGATTTGGCCCAGGGACCCAGTAAGTAAGTGATCCATCTGCCGAACGCCATGACAGCACCCCACATGGCCAGGGCCTTGGGAAGCCTGGGCTGGGGGCCGCAACAGCTGCTGGGTCCTCGTCTTCCTCAATAACCACTTGGAGAAGCACCTGCTTCGTGCCAACCTGACACCACAGCCTGTAGACAGAGAATAAAACCCCATCCCAAGTCTCAAGGGGCCTATGAGTCTCAGGGATGAGGCCAGATAGGCTTGGCTTGGGACAAAGGACCATGTGGTTAACCTTTAACATGTCACTTCATGGGCCCCTTCCCCTCCCCCATCTGTGAAACGGGCCTCGGAGGTTTGAGCTAATGAGCTAACGTCTGGGACCCAGCTCTGGGAAGTGTGTTAAGTGCTCTGCTTGCGAGGTCCCATTAAAGCCATTATCTAGCTGGGCATCACTCTGCAAGCAGGCTCCAAATGACCACAGATGGGCACTCTGTCTCCAGGGGCTGTGGCTGCAGCAGAGGGGCACCCCCCTTGCAAAGCGGCTCTCGCTTGGGGGCACTCCCCCCACCAGGTCCCAGGTAAACCTCCCCAGGCCCAGCCCAGCCCCAGCCCCAGAGAAACAGTGAGGGACGGCAGTGCATCTCTGCTCTGGCCTGTCTGGTGTTTCACTAATGCTCTCTAATGGGCCCATTTAACAGCCCTATCTCGGCTGTCACCGTGGCAGCTAATTGGTGCTCCTCCTCCAGCCCCACTCGGGCCTCTGCCATCAGCGGGCATTAGCTGTCACTCCGGACACGGACACAATCCCGCCCAGCCCAGCTCCGGTGGCCCAGGCACTCACTCAGCCAGTGAGGAGCCTCTCCAAGCCCCCAGGCCCTAAGTTCTTGCTCTCATCGTTTCCACCCTTCACTGAGCAAGTTCAAGGGGTGGAAAGGGAAAGAGAATGGGGTGGGAGGGTGCTGGAGGCAACAGGCACAGAGCACTTGGAAGTCTTGGTGGCCCTGAGGATGAATGAAAGTCATGTCCTAACCTTGACCCATTGCAGGGTTCTCCCAGAGCTGACTCTGGGACAAAGGCTTGAGTGCAAGGGGTCTTTTTAGGAGATGCACCCAGAAGCACTGTGAGGAGGATGGAGGGAGGCAGGAAGGGGAGGAGAGTTGCCCGAAGCAGTGGATGGAGGGGCGGGTCGCTGTCCTGGGCACCTCGGGGCCCCTCTGAGACTGTGTGTGATGCTCCTGGGATTTTCTCCTTCAGGAGCGAGGAGCTAGGACGTTCATTCCGGGGACATTCCTGGGATCAGGAGTCAACTGCACATGTGGGGATTCTGGGGACACCCCCAACACCTGTCATCTTCTGTACAGCATCTGGGGCAGCTTCCCGGCTCGTGGGACCCAACCGTGAGCTCTGGCTGTGACAGAAGGATCCTAGCACCCAAATCCAGGGAGATGATGGCCCGTGGAGCACCAAGCCCCTCTCACCCCTGGGCCCTCCTTCGGTCTGTCCCCTCTGCCAGACAGCGTCCTCCCCAGCCCCTTCCCCTTGTTCTGGGCTCAGTTCCGCCCATGTCCTCACTGGGCCGGTGAGAAGACTCAGTGGGACACCCTGGCTTCAAGAGACCCGAGGTTCTATCTGGGGCAGGACAGAGGCACACAAACGGGGTCCTGGTTAGAACAGTCCCAGGAGCCAACCTTTAGAAGGACCACCTTGGTCACCGCTTGTGCTCTGATGCAGCAGGATTTGTTTCTTGACCGCGTAGATGACTGAGACTCTTCAGACTTGTCTCTTCCTGCTCCCCTCATGCTTTTTCTCAGGATTCTGGCTGAACTTTCTCCTGAGAGAGTCTCTCATCCACTCCCTTGGCAAGGTTTTCTACCCCTAACACTTCCCCATCTATCATGCTGATGCCTTCGAAACTTCCCCCTGCAGCTCAGGCCTCTCTCTGCAGCTTTAGACCCCGGATATTTGGTGGTGGGTAGACACCTCTACCTGGAAGTCCCCCACGGCCGGTCCCAAAGCAACCAAGCACCTCTCTGTCTAGAGCCTGCTAACTTCACCTCTCATTCACCTGTCACCTGAAGCAGAGTCCTGGGGGATCAACCTTGGCTTTCCCACCTGCTCCTAGCCCAGCAAGCATGGAGTATCCTTGGCCTGTCACCTCCACAGCCACACCCCTTAGGCAGGTTCTTGTCACCTTCGCTTGTTTGAACACCATGTAGCTCCAGCCTCACCCCTGCTCCCACCTGCTCTCAACTCAGGCAGACAGAGAGATCTTTCCAAAACATTGACCCGGTTAGGCCACTTTCTTGTTTAAAAACCCATTGATGCTATCCATTGACCGAAGGTGAAGTTCAAGCTCCTCGCTGTGGCCTAGAAGTCTCTGTAGCCTCCTCATCACTTCCTGCCTCTCGCTCAAAGCTGCTGCCACACAGGGACTCGTTTTTCTTTGAACAGGCAGTGCTTTCTGTCACCCATGGGCCTTTCTGCATGTGTGGCTTCCTTTCCTTGAAACACTGGGGCATCAGGCTTCCAACAACCCCAAGTTCGATGCACAGTCACCTCGAGTAAGTATGAAACAGGTAGGTATGAAGAAACGTTTATTTAGTGAATGTCGAATGACAGTGAGCAGGAAGCAGCCCCTCTAGTAGTTAAGAGGACAGGCTCTAGAATCAGACAGGAATTCCAACCGGACAGATCCTGGCCCTTCCCATACCAGCTCTGCAAATTCAGACAATCAGGGCTCCATGGCCTCGTGTACGACGGGACAGATAACGAATAGACGAGGTGATCCAGGGCCTCCGGCACCACGGCACAGAGCAAGGGCAGCTGCCACCAGCGTTACCTCCTGGCCCGGCCCCCAGGAAACAGGGCCGCCCCCTCCCCACGGCCTGGCCAACTCTTTCCCTCCCCACCTCAGTGTGAGGACAGCAGGAGGGACCAACTGTCCTGGGCACCCCACATATAAGGACAGCAGGGGCCCTGGGGAGGGGGACCGAGCTAGGAGAGGCTCTCCCCGCCGCCACGGGCAGGTTGGACAGGTTCACCAGAATGCACGATAGCACGCAGGGAATACATGCAAGGGCTTCTTGGCTGTGCTGATGTGTCTGGCAGTGACAGTCCTGGGGACAGAGCTGATGCATCCTGACAACCCCTTGGCTCCTGCAATCCTGGGAGCAAGGGTGCTGGGGTGTGAGGGCTTGCCGGCTCCTGGAACCACCTCTCCCCCCAGGGGGGGCACATTGGCTTGAATGTTGCCTGGGAGGGGACCTTCTGGGCTAGATCAGGTTCCACTGCCCCCTCCCACCCTCCACCTCCGTCCCTAGGGTGGCTGCTGTCCTAGGCCAGCCCCCAGTCTCAGAACTGGGATGTGAGCAAGACTGGAGAGGCTTGCAGCCACTTGTACCCCCACCGCACTCCTCAATGCTGCCGAGGCCCAGAGAGACCAGGGATGCGCCTGAGTCATCCTGCAAGGTCACAGACTAGCCCAGGCATCCAGAGTCCCCAGGCCAGGGGGGATGGGCAGCCATCTGGGGGCAGTCTGGGTGTCCCAGAACAGCCCCACCCCAAGGGTCCCGTAAACCCACCTGCTTCCCGCTGCCCCATGTTCTGGTGACATCAGCTCAGGGCCGCCCAACTTGAAGAACCCATGGGGCGGGGCCAGGCTCCAGTGAGTCCAGGCCCTGTGGTCCTGAAGCAGAAACAGCCTCTGACTCCCTAGCCTCACTGCCAAGGCAGTGTCCGGGGGATGTATCCTTAGGGTCTCACTGGGCAGAGCCTGACAAGGGCCCCAGGTAAGCCACCACCCAGGTGCCCGGGTGATGTCATGTTACCGCAAGAGCCCACCCTGCACCCAGCCATGGCCTGAGCAGAACTCTTCTCTTTCGTGTGCCCTGGCCCCCTCCCTTGCCTCGCATCCCTCTGAGGCAGATCTTGTCTCTTTGCGCATCAATTATTAATTTGCTCCAGCTACATTAAGCCCGGGTCAGTCTGTTGGCTCCTTTGTCATTCTCCCTGGGGTGGGGGCTGGGGCGGAGCAGCGGGAGGGGAGGTGGGCTGGAGGGGCTGGAGTGGACAGCCCAAGAGGAGCCAGGACTCCTTCTGCCCCACAGATGCCCAAGAACACAAAACCTGAACTGGATGAGCCTTTGAGCTCACCTGATCTAGCCGGTGGGGAAACTAAGGCCAGAGGAGGAGAAGCTGCTTGCCAAGGGCACACAATGGTCTGTGCTCAGCTGATCCCAGCGTGGCTCTGATCCTCTCTTCTCTGCTTGCTATCCCCTGTCCTGGGCTCCAGCTCACCCACACACACTCAGGGATGTCCTGCAAGTCATGAAAGCCCACGTGGGTTTCCAAAGTCACCATGAGAGTTGCAGGAAGTGGGGATTGCACTCTGATGCCCAAGAAAGAGCGCTTCCATGAGACCTTTGTTAGCATGGACATGTTCTGGGGGTTATTTTCTTGCCAAACTCCCCTGGTCAATAAATTAGGAAACACGTCAAACCATACACGCTCTCACAGAGCCACAAACCTCATGGTGTAAAAAGGCTCTGAGAAGGTCTGCAGGGAAGGAAACTACACAGCCATGACTGACCTACAGAGCTCCAGATTACTTGACAGCAGAATGGTCTGGGCTTACTCTGCTCTGCAGACCTCAGGCCTCCCTGGGCTTTGTGACCTGTGCAGGCACAAGGTGAGGTGCTCCCCCCATACACACACGAGTGAAGCCGTCAGGCAGGCAGGTAAGGAGGACACCAGGGTAATGAGCCCAAGGGGAGGGAAGCTGGGATCCCTGGCTCTGGGGCTTCAGTAAGTCACTCACCTCAGCAGACAAGGTGTCGGCATGGAAAGTTCTGGGGTTTTCAGGCCGACACACCTGGTTACCAATCTGCCACCTGTTTTGCTAACCATAATAATCCAATAACTAGTTACCATGTATTAGAGCTTTCTAAATGCCCATCTTGGGGCACCTGGGTGGCTCAGTCAGTCGACCCTCTGACTCCTGATTTCAATTCATGTCATGATTCCAGGGTTGTGGGATCGAGCCCTGGGTTGGACTCTGTGGTAAGCATGGAGCCTGTTAACATTCTCTCTCTCCCCCTCTGTCCTTCTCCCCTGCTTGTGCTTTCTCTCTCTCATAAAATAAATAATAAAAAATAAAATAAAATGTCACACGTTGTCTCACATAATTTCTATTATTTCTCATTTGAGGAGACTGAGACTCAGCAAGATTTAGTCACTTGCCTAGTGTCACACACATCACTACTCCACAGTCCACACTGCCAACCATGATGCTGTGCTGTCTCTAGGAATAAACCGATACATCTCTCTGGACCTCGACTTCCCCAGCTGTCAATGGGGTAATAAGGGTGTTTTTTTCTCCTCAGGCTTGTTATGAAGAACTTCGGTCCACATGGTGCCCCATATATAGGATCAGGCCAGTAAGTGATAGACTCCTTTCCTTCTTCTTTTGTACCAGCCCTTAAAAAATAAACCAAGTGTAGGGGCGCCTGAGTGGCTCAGTCAGTTAAGCATATGACTTCAGCTCAGGTCATGATCTCACAGTTCGTGGGTTCGAGCCCTGCATCAGGCTCTGTGCTGACAGCTAGCTCAGAGCCTGGAGCCTACTTCCGACTCTGTGTCTCCCTCTCTCTCTGACTCTGCTCATGCTGTCTCTCTCTCTCTCAGAAATAAAACATTAAAAAAAATAAACCAAGTTTTTACCCCTGTCTTGTCCAACAAAATGGACTGGACCCCCAGGGTCCCATTGTCGGGGGTGCAGGAGTATATCAAGGGGGAGTCTGGGGGTGTGTGTCATTCTCTCCCCAGATCAGCAGGCTGCGCACTGAGCCGCCACAGCCAAGGGCAGCTGACTCTAAAACATATTTTTTAGGTCCTTTTCTCCAAACCATGTGCAAAACCAAGTTTTGAAATGCGAGTGGTCACATTGCAATAAATACCCTTGCAATCCACAGCACGTAATGGTTTATAGATTGTGACTCATAATTCAGCGGGTGCCTGGGTCTCAGGCTGTCTCCCCACCGCCAACCCTCCTGCCCCGCAGCCGGCGTGAGTCTCTGGTGAAGTAATAAATCGGGAATAAGGGGCACCCTGCTAACTACATTTCACTTGTCAGCTTTAAGCTTTCATGCTGTGTGTTAAGTTAGCACAAATATCACAAAGCAAACACACACACACACACACACACACACACACACACACATCTATATATTCATGCATATATTCATATATATAAATAAACTACCCTGTCATTATGTAATTCCCTCAGGACAAAAAAAACCTTTTCTGGCAAGAGCCTCATTTTTCCAGCCTTATGGTGGCTGTGGCAGGTGAAGTCCCTTGCCTCACTCTGAAGCATTCTTCCCCGCAAATTTGGGACTTTCCTATGCTTTAGTCCAGGATTCCTCCCCAGTGCAGTTAGAGAAACTCAGATTGGCTCTAAGAAGGAACTTCCCCAGGTAGGTGACAGCGCCTTACAGGGACAGAGAGAGCTCGCGCGCCGGCCATCTACTGCTGCCTCTTTCGCAGCTACTCTGAGATACTTCCAGGCACCAAAGTTGAGCCTCTGGGCCAGAAACAGAAACCTCGAGCTCTCTGAACCAGGCTACCTGGGGCGTCCATGCAGAGCGGAAGAGTCCCAGCTACCCCGTCTCAATGTCATGGCCTCTCATGAATGACCCCCTGTGACGAACTCGGAGGGCAGGAATCAGGTACGTTGACTTTCCTTTTGCCTTTGGTTGTCATATTGTTCAATCCAAATGAATGGGGCTTTTGTGCGGGAAAGGGGCTGGTGGTGAGAAGCATAGATGTTCTTCACTCATCAGCTCTGTGAACTCAGGAAAGGGGTTTACCCTCTTTAAGCCTTCATTTCCTTATGGAAAAGAGGAGGGAGTAATGGTGAGCCATTACTGGGCATAGCTGGGCAGGTTCGGTGTCAGGGTGCACAGCCAGCGCCCCACCTGCAGAGGAAGACAGAGCCGGTGCCACAGGATGGAGCATCTGGTGGCCGAGGTGGCTGTCTTGAGGCCTAGGGGAGGGAGGCCCCCAGCCCAACCTGGCCCATCCATCCCACCAACATGAGGAACGGCCCTGCCTGGCCAGTGGGGAGGGAACAAGGCTGCGTTCACTCTGGGTAATGAAAAGTGTCATCAGTAAATGAAGAATCTCGTAATTACCCAGATGTCCCTAGGAGGATTTGTGAGACCACGGTGGTGGCTGAGGGCCTGGCGCTAAGGGACAGGGAGGGAGAGGGTGGCAGGCTAGCTTTGTGGGCCAGGAGCTCTGTGTGGCACGGAGTAGGCCCTGACCCCTGCAGACAGAGCCCCAGTCCCAGGGAAAAAGAAAGCAACAAGCCATTGGTCCAGGGCTGGAGCCTCATTTGCAAAGTGGGGACCAAGCTCCGGGCAAGGCCAGACTCAGGACTGGGGACTGGAGAGCTTTCTCTGCCTCATGGAACAAGCCGCTCCCCAGCATCACTGTTTGCTCCCTGAGCCTCAGTGTCCTAACTGCCAGCAGCCATTACGATGACAACTACTTTGCCCACTCGAGGAGACAACATGGACTGGAAATGTACTGGCCAAACAGCAAAGAGCTCACACGTCGGGCTGGGTGGGTGGCAGCTACCCCAGGCGGGTCCCCTGAGTGGCTCAACTCAAGCATTAACTGTGCAATTGCGGAGGTGGGGGGAGGGCTTTGTTTTTCCCGGGGAGGGCTTTGGAATCTTCAGGACTGTATCTGAAATCCCCTCTGAACCTCCTGAGCCCCTCCAGAACCAAGCGAGGGCTGTCCACATCCTAGGGCTGCCCATGTGTGACTGTGGATTTTCACTGGTGTGTCCCCAAAGAGCCTCTGGGGAGAATGGGGTGGGGAGGGCCACTGGGGTGGGAGCTCTTCTAAGTGGAGAGCTCACTTGAAAACATTGGCTGCAGGGCCACTTTAAGACATTGTTATAAATGATATATTCTGCCATCATCATCGTTATCACTATCCTCATTTGCCAGGTGAGACGAAGCACAGAAAGGTCAATGGCTCACCCAAGGTCACACAGCAGTGCCCAGATCTCTGCTCCTCTTTTGAGCCCTATGGCCCCACCTTCTAGATCTACCATGAGTGTTTCTCTCTCCTATTCTATGGATATCAGGGTAGATAATCATCACTGACATGCCCCTTCCTCATTTTATGTCCAGGGAAACTGAGGTACAGAGCAGGACTTTCTTAGGCATGACAAGGGGTAAGGGGAGGCATGAGCTTCTGTGGTCACTTCTGTGTGCTCTCATGCCCAACGATCTCCCCATCCATGCCCTGCCCTGCTCCCTCGGCTCCATCCCCCCTTCCTGGGTCGGGTGGTCCAGAAGACCCAGTGCAGAGAAAGAGCAATGACAAACGACTGCCCGCGAGAGATAATCCACTATTAAAACACGCCTGCTGTTCTAATTATAAAGGAGACCAAATTGGGTTTAAATTGGAATTAATTGGATGCCCCCTTATCCCCACCATCTATCTTGCACTCACCAGCCCGTCTGGATGGGTAGGATGGAAGTAAGTGGAATCTCATCTTCTCCCCCACTGAACACACATCCCTGAGGGCACCCCTGGCCCAGCCCCCAGTCCCTAATCCCTTTAAACGTTTCAAGGAGCACAGACAATGGGAGCTGGGGTGCCTGGAGCCCTCCTCTGCCCACCTCACCAGAGGGGGATGAAAAGAGATTAGGTGATTCTGGGAGGTGCTGGGAGGGGGGTCACACCCCAAAGGACTAAGCCTAAAGGAAGCAGGCGGGCCTGGGTTGCTCCGAAATGCTCACTGGAGTGTTGTAATGGGCTAGGAGACGGCACTTTGTATACAAAGCAAGACCAGCCTGGGAGGCATTTAGGGAAGGGGTTTGCTGAGGGGTCTTCAGGTTTGAAGGCCTTGATGGAAAGGGAATGAGGTCATATAGCAAGCAAAATATGGATCCAAGACCAACTGTGCCGAGTCTTCAATAAACTGTTAGCTCTTGTAAGGGAAAGGTAAGGAAGGCACCATCCAGAAAACACTGTTGCCCCGTGATCCTTGGCAGGCTCCATCCCTGCCCCACTGCAGAAGTTTCTTCTTCAGCTGGGCATCCAAGCCCTTTGCCACACACCCTTAGGAGCCGAAGCACTCGATCCTCTCTTGTGGTCTCAAACTGGTAGTCCACAGGCCAGATTTCATTTGGCCTGGCCAGTGTTTTGTTTTATTTTTTGTCTTGTATGTCCTTAGCTATTTAGGGCTCTCTCTCTCCCTATTCGTCAATCCCTGCATTTCCTTTTTCTTTTTCCTTTCCTTTTCTTTCTTTCTTTCTTTCTTTCTTTCTTTCTTTCTTTCTTTCTTTCTTTCTTTCTCTCTCTCTCTCTCTCTCTCTCTCTCTCTCTCTCTCTCTCTCTCTCTCTGTCTTTCTCTGTCTCTCCCTTCCAAGCAAGCTCTATGTTGTCAGTGCAAAGCCTGACACAGGGCTCGATCTCACAAACCATGAGATCATGACCTGAGCCGAAATCAAAAGTCGGACACTTAACCGACTGAGCCACCCAGGTGCCCCCATCCCCATGTTTCCTAATTTCATCTTGTACCTGGCCTGCTTCATTCCTTTACATTATCTGCCCAGCTCTTTCAGACATGTGAGCTTGCAATCCCTTCAGGAATATCCAAACTATTTCTATGGCTAATTTGACCTCTCCATTGCCTCCCCACCCCCACCCCCGACTCTGTCTCAGCCTCTGCACTCCTCACCACTTTGCTATAATACATCCCCCCACCCAAAACCAAATCTCCCTAGTCCTTTACAGCCCGTTTCAGGGAAGCCATCATATTTGATCCCTGGACCTCAGAGTCCCTACCCTCTCCAGCCCCATCAGCAGTGTTCCTGGGGCACCTGTTGCTCTTCCCAGGCTTCTCTTGAGTCCCCTTCCTGGGGTCAACTTATTTACTTGGGTTTCTGGAACACATTCTGTAAAGGACTTACTCTGTATCTCAACAATGCAATTAGTGGGAGTAGAGACACAAAGCCAGAGCTAAGAGAGATGGCTGGCGCCCAGCTACTAGAGGTTGAAGGGGTTCTCTGTATAAAGAGCCACAGACAGGGCTCTGAGGACAATGTGGGCAGTGAGCTACCCCAGATGATCTCACACTCCCAGGCCAGCAGGCTTCTGCCATGAGGTCTACCCTCTTCCCTCTCATAAATCCTCCCCACTTTAGTTTTCATCTGCTTCAGTATCTCACACTACTGACCAGCCTGCTTCCTGGTCTGTGACCCTCAAGCCACAAACACATACATCCTCACACACACAGATACCCAAACAGGCATAGTGCTTTGTACTTCCATATATCACACCCAGATTTTGCCCTCTCCAAAGTTATCCCACATCTAGAACTGTATTCCTGATACATAAACCCAGTATGCTCCCCTTCATCCACATTCTTATCCCACATCCAGGACCCTCCCGTTCTCCTATATGCACCACGGAACATTTGACCCATCTCACTACCTTTCCATTGCTCTGGCACACTTCTTCTTTTCTCATGTCCAGAGTTATGCACCCCACTCCTGTAACATTTTCTTCTCCTTCTGTAATATCTGCTACTGGCCCTTACACCCACCCAGAGTCCCATCTCAAATTCATAACACTTGGAATACTGCTATCTCATTCATATATACAACAGTAGGCTCAAGAATTCTGAGCCCCCACTATCTGTCTGCCTCTCATCCATAGCAGGTGCTCCTATAGACTCTCATCCCTCCCCTGCCATAGGGAAAAAGTCTTATTCCCTAAAACTTTCAGGCTCAGAGTTTTGTGATCTGAGTGAATGAGACATAGATACAGGAACATATCAGGACTTATTTCCAACTCATTTCTCCTCTATGCATTGGGCAAGTGCTTGCTTGATTTTCTCATTCTGAGCTTGGTTCATGGACAATTTCAGGCAGACTGAGGGTGGGGCACATGCTGGGGAGATCTTAGCCCCTGCTTACCAGAAGGAGAGACGGGGGAACTAGTGTACAGGCTGGGGGAAAACCATCTTCAGTTTCTTGGCCTTGTGAACCAAATGGGCATCTCACCCTCTCTGGCCATAGGCTCCTATATTAAAACAAACAGAATTCTTAAATGAAGTAACCTATGAAAAAGCAAAAGAGACTGGAATGCTCTTACTCAGAAAGAGAAAAAGTGAGTTGGGAGGTGATGTAGACAAGAGCTCCAGGCTTCTGATAGCCAGATGAGAGGTGAGTGACAGCTGAAATGTGCTCTTGAGGAAATGAATTAAATGAATTAACTTGAGAGGAAGTGAGGCTAGGAGAAGAGACTAAATCTACCAGCCAACTATGTTTCCAGAAAATTCTTGTTGAGCACCCACCACTTGCTGGACCTAGTGTGAAGAAGGTAAAAAGATGAGACTGTTGTAATCCTGCCTTGGAGGTGAGAAGGGAGGACAGAACAGTGGGGGTTGGGGGGAGAGTGTGTGGGGTAGGGAAGTGGGTTGTTGATGTATGCAGAGCCCAGGGATGCACAGGTCAGTAATGGTTCCAGGAAAGAGGGTCCTTTGAGCTGGATGTGGAAGAATGAGGAATTTGCTAAACAGAGGAGGGAAGCTAGTGAAGGAAGGAAGTACAGCACATGCACAGGCATAGAGGAGAGACTGAGCATGGTCATTGGCAAGAGGCCATGATAAGGAGTTTAGATTTGACATATAAGAACAATGGGGAGCCCTCCAACTTGTGTGGAGGGTCAATTATCAGGTGTAATGTAGAGGCAGGAGACCCAAGAGAAGCTGTGGCTGTGATATGGAGCTGAGGGTCTGCTCAAAGGCCACAGTGGTAGGGGTGAGAAGAGTGAATGACACACTTCTGAACTAGCCTTGGTGACTCATAGGCTGTGTAGTGGGACAGATGGAGGAGGTGGTGACTCAGAGGTCTCTAGATCAGGCAACCAAGTGAAAAGGTTATACTCAGCATCTAGCTAAAGAAACTGAATGAACTCAGTCATGCTTTATACTGACCAAGGACATGCCGCCTCCCCCACCCTCAGCATCTCTCTCAAACACAGTGACACTTGTAAAACAGAATGCATGTGGGATGTGGGCCTCAAACCTATCCTAACTTCCCCAAAATGTCAGATGGAATTGCCCAAAGTACAAGAATCAGCTACATACACTGGGAAGTGAGAGTCCTGATTCTATTTCTGCTGCAACAGGTTTTTAAAAAATCTTTTATTTAGGGGCGCCTGAGTGGCTCAGTCGGTTAAGTGTCCAACTTTGGCTCAGGTCATGATCTCACAGTTCATGGGTTTGACCCCGTGTTGGGCTCCGTGCTCATAGATCAGAGCCTGGAGCCTACTTCAAGTTCTGTGTTTCCCTCTCCCTCTGCCCCTCCCTGACTCATGCTCTGTCTCTCTCTGTCTCTCAAAAATAAGTAAACGTTAACAATTATTTTTAAAAATCTTTCATTTAAAAAAGTAAATAATTGGGGCGCCCGGGTGGCTTAGTCGGTTAGGAGTCCGACTTTCGCTTGGGTCATGATCCCGCAGTTCGTGGGTTCGAGCCCCGCGTCGGGCTCTGTGCTGACTGCCAGCTCAGAGCCTGGAGCCTGTTTCAGTCTGTGACTCCCTCTCTCTCTGACCCTCCCTACTCACGCTGTCTCTCTCTCTCCTAGAAATAAATAAAACATTTAAAAAAAATAAAAAAGTAAAAAAAATAATAAAAGGCGTGAGTCCTGGAAAAGGTTGCATAGGAGTCAAACAACCGGAGAGACCATCTCGCCTTTGAGCTCCATGACGCTTCAGCACCACGGACAGCAACACATTGAAAAAGGTGCCCAAAATACGTAGTCAAGAGGCACAGTGGGGCTTAAAGATATCTGCGAAACCACCTACAATTGAATGCAAATGTAGCAGATTGAGTCGTTACAAATTCAATATTGTAGGTGCTTTAATATTAGTCTGTCCAACCTTAGGAGAAGATAAAGGCAGAAGGCTTATCCCACCACCACACAGGAGAGGATAAATGAACCACTGCATTACTGTACCACTCACCAACTCCTCCCCCACGGCCTGTAAAGGAAAGCAGGGTCCTTTGAGGTTCTAGGCTTTGAGTATGACTCCTGGGATCACCAGACTCTTTGAAAAGGAAAAGCGGAGTGTGTGTTGGAATTGAGAAGGGCAAAGCAGTCTGGGATCTGAGTGTTTTTGAGCCTCTGCAGCTTTTGGAGAGAACAGCATTTCAGGCTTCTTAGGAAGGAAGGATGTATGGACCTGAGCCCATTTCCAGGAAGCAGGACTCCCAGTGGGCTGGCCATGTGGAGGGCTGTGAGGACTAGTCACTGAATGGGAAAGTGAAGGTCCTTGTGGGGCCAGCTGGCAAGGAGAAGTAGAGCCTCTGTTAGAAGCACAAACCTTGGAATGGATTATACACTCAATCGAGGCTGTGCAAGAAGAATGGGGAGGGGTAACTTCCTGTACATAGCAAACAACAGGGCCTGTTCTGCCCTTCCAGAACTCTGCAAGCCCAAGGCATTTGTTCAGACTGAAGCTTAGGAGGAGTCTCAGAAGTTACTGATATTGGTTGGTGAGTGCTGATGCCAGGTTTAATTTTTTCAAAAGAATACAGAAATGTGGTGTATATCTTGAATATTGGGGAATAATTATGCTTTAATTTATTCATTCATTCACATACTCAACCAATATTTAAAGCCTATGATATGTACCTTGCACTAGGTGTGGTCTTGAGGATAACTAAAGAGCAAAAATTAATAGTCTCTATCCTCCTGAGGCTTATCATCTAATGAAGGAGACAGACATTAGTTATATAATAGCACAAACAAAAGGAAAACTTCAAGTAAAAGAAACCATTCTGAGAAGGAAAGTTGTCCAAGGTTATGCTAGAAGAATGCATCATGGGGGTGTTGCCTAGTCTGTAGGTAAAGGAGGTCCCTGAGAAAATGATGCTTGAGTTGAGAGTTGGGGTGTAAACTAGAGTCATCCAGAAGAGGAGCAGGGAAGAAAGAGCTCCAAGAAGGACTAGCTTATGAAAAGTCCTGAGGAAAGAGAAATTTCAGAGAGGAAAGGACACTTAAAGAAGGCCCAGGTGGAAGTTGGGGAAGGGAAGTGGAAAGGCAGGTGGGGAAAGTGGTAAAAACAGGTAGGAACCAAACTATTTAGTTCCTTATCAGTCACAGGAAGAGCTTCACCATTAGAACAAGACCATTGAGGAGCTGTTGAAAGGTTTTGACAGGGGAGGGAGGTCCTGGGATCATGGTCAGGTTTGTGTTTTTGGAAAGTACACTAGTTTGGCCTGGATTCCCCTCAAATGCAGAACCTGAAGTAAAGACTTATGGGAAAGCAATTTATTTGGAAAGTGATCCCAAGTACCAAGGACGAAGGACCAGGAAGAGTAAAAGAGGAAAGTAGAAAAAGCCTATAAAACTATGCATTACTGAGTTGCTCCCCACCATGTGAAACCAGAGCTAATCTCACTGAAACTTTATCAAGTGGATATGGAATACCTCTCAGAATTTTCCACATGAGGATCCACAGGGAGAAGCATCTCTGCATTAACTCCTGGCTCCCTATTGATCCAGGGGTGTTGACTCTCCCCTGCCATGCTACCAGGCTGCACATGCCCTGTGCCATGCAGATCTCTGCTGGTGTCTCACACTGTGGCATCAGAGAAGCCCTCGTACAGTAAGCAAAGATCACACATCCTGTAATTGCGCTAAGACACTTTCAGTGAAAACCTTCCTGGAAATGTTCACTGCAATCATGGCTGGAATCAGAGAGAGGCTTAGAGGATGTTCAACAGGGAACTGGAGCTTCTGAATCATTCTTTTGGTCCCAGAGTCTATTTCTGGTGATGGTGAAGGGTGGTTTGGATCACAAAGGTGGTGGCCGTGCAAATAGAAGGGAGCTGGGGAGAAGTGAGGATGGAAGATCTGGGTACAATTTTGAGATTGGCTGATGGGCTGGTTGTGGAAGGACATGAGGGGAAAGTGGAAGCAAAAATGACTCATGGATTTTCAGCCTGAGCAATTGAGTGGATGGTAGAAATCCTACTACTAGGGTTTTACAAAGGCAAATGAGAAGGAGTGGCCAATGAAGGAGGAGAAGAATGGAAGCCAAGAGAACAAATAGCTTCAAAGACAGTGGCTAACTGCTGTGTAGGACGGGGTGGCAGGCCAAGTATGACCCCTCAAATATATCCACACTCTAATCTCTAGAACCTGTGAATGTTACCTTATCCAGTAAAAAAGGGGGAGGGGCATTGCAGATGTGATTTAATCAATGATCTTGAGATGGAGTGATTATCTAGTTTATTTAGGTAGGCCCTAAATGCATGTATCCTGATGAGAAGGAGGCAGAGGGAGATTTGACACAGACAGAAGAGGAGGAATTGTGGCCAGGGAGGCTAAGATAGCATTGATGTGCCAAGGAATGCCAGCAGCCACCAGACGCTGGAAGAGGCAAGGAAGCAGTTCTCCCCTAGAGCCTCCAGAGGGAATATGGCCCTGCTGACATCTTGATTTCTGGTCCTGTGAAACTGATTTCAGACTTCTGCAGATAAATTTCTATTTATCTGAGAACTGAGAACTGAGAGGATAAATTTCTATTGTTTTAAATCACCAAGTTGGTAGTCATTTGTTATGGCAGCCACAGGAAGCTAATATAGACTCGTACGGCAAAGTGATCGCTGGATTTGGAAACATGGAGGTCATTAGGGAACCAGCAGGTTTGGATGTGGGTAATGAAGGAAAGGGAAGGATCAAAGATGTTACCTGATGGTTCTGGTTTATGTAAGTAGGTGAGTAGAAAACAGTGCCACTTACTGAGATGGGAGATGGGAAACAGGATCCAAAGTTCTGTTTTGGCTATGTTAGGCTTGAGAGCAATGTAGACATCACTGCTGCTAAGAACAGTACAGTTAGAGATGAAATCAATCCCAATTGCTCCTGTAGGACCTTGAAAAAGGCATGGGGACAATGCCTTCTAGTTCACACATAGAATGAGAACCAGAAAAGATGTTTTAGGCCTTATTCAGTGCATACTGAGTGAGCATGCCCAAGCCCAGGGAAGCCTTCCCTGTGCCAGGATGAGTGCCAGTTCATGCCAGTAGTATCCCCAGGCATTCCAGAAATAGCAGTTAATGCCAGAGGGTTGCACTGAATGCAAGACAAGTTCACTTGATGCTGTGGCGGTAGGAACGCATGCCAGGAGAGAGAGAATATAGGCAGGAGGGATTAACAACGTGTTCCAAAGGGATAACATCGGTATACTGAGAGAGGAAAATTAATGCAGGGGGTGACTGTGTGTGCTGGAGGAATCACATGGCATGTGGCGGAACCACAGGCGCCAAGGATTAAACATGTTGTGGGCCGTATGCTGTTGGACTAGCCATTCTTCAGCAGGAATAAGATCCAGCTGCCAGCGTCAGGTAGGGACCTGACAGCATTCAGGCTGCAAGAGCCCAGGTTGCTGCAATCCTGCCATGTACCTGAATCCTCCTCCTCAGGGGAATCTGGAATTGAAAGTACCCACCTGTCCCTGGCACCATCACCTTGTACGAGGACAGGCTCCTGTTAAAATATTCAGCTGTCCCAGGAACCAACTACTGGAAGTCTCAGAGGGTTCAGGGGCCTCTGAGGACATAGGGTATAAGGTCCCAAAAGCATGGACTCCGGAGAAGACCGCTCACTAATGCTCCTTGTTTGTAACTCTTTCTCTCCACTTAGCATACCTGGGATGGGGCTTCTTGCTTGCTTTTATCTACCTTCAAAAACCAGTAAGGAGAGCAATGTGATAGGGGGACCAAATGGCCATAAAACTGTCATCAGTCCATGAGAATTTACTGAGCATGAAACCCAACTGTGGGTCTGGGCCTGAGCTGGGAGCTCAGGAGGTCAGTGTGTGCTAGGAATGGAAACCAACAGATCATGCAGCACAGAGAAAGGGGGTCCGAGAGGGTTGTGGCAGGTAAGCCTGAAGCCAACAGCTTCCAAAGTGATTTCACACTTCCTTTTCCTTTTCTCTCTCTGACAGGTATGCTGGGCAGGAATTCTCCATATACTCACTTTGTATATGAGAACACTGAAGCTCAGGAAACAGAAGTGACCGGCCCATGGTGAATGGTTCTTGACTCCTGTCCCTCTCCTGGGCCCAGCATTCTTCACTTTATTATGCTGCTTCTGGAGAAAAATCAAATGTGATCTCTGGCCCTCTCCTCCCCCCCACCCCCCCCAGCTTCCAAAATTTTCCAAAGTCCTCTACTGGAGTACTTCTCAAACTTTATAAGACAGACTCTAACCCGGTGTTCTAGGGTGGGCCCTGAGGTTCACATTTCCAAGATGCTTCCAAGTAATGCTGTTGCTGCTGATCCTTGAACCCCACACTGAGTAGCGTCTCTACTCCAATCTACCAATCCTAGTCTATCTACCCCATCTCATATGGATTCTGCCTTGGGAACTGAAGCTTGGTAGGGAAGGTCAGAGATAATCAAGCCCACCAGACCCAAGGCCATCATTCCTGGTCTCCACCCACCTTGTTCACAAGCCTCACAGGTTGTCTTTGAGGCTGCTCTGAACTCTGTAGTTTTCTGGTCACTATTAGGATCTAATTCTCAAATTTTCCTTAGTCCTGATGCAGGGAGAAAGGTCTGGGTGCAAGAAGACATGATTTCTAGCATTTGATCTGCCATACCTTCACTCAGTCATGTTATTCATCAATTTATTCATCCACTCACCCACCCACTCACTGCATAGACACTGACTCAGTGTCTCTCAGTGATTTCCCTCCCTGGGCCTTCATGTTTTCCCATTAATAAAATAAGGTAGTGAGCTTGAGTCAGTGGCCTCCACTCTGGCTGTACATTAGAGTTACCTGGGAATCCGATTTGTTCTGTTGAGATATGATTTACATATACTATGATTCACTAATTTTAAGTGTACAATTAGATGGGCCTTGGCAAATATATACAGTCATAAAGCTACCACTACAATCAACATATAACATTTCCATCACTCAAATAAACTCCCTCATAATCTCCTAAAGTCTACCTCCAATCCTGGTCCCTGATAACCACTGGTCAGCTTTCTGACATAGTTTCAACTTTTCCAACATTTCCTATCAGTGGAATCATACAAAGTATACTCTTTTTATGTCAGTTTCTTTAGCCTAGCAGAATGTAGTCGAGGTTTATCCATGTTGTTGCATGAATGAATAGTTAAGTCCTTTCTGTTGCTGACTAGTATTTCATTGAATGGATATACCACAATTTCATTATGCATTTAGCAGTTGATGGAACCCTGGGTTGTTTCCATTTGGCTGTTATGAACAAAACTGTTGGGAACATTCAATTAAATCCCTTGTGTGAACATGTTTTCATTTCTCCTGGAGGAGGTTGCTAGGTTAGGTGGGGTGTGTGTTTATCTTACAAGTAACTGCCAACCTGTTTCTCCAAAGTAGCTGTGCCATCTTATATTTCCATCAGCAGTGAATGAGAGTTCCAGTAGTCTCACATTCTTGTCAGCATTCAATTGCTAGACAGCATCATTGGAGCCATTCTAACGAGTGTATAGAAGTATCTCATTATGGGTTAAGTTGTATTTCCCTGATGACTAATGATGCCAAGCACCATTTTGTGTGTTTATTTTCCATTTTATCTTTGCTGAAAAGTGTATTCAAATCTTTTACCCGTGTTTTACTGAATTGTGCTCTTATTATGAAGCTGTAAGAGTTTGTTACAAATTCTGGGTACAAATCCTTCATATTTTTCTCCCAGTCTATAGCACAACTTTTTATCTTATCATTAAATTTTTAGGAACAAAGGTTTTTTTTTTAAACTTGGAATAAATCCACATTATCAACTTTTATGGTTTGTGCTACTTTTTAATCAGAGATTTAAATCTCTAATAAACCCAAGGTCATAGTGATTTTCTCCCATGTTTTATCATTAAAGTTTAGAGCTTCAGCACACATATCTTTAGGTCTATGATCCACCTTGAGTGAATTCTTTTGTGTGGTGTGTATTATAGACTGAGATTCACTTTTTGCTCAGGAACATCCAATTGCTCCAGTATCATTTGTTGAGAAGATTATTTTCTCCTCATTGGATTACCCTAGCATATTCCTCAGAAATCACTTGATCATATATATTTGGGTCTATTTCTGGATTCTATTCTGTTCCATTGAGCTAAATAACCTACAATTATCACAATGCAAGACTGCCTTGATTATTATAATCTAGTGGTAGGCCTTGAAATCTAGTATAGCAATATTTCCAAGTAATCTGTACAGAAGATCTCCAAGTTTGTTTGGTTTTTCAAAATTCTTTCGGCCATTCCAGACCCTTTGTATATGAATTTTAGAATGAGCTTGTCAGTTTTTCCAAATATCCATCTGGGATCTTGATAGCAAATGCACTGAACCTTTTAGCACTATTGAGTCTTCTGATTCATGAATATAGTATGTCTTTCCCTTTGTTTAGATCACTTTTAATTTGAGCAATATTTTAAAAAGATTTTAGTATACAGGAAAAGCACATATTTTATTAAATTTACTCCAAAGTATTTCATAGTTTTCATGCTATTATAAATGACATTTTAATGTTTGAATTTTCATCTATTCACTTTTAGTATACAGAAATACAATTGACTTTTAAAACATTAACCTTGAATCTTATTATCATGCTAACCTCACTAATCAATTCTAGTAGCCTTTTTAATTGAAACTTTAGGATTTTCTACATAAATGGTCATATTATCTGCAAAAAGAGAGAGAGTTTTAACTTTTTATTTCTGATATATAAGGCTTTTAATTTCTTTTTCTTGTGTGTTTGCACTGGCTAGGACCTCTATACATTATTCTACAATGAGAGTGGAAATTCTTGCCTTGTTTCCATGATCAGGGATAAGCATTCAGTCTTTCACCAGTAAGTGTCATGTTAACTGTCAATTTTTCATAGAGGCCCTTTCTCAGGTGTGGAAGTCTCCTTCTATTCCTAGTGTGCTGAGTTCATTTTGTTTCATTTTTAATCATGAATGAATGGTCAATTTTCTCAAGTGTTTTTCTATATCAACTAAGGTAATCATAGGCTGTTGTTTAACACTATTAAGGTGGTGAAATACTTTGATTTTTGAATGTTAAAACAACCTTGCATTCTTGAGATAAACTCTACTTAGTTGTGATGCATCAACTTTTTCAAATATTGTAGATTCAGTTTACTAATATTTTGTTAAGGTATTTTGCTTTTTGTTGATATGGATGTTGGACTATGGCTTTCCTTTCTTGTAATATCTTTGGTTTTGGTATCAGGGTAGTGTTTACCTCATAAAAAGAATTGGAAAGTGTTCCCTCCTCTTCCATTCTATGGAAGAACTGGTATTATTTTGTCTTGAAATGTTTGATATCACTAATCAAGTTATCTGAGGCCTGGAATTTTCCTTATGAAAATGTTTCTAACTATGAAATCAATTTCAAAAAATAGATTTGGGCTCTATGGGACTCCTGGGTGGCTCAGTTGGTTAAGCATCTGGTTTTGGCTCGGTCATGATTTCCCAGTTCATGAGTTCGAGTCCCATGTTGGGCTGTGTGCTGATAGCTCAGAGCCTGGGGCCTGCTTCAGATTCTGTGTCTCCTTCTCGCTCTGCCCCTCCCCAGCCTGCCCTATGTTTCTCTCTCACTCAAAAATAAACAAACATTAAAAAAAAAATTTTTTTAGGGCCGCCTGGGTGGCTTAGTCGGTTAAGCGTCCGACTTTCGCTTAGGTCATGATCTCGCGGTTCATGGGTTCGAGCCCCAGTCGGGCTCTGTGCTGACTGCCAGCTCAGAGCCTGGAGCCTGTTTCAGAGTCTGTGACTCCCTCTCTCTGACCCTCCCTGCTCACCTCTCTCTCTCTCTCTCTCTCTCTCCTAGAAATAAATAAAACATTAAAAAAAATTTTTTTAAATAAATGTGAGCTCTAAAATCAGAAACAAGACAAGGATGTCCAATTTTACAACTTCTTCCTCAACATTGTGCTGGAGGTTCTAGCCAGGGGAATTATAAATAACAAAAGACATCCAGATTGGAAATAAAGATGTAAAACTATATTTACAGATGGCATGATCTCATATATAGAAAACACTAAAGAAGAGACACACATATACACACACACAATTACAATTAATGACTTTAGCAAAGATGAGGAACACAAGACCCATACAGATAAAACAATTGTATTTCTGTATATCAGCAAAGAAAAATCAGAAAATGAAATTAGGAAAACAATTCTGTGTATAATAGTATCAAAAAGAACACTTAGGACTAAATTTAGCCAAAGAAATGCAATGCTAAATTGCACACCAAAAATGACAAAAGATTACTGAAAGAAATTAAAGAGGACCTAAATAAGTGGAAAGACATGTTATGTTCATGAATCAGAAGACTTGATATTGTTAGGATGGTGATACTCCCTGAATTGATCTACAGATTCAATGTAATTTTTATCAAAATTCAAACTGGTTTTTTTTTTGGGCAGAAATAGACAAGTTTATCTTAAAATTCACATGGAAATGTAAGACACCCACAATAATCAAAACAAAGTTGATAAAAAGGAATACAGTTAGAAGACTCACACTTTCTGATTTCAAACTTACATGATGCTACAGTAATGGAGACAGAGTGGTACTGGCATAAGGATAGATAATACAGGTCAGTGGAATATAATTAAGAGTTCAGAAATAAGCCTATACATGTATGGCCAATTGATTTCCAACAAAGACATGAACATCATTCAGTGGGGAAAGAACAGCCTTTTTAAGTGGTGCTGGGACACCTGGATATCCACATGCAAACTAATGAATAGATGCCATCTCCTGCTATACACAAAACTTAATCCAAAATGCACCAAAGACCTTAAATGTGAGAGCTAAAACTGTAAGACTTTTTGAAAGAAACATAGCTGTCAATTTTCTTGCCCTTAGATAAGGCAATAGTTTCTTAGATGTGATACCTCAATAAAAATAAATACACCAATGCAAATAAATAAAGGGTTACTTCTTATATTGGGTCTTTTTTTTTTTTTTTAATTGTGTTTGGTGAGAGGGTAAATCTGGTCCCTGTTACTGTTTCCTTGGGCCTATAATTGACTATTTCAAGATAATATAGTAACAATGTATTTAAGGTCTAAAAATTATGTAGTAGTAACATGGATAGTGACAATTTACAAAGCATGAGAGAAAAAATGGAAGTAAATATTGTAAGGTTTTTACAGTGTATATGAAGAGGTATAATATTACTTGAAGGTAGACTGTGATAAATTAAACATATATAATGCAAAATCTAGAACAAAGAAAAAATAAAAACAAAAAACCCCAAAATCTAATAAAAGGAAATGAAAACAACAAAGAACCATAAGATAAATGAGAAACAAGTAGCAGGATGGTAGGTTTAAACCAGTAATATAAGCAATTACGTTGAGTATAAAATGATCTAAACATTCCAATTAAAAGGCGGAATTTTTAAGATAGGGTAAAAAAGCAAAACACAATATGTCACCTATAAAATACCTATTTTATAGATGAAGACACGGATAGAAGTAAAAAGATGAATAAATATATACAATGCAAACATTAATCCAAAGAGATCTAGAGAGATTAAATCATATAACACAATTTTCAGAATAAGGAATATTACCAGGGATAAAGAAAGACATTTCATCATGATAAATAGGTCAATTAATCAAAGGGCATTATAATTCTAAATATATTTGCACTGGGCATAGAGATTCAAAATGAAACAAAAACTCAGAACTAAAAACGGAAGTAGACAAATCTACAGTTATAGTTGGAAATTTCATACTCCTCCCTCAGTAACTGACAGAACAAGTACACAAAAAAGTCAGTATGAAAAGAGAAGTTAACAACACTATCAATCAACTTGACCTAATTGACATTTATGGAACACTCCACTAAACACCAGCAGGATGTGCATTCTTTTCAAGTGCTCATGGAACACTTACCAAGAAGCAGCATATCTGGATCATAAAACAGAATCAAGAAGATTGGACTCAGGGGACCTGGGCAGCTCAGTCAGTTGAGCATTTGACTTCAGCTCAGGTCATGATCTCAGGGTCTGTGGGTTCAAGCCCCACGTCGGGCTCTGTGCTGACAGCTCAGAGCCTGGAGCCTGCTTCAGATTCTGTGTCTCCCCTGCTCTCTGCTCTTCCCATGATCATGCTCTGTCTCTTTCTCTGTCTCTTAATGATAAATGGACATTAAAAATTTTTTTAGAAAGAAGTAGATTGGACTCAAACAAAGCATGTTCTCTGAACACAACAGAAATTAATTTGAAATCAACAACAGAAACATATCTGGAAAAGTCTCCAATATTTGGTAATTAAAGAACATATCTTTAAATAAACAATGGACCATACAAGCAATTACAAGGAAAATCAGAAGCTATTTTACATTGGTCAAAAATGAAAACAAAATATTTTAAAATGTGTGGGATGCATCTCAAGCAATGCTTGGAGGGAAATTTATAGCCTTAGTAATAGGAAATAGCTGTAATCTGAATGCTGCTCTAGAACTCCTTAACAAATCACAAATGCAAGATTCAAAACGATCAAACTCTTCCCAGGTAGTTTAGCTGCATCATTGGGGGGAGAGGGGGTAGGAGCAGAAAGAAAAGAAGGAAGAAAACATGATATAGGAATATAAAAATATCTAGGACTTAAGATAAAATTCATAACATCTGGATCCAATCAAAGAATACTAGGCATACAAAAAAGGAGGTAAACACAATCCATATTGAGGAGAGTAATCAATTAACTGAAAGAGAACCAGAACTGACAACAGATGTTAAAATTAGCAAACAAGGACATTAAAACAGCTATTATAACTATATCTCATATGTTTAAAAAGTTAAATAGATACATGGATGATAGTTTTAAAAATTGAACATCTAGAAATGAAAACTACAATGTCTGAGATGAAATTAATGACAGACTAGGCACAGTAGAAGAAAATGTTAGTGAATTCGAAGGCATAGCAATAGAAACTATTCAAAATGAAAACTATACAAAATGACAAGAGTATCGTTGAACTGTGGGACATCAAGCAGTTTAATATATAAGTAATTGGAAACCCAAAGGAGAGGAGAAATGGGGGTGGAGAGAACAGAAAAAATGTTTGAAGATATAATAGCCAAAAGCTTTCAAATTTGATGAAAAATATTGAGCCACAAATCCAAGAAACTAAATGAATTCCAAGCACGAAGCATAAAGAACATGAAAACAAGGCATATCTTAATCAAATTGCTCAAAACTGATGATAAAGAGAATATCTTACAAATAGACAAAGGGAAAAAGACACTTTACATACAGAGGAAAAAAGACAAAGATAATATTGTAGATTTCTTGCCAGAATACCTAAAGCAAAACCACACTGGAATACGACTTTCAAATTACTGGGGGAAAATGTCGACTTACAATTCTGTGCCCAGTGAAAATATCTTTTAAAAATGAAGATGTTTATAGACCTGCAAAATGGTCTAAATACCCTCAATAAAAGGCAGAAATAATCAGATTTAATAGAAAAGCAAAACTCAGTTATATGCTGCCTCTAAGAAATGCACCTTAACTATAAACAGATAATTAGGTTAAAAGTAGGAGATTATGGGGTGCCTAGGTAGCTCAGATGATTAAGCATCTGACTTTGGCTCAGGTCATGATCTCACAGTTCGTGGATTCGAGCCCTGCATTGGGCTCTGTGCTGACAGCTAGCTCAGATCCTGGAGCCTGTTTCAGATTCTATATTTCCCTCTCTCTGACCTTCCCCTGCTCACACTGTCTCTCTCTCTCTCAATCTCTCTCAATCTCTCTCTCTCTCTCTCTCTCAGAAATAAATAAAACATTTTTTTTTTAAGTAGAAGATTAGACTGGACATTTGGATGGCTCAGTTGGTTAAGTGTCTGATTTCAGCTCAGGTCATGATCTCAAGGTTGGTGAGCTTGAGCTCTGTATCCTTCTCTCTGCTGACAGTGCCTTGTGGAGCCACTGTGGATCATCTTTCCCCTTCTCATTCTTCCCTTTCCCTGCTCTATCAAAAATAAACATTTGAAAAATTGTTTAAAAAATGTTGAAGGATAGAAAAAGATATCACATTCTAACATTAAACAAGAGAAAGCTGGAGTGGCTATTTTAATATCAAAGAAAGTTTCATAGCAAAAAAAACCCTTTTCTGTGCTATCATCTCATTTTTTTCTGTAAAAATAAAGTCTAACTGAAAAAAAAGGACAGCATTTTTGACATGACAGCATTTTTACAGTATATTAGAATTTGTGGGATGCTACTAAAGCAGTACTTGGGAAGCTTATAATAATAAATACTCACGTTGAAAAAGGATAAAGTTCTCAAATTAATAAATTCAGCTTCCACCTTAAAAGAAACTAGAAAAAGAAGAGCAAGTAAACTTCAAGGTAGGCAGAAAGAAGAAAATCATAAAAATCAAAGTGTAAATTAATGAGACAGAAAAAGAATAGAAAAATTTGATGAAAACAAATTTGTTCTTTTGGATCAGTGAAATTGCTAGATTCTAGCAAGACTAATTGGAAAGCCAAAAGAGATAATGCACAAATGGCCAATATTAGTAATCAGAGAGGTGATATCACTACAAATTATAAGACATGAAAAAGATAATAAAGGCATGTCATTTTTAACAACTGTATGCCAATAAATTCAACAACTGAGATGAAATGGATAAATTTCTTCAAAAACACAAACCACCAAAGCTTACTCAAGAAGAAATTGATATCCTGAATCACCTTATGTCTATGAGAGAAATTGACTTTTTCCCATAAAGATAAATGGGATGGTTTTATTGGTAAATTCTACAAGGCATTTATGGACAAAATAATATCAATTCTACAAAAACTCTTCCAGAAAATAGAGGAGGGAACGCTTCTCAATTCTTTTTATGAGGCAAGCATTACCCTGATACCAAAATCAAGAACATTGTAAAAAAGGAAACCTATAGTATAATACCCCACATCAATCAAAATCAAAACAATAATAAAATATTGCTGAAATGAATCTAGCAATATATGAGAGAGGTAGTACACCAAGACTAGTGGAGTTTATCCCCAAAATATAAGATTCTTTAAATATTCAAAAATCAGTGTATTTCACCAGCTTACTAAACTAAAAAGGCAAAAAGTATCTAATCATCTTAATAGATTATAGAAAAGGCATTTTAGAAAATTGAATATTCATTCATGATTTTTAAAAAAACTCTTAGCAAACTAGGGATAAAAGGGAACATTTTCAACCTGAAAAGCCATCTATAAAAAACTGAAAGCTAATATTAAATTTAATGGCAGAAGGCTGAATGTTTTTCCCCTAATATTGGAAATAGGGCAAAAATTTTTACTCTTGCCCCTTCTATTGAACGCTGCAATAAAGGTCTGAGCCAGTGCAAGGGCAAGGGGGGAAAAGGCACACTGATTAGAAAGGAAAAATTAAAACTAAGTTCTTCACAGATGATGTGATTATGTCTAAATAGAAAACCCTAAAGATATAAAAATCTATTTTATTTCTGTATACTAGGAATGAAAATTTGGAAATTCAAATTTTTATTTTCATTTTACTTTATTTTTATTTTTAGACCTTTTTTTTTCTGTGAATAGGGGAAAAGGGAATAAAATTAAGACAGCACAATTGACACACACACAAGCACAGCACCAAGGGAGAGAGATTAATTGAAATTTTTAAATGCCATTTACAATAGCAAGAAAATATTAAATACTTTGAAATACATTTAATAATATATTACAGTTTCTGTATACTAGAAACTATGATATTTTGCTCAGAAACATTAGAGAAGCCCTAAAAAATGGAGAGGCATACCATGTTTATGAATCAGATGACTTGTCTCATGAAGACACTAATTCTCTCCAAATTGTTCTATTTGTTGCCTGAAATCCCAATCAAGATCCCATCAGGGTTTGGTTTTGGTTTTTTGATACATTTACAATTTGATTCTAAATTTTAAATGGAAACATTAGGATGTCAAAAAGCCAAGAAACTTGAAAAAAAGAACAAAGCTGGAGAGCTGAAATATGATTTCAAGATTTATTATAAGGCTACAGTAATCAAAACATGATGAAATTGGCTTAAAGTCAGAACATATTTCAGTAGAACAGAGTCCAGAAGTAGAACAACATGTATGGATAACCAATTCTTTACTAAGGCAAAAAGACAATTTAGTAGAGAAAGGATATTGTTTTCAACAAATAGGACTGGAACTGGATGCTCATATGCAAAATTAAAAACCGCCTTTGAATCATATTCTATCACATAAAAATGTCATATACCAAAGTTAACTGAAAATGAATCATAGACCTAAATGTAAAAGTTAAAACTATAGAACTTTCAGAAGAAAGTTTAGAAGAAAATCTTTGTTACCTTATGCAAAGTTAGGATAGACATAATATCACAAGCATGATCCATACAAGTGCAAATTGATAAATTTTAATTGATAAAATTAAAAATGTCTGTTCTTCACAAAATACTCTTAAGAGAATGAATAGACCAGACACAGGCATAGAGAAAATCTTTCCAAAGCATTTGTCTAATAAAGGACTTGCATCCAGAATAAAGAGATATTGAAACTCAAAAATATGAAAACAAACAATACAAAGTATAATTTGGAGAGAATATTTGTGAAACAGCTATTTCATTAAAGAACATGTATGAATAGCAGACAAGCACATGAAAAAATGTTCAATATCATTTGTCTTTAGGGAAATGCAAATTAAAACTACAACTAAGTACCACTACATACCTATTAAAATGGCCAAACTTTAAGACTGACCATGCCAATTTTTGATAGGGATGTGGAAGAAGTAGAACTTTCACACGTTGTTGGTGGTAATGTAAAATGTACAGCCATTTGGGAAAGACTTTGGCAGATTTTTGACAATTAAACATACACTTTAGGTAATGATTTCTAGACATGACACCAAAAGCATGATCCATAAAAGGACAAATTGATAAAATGGACTTCAATAAAATTTTAAGTGGGTGTTCTTTTCTGTTGAAATAAAATTGTTCTTTTAAAAATACATTTAAGAGGATGGATTTACAAGGTACAGACTTGGGGAAAATATAATCCATCCATTCTATTATTATTTACCCAAGATATTGCCTACATGTGTACAAAGACTTATACATAAATATTTATAGCAGATTTGAACTTGGGTTCAAATCTTAAGCTTCATGAATCTGGAGGTTTATAGTGTTCATCAAATTTGAAAAAATTCTGGACATTTGTTAAAAAAAATCATTGTCTTTTTGTGGCTCAGATTTGTTGAAAATGTTCCACAGCTTTTATATTTTTCTTTTTATTTTTCCCCTCCCTTCCTGTGTGCTTCATTTTTATTGCTGTGTCTTCAAGTTAACTCTTTTTTTTTTTTTTAGCAGCATCTACTCTGTGGTTAATCACATCCAGTGAGTTTTCAGATATTAAAAATATAGTGGAAAAAATACAGTGGAATTTTGATACTGAATTTTCATTTCTAAAAGTTCTGTTTGGGTAGTTTTATATATATACATATCTTCTATTCCTCTCTTCATCATGGTCATACTTTCCTCTATCTTCTTAAACATATGGAGCATATTCACAATCACTGTTTTAATAACTTTGTCCACTAATTTGTTCTCTCATTTCTGGTCTATTTCTAATGTCTGATTTTTCACTCGGAATGGGTCATATTTTCCTGCTTTACTGCATACCTGGTAGAATTATGACCTCAAAGAAGATTCTGTGCTCTAATCCAGGGAGTTGTGGATGTATTAACTTACATGGGACAAGGTGCTTTGAAGATATAATTAAGTTTACTAATTATTTGACCTTAAAATAGGGAGATTATATTGGATTATCTATGTGAGCTCAACATAATCATACTGAGTCCTTAAAATCAGAAAAAGAGGAAGTCAGGGAGATTTGGAGCATGAGTAGAACTTGATGCACTGTTGCTGGTTTGAAGACAGAGAGAGCAATATAGGAAGAAATGTGGGAAGCCTCAAGGAGCTGAGAGCAGCCCCTAGCTGACGTGGAAACATGGACTTCAGTCCCAAAACCACAGGAACTAAGGTTAAGCTGGAAAGATATTCCCAAGATCCAGAGAAGAACTAAGTAAACTGACTTTTTTATTTCAGACTTATGAGACCTTCAGCAGAGCACCCAGCTGAGCTATGCTGTGCCCAGACTTCAGGTCCACAGAAAGTGTGAGAAACTAAATGGGTGCTGTTTGCAGCCACTAAGTTTGTGGTAATATGTTATGGCAACAGTAGAAAACTAACGCACCTGGTAATTTCTGGTTGGATGCTAGACATTGTGAATTGAACCGTGCTGGGTGCTGGGTTTTTATGTATTCCCATAAATATTCCTAAATTATATTCTGGAACATAAGTAAGTTGAAAATAGTTGGATACTCTCAAGGGTTATTTTATCTTTTTTAGAGTGATTCCAGACCACCCATTCTTCCAGGGCTAATTTCGCTCTACAACTAAGGTGATACCTTTCTGGGGACTCTAGCTGTTGTCTTCTGTATTACAAGGTTTTCCCACTCTGGCTGGGGTTAACAAGAACATTCAGCCCTGTCTCAGCTCTGGAAATTATCTGGTCTATTGTATTCTAGTGATTCCTTTCCTGGCAACTTTCTTTCACAAGTGCTCAGATGAGTTCTCAGCCAAAGACCCGAGGACCCCTTGCAATGCCTGGGAGCTCTTTTTGCAGTTCCCACCTCTTGAGTACTCTGTCCCACAAATTCTAGCTACCTTGGTCTCTCTGAACTTCAATTTCCATATCCTTAACTCAGAGTGGTAAGTTGATGAATTGTAGGGCTCACCTTCTTTGTTTCATTTCCCTAAGCAATTATGGTCCTGTCATACCCGTTGTTCAATGTCTGAAAACCATCCCATACTATATTTTGTCCAGATTTCTAGTTGTTTAAGATGGAGAGGTAAATTCAATTCCTATTAGTCCCTTTGGTTAGAATCAGAAGTCTCTGGGGGGAACATCTTAAATATTGAAGGATGGAGCCCATCCCAGGAGGTCCTGGGGGCCGACCTGGGCATTTTTAAGAGTTCTTTTACCCCCACCATTTCCCCCCTTCGGAAATGGTGGGGGAAAGAGGGAGGGGCAAACCATGAGAGACTCTTGAATGCTGAGAACAAACTGAGGACTGATGGGTGTGAGGAGGGAGGGGGCACTTGTGGGGATGAGCACTGGGTGTTATGTGGAAACCAACCTGACAATAAACTATTTGTGGGAAAAAAAAAAAAAAGTTCTTTTAGTGGTTCTAATGTGCAGCCAGGGTTGAGAGCAATTGACCTGAATGATCTATAAAAACACTTTTTAATAGAAAGTATGCCATTTGGTGAGTGCTGGCCATGCACCAGGCATTCTTCTAGGCTCTTATTTCTCTATCTCATCTAATTCTCACAACAACCCAGTTAAGGGGGCTTTATTATTGTTATTTCACAGACGAGGAGGCTGAGGCTCAGAGACCTGCCCCTAGTCACACCTCCGGTAAGTTGAAGAGCTAGAGAGTGACATCAGCCTGCCTCATTTCACAAGCTCTGGATTTCCACTTCATGGCCCTGCCATGCCCCTCCCACCTGCCCCTCTGATTCTGAACTGCCTTATGTGGGGTTCTGTGGAAGCTGGACAGGTCCATGGACCAGGGTTCCCTGGACAGTGAGTGGGTTCTCCGCTTGACTTTCCCTAACCCCATGGAATGGCTGCGGAATGAATGGGCCCTTCTCACCTTCTCAGCTCAGAGCCCCTCCTGACATTTCAATTCCCATCTCTGCTCCTGCTTGAAGCAGCTGGGAAAAACACAGTCGGCCGCTTGGACACCTTACTCACCCCTAAGGATGAGGAAACATCGGTTGCTGTGAAGATAGCACAACCAAAGCGTTTTGGAAGGAACAGATCCTTGAGCAGAATGGCTATCCTGGGTCCTCCCTTCCACTCACACTTTGGGCTAGGGGTTCTGGATGCAACAGCAGAGGGGGGTTTTCTTAAGAGAAAGTCCTAGAGCTGGCAGGTTCCTTAGACACTCTTTGTCCAATGCTTTGATTGTGCAAGTGGGGAAGCAAGGCCCAGAGAGGCAAAGGCACTATCCCGAGGTCACTCAGAGACCTGGGCAGGGGCTCGGGGGAGATAGCCACATTTCCCAGCAACTGGCTAGCCCACCCTAGGACCAGGGGCCTATCAAGGGACTGCAGCTGCTGCTAGCATCCTTGCCAGTGAAAGTTCAGCCAGGAAATAAGTGACCTGTCCAGGGTCCCTCAGCAGCCACAAGCAGGGCTCAGGGCTCTGCTGCACGAGGCTGCTGCTCTGGAGGGTGGAAGGGCTGCTTCATCCTGGCTCCCGCTCTCTTTCAGGGACCTTGATTGAGCCATGTGGTTTCCTTGGAAACAGAGCAGCTTGTCTCCCAGGGTCAGCAACACTTAATCTGAGATTACTGCAATTTTGATGCTAGTGGGGGAAGGGACCCTGAGCTCTCCCCACATTCCTACACCACCTTCTCTACCTGCTGCTTCATGAATGCGTGTACTCTTTCCCTCCTCATTCTCAAACTCAGGTTCTCCACATGCGGGGACACACACACACACACACGCACACACACACACTTTCTCCCAAGCTCAGAGAGCTTTTAATCACTCTGTTTTCTAACCCCCAACTGAAAAGGAACAATCCTGTCCCTACCAATTATTCTCTTTGTGCCCCGAGGATTTTAAGAACCAGAATCAGAACACCCTTTCCTTTCAAGCTCTATCTCCACAGCCTTGCAATCAGTTTAGGAGTGGGATGAGGGACGCAAGCCAGATGATCCATTTTCCTTGCCCCCACCTCCCAGGAGACTTCAATGTCTGCAAGGAAAGTCAAGGGTGTTTGGAACATTACTGTGGACACAATGAAATTTTAAATAATCTACATTATAATTCATCAGCATACAGTCTGCTTCTGGTGGAGTCCTTTGGAGGCTGGCTTCCCTCTAATCCCCACTGTGGCTCCCTAGTACCCTACCCTGTCTCTCTCGATGGGTTTGTGCTGAATGAAGATATCCTGCACTTCAAGAAGGCGGAGATGGAAACTTCCCAAGCAAAGATGGATATGGTCCCACATCCTATGATCTGATTCTAACCCAGAAAAACAGTTGATATGTAAGAATGGAAAGACTTCTAAAATATCAATTAAGGTTTACCAGGGACGCAGGCAGAGGATAGATGGAAGGAGAGACACAGCTAATGTTAGGACACAAAAGGTTTGAAATGAACCAAGAGTTTGAAGGATTGCACCCAGAATGAGGATGAATTGAGAAAATACTTCACCAAAAACAACAGAAAAACAAATCAAGACAAAAATAGGACTTTTAACCACATTCGGAGCCTGGAGTCACTAGAAGGTGCAGATGGTGCCAAATTAAACCAGGACAAAAGAGCAACCTTGAGTCTTGTCTGGTGGTGTTCTCCATCAAAGAGAACGATAGGGAGCCCGACAGAGGTGCTGCTGGCGAACAGCTGACTGGCAGGGACAGCCAGAGACAAAGAGCAAGTTTTTTTTTTTTTTAATTGTAAAACAAATGCATGCACCTGGTATTGGTAAAAAAAAAAAAAAATTTTTTTTTAAACCACATACAAAGATGGGAGCGCCTGGCTGGCTCAGTTAAGCAACTAACTCTTGATTTCAGCTCAGGTCATGATCCCACAGTTCATGGGTTCGAGCCCCCCACCATTAAGCTCTGTGCTGACAGTACAGGGATTCTCTCTCTCCCATTCTCTGCCCCTCCCCTACTCTCATTGTCAAAATAAATCAATAAGCAGTTAAAATAAGTAAAAATAAAATCATATACAAGGTTACAATACAAAGATAAAATTTCTCTCCCCTTCTCTAAACCCCAGTTGCACTCTCTATAGGTATTGATAGTTTCTTATACTTGAAGATATTTTTATAAATACACATACACAAATTTTACACAAATAGAATCATACCTCCAGACAGTTCTGTACCTTTTATTCCACTTAATGTGTCAAAGCTCTTTCCATATCAGCCCAGGTGAGTCTACTTCATCCTGTCCAATGGCTGAATGGCTCATTTTATGGCTGTGTCAATGTGACCAGCTGCCTAGTGACAAACCTTTGTTTCTAATGCCATTACAATCTTGCAATAAATAACCCAGTACATATACATTTGAGATATGTGATCAAATCTCTATAGACAAAACCATATGCATTTAAATTTTTGATGGACATTATTAAACTATCCTTCAAATATATTGGAGTGATTTATGCACTCATTAACCATATATGCAGGTGCACAATTAATTTGCATTGAGAGATTAAATGTATTTTCAGATGCTCATTGGCCTTTTATATTTCTTGTTTCTATAAACTACTTATTCCCATCTTCTACTCATTTTCTACTTTTTTAAAATTGATTTTGAAGAACTGCTTACATGATAGAAAAATTAGTCTTGTGTCATAATTGTGGCAAACATTTTGTTAATTGGCTTTTATTTTGGAGAGGTATTTTTTCATAGATATGTTTACATAGCCAAACACAAGGACATTTTCCTTTATGGTGTCCAGGCAGCAAGCTGCTTTAAACAAATTTGCCTGCAGGGTACTTGGGTGCTCAGTTGGTTAACGTTCCATTTCTGCTCAGGTCATTGATCTCACAGTTTGTGAGTTCAAGCCCCACGTTGGGCTCTGTGTTGACAAGCTGTGAGCCCGGAGCCTGTTTCAGATTCTCTGTCCCCCACCCCCACTCCTTCCCCTCTTGCACACTCTCACTCGAAAGTAAACAACAACAATAAAAAAATTTGCCTGCTAGCATGAAAAAGTTATCTTTGAAGCTTCTAGAAGAAGTAGCAGATGTGTTTTCAGAACCTGAAATGGCAATCCTTGACCAATCAGGGAAAACTGGAGGGCAAAAGGAAATCGATAAACATCGCAGTTTTCAAAAGAGAAAGACAGGTTCCAGGAATGTTAGACAAATTAATTTTATGCTAGTTCTGACCAAGTACTAATCACTAAGCAGGTAATTTGGAAACAACTATCAAAGAGCATGTGGACATCAGGAGCTGGCATGGATTCACCAGGAGAATCTTTATTCCCCATCTTTATTGGAGTCCCGGACAGATGGCTTAGACCTGGAACTTCTGGGTTTGAGGAGGTCCCTTGATAAAGGCTCTCAGACTTCCCTGTGGACAGGATGTCGGCCAGATCCATAGCTGGTTGAACAAGAATGTCCAAAGAGACTAATTAATGAATCAATATCAAATTGGAGGGCTCTCTGGAGGCTATGGAGCTTTCTCTGAACTTGACCACGTCTTCTTTAATGCTTTTAGCAGTGGCATGGATAAAGGCACAGAAGTCTATTTATCAGATTTGCAGAAGACACAGGCTAGGAGAGAAAGCAGATACAATGGGATGTTGGAATTGAGATACAAAAAGATATCAGCAGCTTAAAACAGGGTTAAGACGGTGAATGTAAAACCCTGCACTTGGGGTGGGGGGAAGGTGTGAGTAAGCAGAGCTGGGGAAAGATATTGGTTAAAGGCAGTAATGGGGGGGAATGCAAATTCTGGATGTGCCTGGTTGTGGAAGAAAAGTCTCAGGACCCCCCAGGGACTGTTTCTGTTCTGTTCCATGCTGTCCTTCTTGTGAGGAACGGTTCCAAGAGCAGGACATTCATCTGGAGCAGACCCGAGGGGACACACTACTGATGCTAACCGTGGCGGGGCTGTCCTGAGAACAGAGAGCAGCAGATGGATGCCTTTTGGCTCCGGCTGGCTCAATGAGATCCAGCTGGTACAATTACAAGGAGGAAAACTGGGCTCACAGAGAATTTTCTAGATAGCAGACTACCCAGGAGTCAGAGATCCGTGCCCAGGCTGGGAGCTGCCTGGCCACCTCTGGCCCAGGAGCAAGGCTGGAATACATCACTTTGCTGTAGCTTCAAACTCTGAAAGTTCAAGGTCACGGTCAAGTGCAAACACAGCCTTAAGACAAGGTCTAGCCTCCCTGACAGCTCCTTCCTAAGTTGAAACACTGGATCCCCTGTAGTGCTTCTCAAATACATCCTCTCCTCCTTATCCTCTGTCCAGGAGTCCCAGATTCATTTCAGGGCCTGATACTAGCCCAGTCATAAAGAAGGGGTCCCCAGGCATAGCAGGGCCCTGAGCCTCCCTCGAGCAGAGCCTGGACTGGGGATGCCTTGGGGGAAGGCTGGCTGGGGAGGAGCTGACTTCGGAAAAAACTTGACCCTCTGTCCCCTCTAGCCTTTCTGTGGCTAAAGGCCACTCACATCACGTGACACATTCAGGGCCATAATACATGCTGATGCCCAGGGCACATCATGCCTTCAGAATTAGCTTGTCATAGGAATCACACACTGCACACCCCAGTCACCTCCAGGCACAGGACTAGGCTCAGTCACCATGCCAGGCTTGGGGTTCCAGACACCTACTGCCCTTGAGAATATGTTTGAGGGGATGGTCGCCCAGCCAGCTTCCAGGCCTCCAGTGGATACGATGACACAGGACAGCCCCAGCCACTTCCTGCCATATGGGCACTTCCTGTCCCGCGCTCCGAAGCCCAGAGCACCCTTTCAATGGAAGGGCAGCCCAGCTACCTCACCTCCCACCACCATTTCCACCCTCCCCTGGCATCTGCTTCCTGCTTCCTCCCCTCCTCCATCTGGCCCCCCTCCCAGGGGCCCAAGCCTGCTCCAGCTCTGTAGTCCCTCCCAGGGTCCCCACCCCACCTGTTTGCTGCAGGGAAGGAGGACAGAGGATCATGTTGTGGGTTCTTCTCAGACTCCTTTGTCTCAGGCTCTCAGACCCTGTTTTCTCTGTAAAGATGAAGGTGATCTTTCAGATTCCTTCCACGCACAGCAACTACTACCCCAGCATTTTATAACCTTCGGGCAATGCCCAAATCCAAATAATGAATGGCTTGCGTATAGGAAGTGCCTCTCACCTGGCAGGCTCTGTGCATACACAGGAGCTGTGTTGTTCATGCTTCCAGAAACGTTGAAAGGCGGTACCGTTAGCAACCCCACTTTGCCCAAGAGGAGACTGAGGCAGCACGAGAAGGTTCCATAACCTTCCAAGTTGTCCAAGATGAGCTGGCTGGCCTGTGGAGATTCAGGACTATAGCCAGATGGTGTGGGTTCAGGGCCCACATCCAACACCCCCATGTCCCAGCATGGCACAGGCTCCCTGAAGATTCTGGAGCTCTGGGCTTCCATGTTATGATCAGGATTTAGGGCAGAGGAGACCAAAGGAAATTCTTCTGCTATGATAGCCCCAAGTTCAGGGGTGTGAGGACATCCCCCACTGTCAGCCATGGGAGTCTTGGAGGGGCCCCTCCCCAAAGCCACTACCCACCCCAGTTTGTCCGGGGGGACAGGACAGCAGGAGACAGCCCCCCAGTACAACAGGAAGAATTCGGGCTGGGCGAGCAGGTTAAAAACTGGTTTTCCATTTTTGTCCAGGCTAAACAAAATCAGTGTGGACAGGCTTTAATGAGAACAACCTTGTCCCTTGAGCCTGCCCTCAGTCCAGCTGTCCAGACGCCACCATGTGTGGTGCCTTTAGCGGCTCCTTCAGGTAGCTCATCTTTAAACAATACACTCTTGCTATTTCTTACTCACGGATCTTAGCCATTTTCTATGGACTTGGGCTGAAGGTTTTGGGCAGAATCTGCACAAATGTCCCCGGGAGGGGTGCGGGAGGAAGCAGGCCTCTTTCTGAAGAGAACTCTTGAGGGGCCGGGACGTAGGGACGGGGAATGGCCCACTTACACAAGTGACAGAGGGACAGCCCTGCTGAGGGGCAGCCCCAGAGTCTGCGCCCGACCCTCCAAACCCGAGGCACCCCAGGTCCCAGGGCCTGGAGAGCAGCCACGGGCACCTCTAACTGCGGGCAAGCTGGGACACGCTTGCGTCCCCCACCCCCACCGGGGCCCCCTCTTTGCCCCGCACGCCCTAGCTCAGTGCTCCTTCTTCCAGGAAGCTGTCTTGGCCTCCCTGCCCTTCCCTTTCCTCGAGTTTCTGGAAAGTGGTCCCTCAGAGCAGCACAGCTCACACTTCTTGGTCCTCTGTCAGGGGTACAGAGCTGGCTTCTCAATCAGATACCAGGGCTCCAGGAAGGAGGAGCCTGTGTGACGCTCACTGGCACCCCAGGCCTGAGCTTAGCCCCCACAGGCTTGTGAGGGCTCTGCCCCCGGGCCACGGTGATCACCACGGACTCTGCGGGAGGCTCTGCAGCCTGGAGGAGATGGAGACCAGTCACCTGGATCCTAGGTGAGGCCCTGGCTGTGCTGCCTGCCTCAGGGTCTGAAAAGAATGAACCGCCCAAATCACACTTGAAGGTTTACAAAGCGCTTTATAACCACCCCTCGCAACATGCACCATCAGCGCTCCGGCTGTAAGGCTGAATTAAGTGTGGATCAGAGGGGCTTTCCAGAAGTCCCACAGCTAGAGGGAGAACCGGTCTAGGAGGCCAAGTCATCAAACTCATTCCTCTGGCCCAACACGGGAGGGGAGGCTGCTCAGGGCAGCTGCCGCAGCATTGTGCTGGGGGTGGGGGGAAGGTCACCCCCCCTTCTAGACTGACCCACTTCCTCCCCCTGGAGGGAGCTGTGTCCGTGGCCCCCTCCAATCACATTACCTGCACTGCCAGGATCTCCTCCCTGAGGTTGAACTATGGGGAGCCCCCTCCCCAGGCCCTCTCAGGAACACACCTGTAAACATCAAATCCTACTCTGCCAACACAGAACGTCTTCACAGATGGGGAAACTGAGGCTACAGTTTGGTCAGTGTCAAACTGCCAATTGGTGGCAGCATTAGCATTTAGGCTCCTGACTCCCCACCTAGGGTTTATTCCCACATGTGCAGAGCCTGAACGATGCGGGAAGGAGCATTGTGTACGAATGAGGGGGAGAAAGTAGAGCCTGCGTCCATAGCAAGAGGGGTGTACCTGTATGTGGGTTTCTCTTCACTGTAAGGGGACCATCAGGATGAAGGATGCCTGCAAGTGTCCCACGGCCTCAACAGCAGCAAGAGGCAGGGTAATGTACAATCCTATTTAGACACACACACATTATCTGGGAATCTTCGATCAAGCCGCTGTAACACCTACCATCGGCTGGGTGCCTTCAACAAGACATTTGATTTTTCTCCCCGTCCTGGAGGCTGGAAGTCTCAGATCGAGGTGCTACGGACTCAGCTCCTGGTGGGTGCTCCTTCTGGCTTGCCAATGTCCCCTCTCTGGATAGGTCCTCATGGTGGCTTTTCCTCAGAGTGCAAGGGGGTCCGGGGGTAGGACAGAACTTCTCAGGTGTCCTTTCTTATATGGACACTAGTCATATAGGATCAAGGACCCGGCCTTAGGACCTCATTTAACCTTAATCACTTCCTTAGAAGCCCCACCTCCACATACAGCCACCTTGGGGTTAGGACTTATGAACAGGGAAGGACGGGACCACAAATATTCAGTCTGTAACAACTACATAATGTGTGTGTGTGTGTGTAACTGCTCCCTTTATCACATTGTTTCATCTGTGACAATACATCTGTTACAAACTTTAAAAGAAAGAATAAATCAACCACAAAGCAGCAGGAGGGGAGAGAGGGAGAACAGGAAATGTGAGAGCCCCCACCTCCAGTCTTACCAGCCCCCTTGTCTCCATCCAGGCTCACAGAGCCCACAATCTCTCACCCCTGTAAAAAGGGAACATCTGGGGGTGTCCAAATGACCGCTGGGCACTGGGCACACCAACCATCTGATGGGCCAAAATACCCCTCCTCGTGGCGGGGGCACAGCCCCCCTCAACTTGTCATCTATCATTTTCTGTACAAGAACCAGAGTGGAGGGCTCCCTTCGTCTCCCTCGAGGTGCAGCAGGACACTGGCAGTTCAGGGCCAGCTCTCAGCTCTTTCTCTGGAGCCTGGCCAGTAGCAGACGGACGTTTAGAGCAGGCCCACCCAGAGGCATGAAGGAAAATCAATGCGCCATTTATCCAAGGACTCAGACCATCCACGTCTTAGAGATGAGCCATCCATAACCACCATGCTCCCCGGCGCAGAAGGGAATGTGGAGGCCCAGAGAGGGGAAAATCCATCGCTGATGACAGAGCCTGGCAGTTCCCAGCCCCCTTTCCTGCCACGAGCTGCCTCCTGGCTCTGGGGAGAGTGCCTCCCACCACCGCCCCTCTGAGCCTGGAACATGGAGGATAATTTCTGCCCCGGTGCGTCCCACCCCCACCCCCAGCGGCTCCCGACACGCTCGGCAGCTGGAGTCCCAGAGTGTGGCTGAATCCATCACCGGGGTCAAAGACAGGGCCTGGGGTATGTGTTAAAACAAGAAAACCAATCAGAGCTGAAAATGAAAGGCAGTGGAGGTGTGAAGCGAGGATGGAGACCGCCAGACGGGACGCTGGGTGGCTGGCAGCCCACGTGGCCCGGGCCCGCTCGCCTGGCCACAGTCGGTGTGGGCCCTGCTGGGTGCCGGCCATCCCAGGAAGCAGTGGCCAGTGTGGTCACCTAGAGAGGCAGGGCCTGGGCCCAGGGCTGCAGTGCCAGGATGTGGGAGAATGTCTGTGTTCGTTAGCCTGCCAATCCTTAAACACCCTGCAAAGTCAGTGCAGAGGGTACTGACCCCCATTGTGACGCCCAGGATGAAGGGATCCTCCCTCAACAGGAGTGGCCTGGGGTCCTCAGCAGGAGCCCGGGGGGCTGCTGGATTCCAGGCTCCAAAGCCCTCTCCCTGTCAAAGCTCTTCCGGGGGTACCACATCCTAGGAACACGGGGCTAATACTGACCAAGCGCATGCATGGGGTCTGGCCTGCTTACCATTTCCCCTGAATTCTGTGTCACGCCCGAGAGAGTGTGTGCCCACAGACTCCAACTCCGGGTACTGAAGACACTTGTTCAAGGTCACAGAGTCATGGAGGGCAGAGCACGGAGCCGAGACCTAGGACTGGGGGAGACTGGACTCTCCTGAGGCAGCCAGTCTCGTGCTGTGGCCACTGTCTGGGTGGCACCTATTTAATAGTTATGGAGCACCTACTGTGTGCTGGGCACATGACCATGGTGATGGCAACAAGGCCCCTGCCCTTAGTTTACCACCCAGAAGCATACAAAGCACAGAGTCCTTCCCCAAGTGTCATTGTCACCGATCACTTGGTGGGCCCCATGGTGGGAGACAAAGCCAGAGGAGCCGAGATTGGCTGCAGCATTGCTGGCTGCCCACCGCCAAGCCCTCATTTTACAGACTGGGAAGACAGCGTCCACTGTCCCTCAAACCTGAGTGTCTGAGCAGGGGCAGCGTCCTGGCACATCTCACAGGCCCTTCTTGGCCACGCTCCCAGTCGATTAGTGACTGAGAAGAAGGCCAGCACTGGGGCAGTGAGGACACAGCCCAGCAGGAAAGGAAGAGAAAGCAGGGGATGGGGGATGGAAGGCTTGGAGGGGTTGGGGGAGGGGGGCACCTGCAGCCTGGGGAGACAGAGGAGTGAGCAGAGCAAGGCATGAAGAAAGGACATCACACAGAAGACCCGGGCCAGCAAGCTGGGGGCCACCAAGAACGAGGCCGGTGCCCCGAAACTAACAGAACACTGTCTATTAAACTGCAATGAAAATAAAAACCTAAAAAAAAAAAAAAAAAAATGGGGCCGGGTCTAGGGGAGTTGGGGTGGGCTCGGGGCCCTCATTTTCACCCTGCCTGGAGTTCTAGATGAGAGCAGAGCCGGAGGTGGGGGTGGGGGAGGAGGGAGGAGGGTGTGCAGGCAGGCTGACAAGGTGACTGCCTGCTCTTGGAGGAGGGCAGCCCACCAGGCTGAGCCCCCACTTCCACTCTGCCTGGTCACCTCCGCTGACAAGCCCGATTGCTCCGCTGGCCTTGGGCCCCCAGCAAAGCCCGGGAGAGGGCCAGCAGCCGCTCTATTAACACGCAAACCGGTAGCCTGGCAGCTGCTGACACTGGGGTTAATTAAATCTATCTCCCCATCAATTCTCATTCAACTACTATTGACGGCCATTGGATGGGTGACAGAGTGACAAGGAAACAGTAATAGACTTGTCCTAACCCTCACGCTGCGTGGAGAGGGGCGCCATGCTAGGGTCTCCCAGAAGCAGCCCACCCTCCTGCTTGCAGTCCCCGGCTCCCTCCCGGGCAGAGCTGGCTTGGCAGAAGGGCTGTTCCCCACCCCCACCCTGACCACAGCCCAGGCTCACCTAACCCTTCGTTCCCTTCCCACCTTCTTCCTGCGCTCACCTGTGCCAAGCCAACAGGTGGAGGAGACCAGGGCAGGACTTGGAGTACCCCCTTCTCCACACTCAACCCAGTCCACCCTTCCTCCACCGAGTCCATCCAAGGCTGTGCCCCCCCACAAAGCCTCAGGTCAAGCCCGGTTCCCAGAGCCCTGACAGTCCCTGTCACCCAGTGCCCCTCCAAAGATGGCCTTGCTCAGATCCCTGGGACCATGACTGTATTACTTCACTCGGCAAAAGGCAGTTTGCAGATGTGTTTAAGGATCTGGAGATGGGGCACCTGGGTGGCTTAGTCGGTTAAGCGTCCGACTTTTGCTTAGGTCATGATCTCCCAGTTCGTGGGTTCGAGCCTCGCATCAGGCTCTGTGCTGACTGCCAGCTCAGAGCCTGGAGCCTGTTTCAGAGTCTGTGACTCCCTCTCTCTCTGACCCTCCCCTGCTCACACTGTCTCTCTCTCCTAGAAATAAATTTAAAAAAAAAAAAAAAAAGGATCTGGAGATAGAGAGACTATCCTGGATTATCCAGGCGGGCCCAACATCACTGCAAGGGTCTTATAAGAGTCAAAAATGGCAACAGAGGCAGGATCAGAGACATGCATATAAGAGCCACTGCTATCAGCCTCCAAGATCCAGGGAGGCCACATGCCACAATGCAGGAAGCCTCCAGATGCTGGAAAAGGCAAGGACACAGGGTTCCCTCCAGAGATACAGCCCCATCAACACTACGTTTTAGCCCAGTCACATCCACGGCGGGCTGCTGACCTCCAGCACTGCGAGAAAATAGCGTGTTAAGCCACCAAGCTTGCGATGATTTGTTACAGCAGCAAAAAGAAAGTCCCACACCCTGCGTTCCTTCTCCACACTCACTTCGCCAGGCTACACGCAGCCATCACTTCCCACCTCCCCGCCTTTGTACAGGCTGGGAGGCATGTGGCCCCCAATGGAGGGGCCACCAAGAAAAAAGCCTAGATTAGAGGACTTAAGACAACAGGATGAGCCAGCAGGACACTCTTCGAGGGACCTGACAAGTTGCAAATGTCTTACTTTATTTTTTTTTTAATGTTTTATTTATTTCTAGGAGACAGAGAGAGAGACAGCATGAGCAGGGGAGGGTCAGAGAGAGAGGGAGTCACAGACTGAAACAGGCTTCAGGCTCTGAGCTGGCAGTCAGCACAGAGCCCGATGCGGGGCTCGAACCCACGAACCGTGAGATCATGACCTAAGCGAAAGTCGGACACTTAACCGACTAAGCCACCCAGGTGCCCCATCAAATGTCTTACTTTAAAAACTCGACCCAGGGGCACCTGGGTGGCTCAGTTGGTTAAACATCTGACTTTGGCTCAGATCATGATCTCCCGGTTTGTGAGTTCAAGCCCCTAGTCGGGCTCTGTGCTGACAGCTAGTTCAGAGCCTGGACCCTGCCTCAGATTCTGTATCTCTCTGACTCTCCCCTGATGACTCTTGCACGTGCTCTCTCTCTGAAATAAAACATTAGGAAAAAATTTTTTTAAAAAACCTTGACCTAGCACCTCCTCTGTGAAGCCTTCCTGATTTCTCCCCTGTGGGCAGCCTCCTCATGCTTCCACTGCACTTGGATGCTCCTTTGAGTGTTGCTCAGCTTGGCTCTCCATGTGAACTCCTTTGCAGGGACTTTTATCCACCTGCATAACCCCAGATCCTCCCACATATGGAAATTCAGCAAACATTCACTGAACGACCACCTAGCCTGTTCCATGTCACCTGGGTACAGAAATAGAAGCTGGTGGGTCAAAGGGTCTGCTCGTATCAATTTTACATCAAAAGAACAAAGTATTAAATTTTAATATTTTAACGTTTTATTTCGGGGGAGGGGACAGCGTGAGCAGGGGAGGGTCACAGAGAGAGAGGGAGACACAGAATCTGAAGCAGGCTCCTGGCTCTGGGCTAGCTGTCAGCACAGAGCCCGACATGGGGCTTGAACCCACGAACTGGGAGATCAGGGCCTGAGCCAAAGTCGGACACTTAACTGACTGAGCCACCCAGGCGCCCCAACTTATTTCTAAATGTATCAAAAATAAGACTGAAAGGGGGTGGGAGATGCATAAATAGGTGATGAGACAAGCTTGAAATGGTAATAGATGGGTGTTCACTGTAAAATCCTACCAAAAGGGCTGACTTCCTAATGCTGGGGGAGGGCATGCACCTGCAATAGCCAATTTTGTACCAGCTTGCCTGGGCTCAGGGATGCCCACGAAGCTGGTAGAACACATCTCTGGGTGCGTCAGGAAGGCCTCCAGAAGAGGTCAGCATTTGAATTATAGATGGAGTAAAGATGGTCACCCCTCACCAATGCCAGTGGGCACCATGCAGCCCTCCCAGGCCTGTATAGAACAAAAAGGCAGAGGAAGGCCAACTTGCCCCGATTCACCTGTAACATCCATCTCCTGACCTTGGACAGCAGTACTCCTGGGTCTCAGGCCTTCGGATTCAGACCAGGACTAGCGCCGTCAGCTCCCCCGGTTCTCATCCCGAATCCCCATTTGGCAGACCATCAGGCTTTTTGGTCTCCACAACTGTGTATGTCCCTCCTAGGAAGGCCCTAAATAGCCTATTGGCTCTACCTCTCCAGAGAGCATGAATACCTACAACCCAGCTGAAATGAAGTCTTAGCTCTACCACTTCCCAACTATAGAAACTTCAGCAAATTGCTTAACCTCTCTGGGCCTGTTTCCTCGTTTATGAGGCAATAGTACCTTCCATGGCATTATCAGGAGGATGGGATGACTTAATGGATGTGAAGCCCTTAGAGCACCCTAAGTGCCAGATACATTTTAGTAGCGCTGGGGTCCTCTTGATAAGACCACTTCCTTCCTCTCCACCCTCAGTTTCCCGGAGCTAGGCTCAGCAGACACTTAGGAGCTTGGTGGCCTGGGGAGAGGCTCTCTTGGGAGTAGGGACACAGGGAAGTACCTGCCAGTCGGCTTTCCTCCATCTGAAGGAGGGAATTAAGTCTCCCCAAACTTCACACCCAGAGTAGACATTGCTATGTCTGTGTCCTTGGCACCAGGGCTGCCTTGGGTTCTAGACAGAGGGAACAGCCCAACAAAGCATAGAGGGCAGTTTCTGAAAGCACCAGTTACTGGAGATAACCGGGACCCTACCGAACAAAGCACCTGTGTTTCCCCTGGGAGCCACAGGCTCCATCAGTGAGAACCACATTGGTGTAGGCTTGGGACAACTATACTGAAATATGGTGGACAGACAGCAGGGGAGGAGAATGGAAACCCAAAGACCAGTTAGGGAGCTCTTGCAGTAACCTAGCAGAGACAGAAAGCAGGGGGTGGTAGAGAAGTTGTGCAGGACTTTCCCTACTTTCAGGTCTGCAAGAAAGATTATTCAGTGTTCTGTCTTGAGCCTTTATTCTGAATCTGGCACATCAGGTTCACACCAGCTATTAAGTTCACTAGGTGGCCTTTTTGCCCCACCTACCACTAAACCCATCCAGAACAGGACTGATCACATCCAGCCACACCCTCCAGGCCTAAGCAAGAGCTTAGTAAGTTTGAGAGAATAAGCAGAGAAGGGAGGGTGGGAAGAGTCTGGCAGGGAGGAAGAGTACTGATTCTTCGTGCCCAAGCTGCCCACAGGAGCCCTAAAGAGGGGACTGGACTAGCCCATTTCTCCCCCTCTGGGTTTGGAGAAGGACTCTGCATCTTGCAGTCAAGATTGGAGTCATCCAGTAAATGCTATCCGGAATAAGGCCCCGGATTAGAAGAGCCCAGAAACCCAGAATGATCAGGGACAAGAGGGACATTGGTTTCATGTACTCCCTGGTAAGCTTTCTTCAGGTTAAAAGTGAAGGGCAGTTAGGGCTCTAAGCCTCATGGTCAGGAGGGGTTCTGAGCACACCTTGGGTACAAGGATCAGCAGGATAGGAGATTCTAAAGGTAGCTTTCGCATTTCAAGACCGAGTAAGGTCATATACCCATACTAGAAGGTTCACAAGCAGATCAAACCATGACCCTACAGATGCGGCTTATGTGTAAGTATCAAGGTTACATAACAAGTCAAGAGGAGCCAGCTTCTGAGGTAAGAGCCAGAGGGCACACAGGCTCGAAGGGATAGGCTGGCCTCCAGCCCATTTAGGGAATGGGGTAATGGCTCAGTCAAGGCAAAAGAGCACATATCTAGATCACTTTAAGTTTTGTTCTGCATTAACCATATCAGAAACAGACTGATTTAATCACAAAAATTTATTAGGGAATATGTAAGTCCAAATAATCACTCAGGGCCAGAGAACAGGGCTCAGCCAGAAACCCCACCCAGAGAGCACAGGCTAGAACTGCTTCAAAATCCCACCACCACCTCCAAGCAGGAGTTACAAGATTAACTAAGAAAGCAAGGTGAAAATACTTTCGTTTCCATGATGGGAAAACAAATGCATCTAGAAGGGGAAACACCTAGATCAAGGGAGAATATAGATTCACAGCAAAGAGATATTTAAGTATTTACTAAGTCTACCCCTTTTACCACCTAACATCAGTATTTACTCTTCCTCCTATACTTTGACTATGATGCCATTGTTACTCAGAGGTCCATTCCCCAGTTCTAGAACAGCCACGTGGGCTATATTCTGCTGCAGTCCAGAAGATACCTTCTTTCAGATCTGTTCCCATCATGTTGTGATACTGTGACTTATGGACTAAGATGTATGCTCCATCTCCATTGTACATTGTAAAGGGAGGTAGACAGTAGTCCCTCTAAGGGAGATCAATACAGATCATTGTTCAGGACCTTTATTAGAAAGGCTACAAGGCCAATCTTATTTGAATCCATCTTAAAAAACCAACTCCACTGTTTCCCTTCCTCTAAAACTTCAGCTGCCTGGATTTAGATGGTGAAATGATCCAGACTGTCATTGTAGAGGGGAGTATACCACTAGTGTGAGGCTGCTAGAGCTCACTACTCTGCCTGAGCATTGGGAGCTTCATTGGAGGGTTCCCCGAGTGGGATCTATGCTTCTCCCACCCCCTCCTGCACAGGGGAATCCTGTTTTGACAGTCAATTACCCCAGCCCACATTAGAAACCAACCAACCCTCCCCCACTTAATTGCCTACTCCACATTTTCTCTACCTCCACTTTAACGAAGTGAGGTTCTTTTAGTACCGTCCTTCCTCCTCTAATTACTCAGGTTTCTAGACTAGCCAAGCCCAAAAGTCCAGGAAGAGCAATCCAGTTTTCAGAATGGAACCTTGGCAGGTACAGTAAGAGGTACCATATTCATGCCCACCACGTATCCAAGAAGTCTGGTGAGGAGAACACCATCACCTTCATCTCTTGTTAAGAATACTTAAGACATCCTCCAAGGCTGTATTCCAGGCTCATGGCAGTGAATCCCAGGTGGTACCATGATAGAAGTTTCAATAGACTAGTTCAACATCTTAAAAGGCCAGTTCCTTCTGGGAGAGAATGCATGCTAACACCAGAGAATTCAAAGGGCTTCAGCCTATTGATTTAGGTAGAGAAGAAGTTCCTTCCTCATATGCAGCGCAGCATGGGGACAAAGCTGAATGTTACATCCAAATTCATGAATAGCTTTGACTTACTTGGGCAGGGAAAGTTGTAAAAGCAAGTTATGGGTCTGTTCTGGTAGCAAATAGCCACCCCACTCCATGATAGGATTCCAGTGAAGGGAACCCACCATCAGATAGCTCGCTGCTCTCCCAAGCTAAAGGTGCTTTATTTTATTTATTTTATTTAATTTTTTTTTTATTTATTTCTAGGAGAGAGAGAGAGAGAGAGAGACAGTGTGAGCAGGGGAGGGTCAGAGAGAGAGGGAGTCACAGACTGAAACAGGCTCCAGTCTCCGAGCTGGCAGTCAGCACAGAGCCCAACGCGGGGCTCGAACCCACGAACCGCGAGATCATGACCCAAGCGAAAGTCGGACACTTAACCGACTAAGCCACCCAGGCGCCCCTGAAGGTGCTTTATAAAGAGCCCAAGGGTCCACTGTTGCTGGCAAGTGGTCTCTTAGCAGCTGTCTGTTCAGTCTTTGTGAGAAGTTCAAAGTGATATCATGTGTAGCCTTGACCTTGCCCCCATAGCACTCATGAGTCTATTAAGTAAGCACTTAGGCACCTGAGGAGGGAAGCTTACCTGTTTAAGTGCAGACCCCCTAGCTCATCTAATGAGAATCCTCCAGAGCGAGGCCTTTGTATTTGGCAAGGGCTATCTCTACACTTTAGTGACAAGGAGGCTTAGGCAGGAAGTACACAGGTAGAATTCTTAGAATGGACCTAATCATGCAATCTTGCTCCTTCTAGGTCCATGACCAGTCAGGCACATTCTTAGCATCTGACAACAGATCTACATAGAGGTTTTGGACCATGGGTCTTTTTAGGCAAAGAAAATAGCCTGCCCAAAGTCCTACTTGTTAAGAGGCCATACCTGTGGTCCTTCATGGTCCCCCTTGAATGGGGCTATACTGCCATGGTTTATACCCAGTTGATACCAGTATGTTGTCTGGCATTGATTATAGTGTTTTCTCTAGGAGTTTTCTCTAAGAGTCCTAGGTATGAATTGAGGAATAGATGGGCAGTGACAGGTATTGTCCTGCTGTTAGCCAACTATTCATATGATTTACAGGTTTTCTTAGGACCTACTTGGGCCCTAGATCTTAAGACTTCTATTTGATGGACCACTAGGCGTGCTCAATGATGACTGGGTACATCATCAACCACCTGGCTCACACAGGCAGCATTCACTTTCCACTAGAAAGCAAAGAGCAGGTCAAGCTCTACTTCAACAGCAGGTACTTACAGAAAGCAGCCTGGCTTTGCTTTAAAACCCTAGGGGCCCCCACTGAAATTCTCTAATTAGGGCTAGGCAACAGCTCCATAGAGCATCTCAATTCACTAAAGACACTTGGACACCAACATTCTAAGTCATGGGAGCCAAGGAGCAGAGCTGTCCAACTACATCCCATTCTGGCAACTCTTTCACATTCTGGATGTCACTCAATCAGCCTTCATGTGACCACTGAAGCTGGAGCAAACAGCACATGCTGTCTTCAAAAATCAAAGCCATCCACTATGTGTTGTGCTTCTCACTGACTAGCAGATGGAAGTATGGTGCAGCAACAGTACATCCACTACAGTGTGGCTTTGGGGGACAAGCTACTCCCTTGGAACAGCATGAAAGGTGTAGCAAGTCAAGACGGAGCTGGAATGGTCATGGGACAGCTTTAAAGACCTCTCATTCCACATGCCACAGGCTGAGACTCAGCCTTTCATACCAGCTGCACCATCACAGCCGTCAGCCTCAGCTGGGCCAGCATGCCTGTGTGCTTCCCATAAGGTCTGGTTCTTTCTGCCAGCCCAGCTTGCAGGCAGGGCTCCCGGTCATAGCAACAAAACCAGTTCTGGCCATTTAAGCAGAAAAATGAACTCTTGATGAAGGCTGGGGGGAGCTTACAGAATCCTCAGGAGGGCTGGAAGATGGGGCTCCAAGGTCACCAGCAGACCGGTCTCTGGTCTGAGCCCCCACCACTGAACACCAGGTGCATCCGGTGCCACTGATGGAACACAGATGTGGCCGTTTCCACCACTGGTTGGAGCTGACCCCTTGCAAAGGTCCATTAGCAGAGAGAGAACCAAAGTCCTAGAAGCTCTGCCCCATTGGCTTCTATTCCAAATCCAGGGAGGACACCTGACCGACACACCTCTAGATCCTACCTGCAAGAGAGGTCAGAAAAGGGTTACCCAGATTTCCATTTCGGTGGTGGCACATGGGCGCTGCTTCCGACTAGGGCTGATAGGATAGAGATTCCTCCAGCCACTGGCAGACTAAGACACCAGGTAGTACCTGTTCAGGGGAGATAGAAGCCCCTCACCAGCCCTCCTGCCATGTTAAGGGAAAGCCAGATCCAAGTCTCCTGGCAGATACTTACTGGTTTGTTGCCCAGAGTCACTGAGAGTATATTCCTGAGGCCACATCGTGACCACCATGAGACAGGCCAGCTTCCTAGCAAGGGTCTGAGCTGTGAGTTTCCCCAGCAGGGTGCCAGGACATGCTGGTTCCAAGCAGAAAGCAGGAGGAGGGGAAAGAAAAGGATTTTCACAGCCTCATTAGGATGACACCAGAGGTCCACACTGCCACATTGAGCCCCCTTCCACCCATGCTTTTTGTGACCTAGCTCTCACAGTTCCATCCACAATCCTCCTGCCTCAGGACTCCTATGCTAGTCTAGAAGCAGGGGCATGTGAAGGGTTTCTGCTACCGCCCACCCGCAGACGATGGGCTCATGCCTCCTTCAGTCAGAGGCTATGGTGTGAGGGCTCATGGCCTCCAGATACGCCTTCATGGCTGGGGAGTGGGTTTCACATGTAGTCCTGGGCCTGATCTGCTCCTTACTCTTGGTCTCCAGCAGACACACTACCTTTCCTGTCCTTCAACATTGACTCTGGTCCACGTCTTCCTTCCAGGTTTCCTCAAGAATTCAGGAATCTACAGAAATAAAGCAGAGGCCAGAGCAGGGATCCTGGGAACAGAATCAGTCTCCCACCATGGTGACATGCGTGTGGAGGTGGTCTTCCACTTTCGGCACAAGGCTCCGGCGCCTGGTGACATGACTGGGCTCTGTCGAGGCCGAGATTCACTACTGACCCAGCCTCCCTGAAGTACGTGCCCCTTGGGACCTCACATGGAGAGTGGTCCGGGCCTCACAGTTAGGTATATGCAGAAACCCAAATCCCATGACCCATGGGGAGGGGGGGATGGGGGGGGCAAGCAGGGAGTTTTTACCTGAACAGACCTCCACAGGCAGTAACTAGCATATGGGGAAAGTCTCCAGCCAGAGTTGAAAAGCCATTTCTGACAGCATGAAACAGAGGCCTCCAGGCTGAAGTTTTGTTCTAGGACATTGGCTTAGTCTCTGAAACAACTTTGGTTCTCGGACAAATCAGGAGCCCAGTGTGTAATGCAGGTGCAAGTCAACACTAGGGCTGTGAATCCTGGAAGCGGAGAGGACTTAGCCTTCTCAACACATCTGTCTGCGGCCAAAAGGCCACTGCCATCACAGGGGCCAGCCTGGCAGTTTGCTCAGTCACCTGCTTGTTCTGGACTCCACCAGAAGGATGTGTCTGTCACCACACACAGGAAGAGAGAAATAGGGATTTTTTTCCTTCTGTGCGTGTTTCATGCCTGCTGGGAAGATTTTTGGATGCTTCATAGCAATGACTGTTGAGGAATGCACTGCTTGTTTATTCCATCCAATGTCCTGATGTGACAGCCAGCTGAAGGGCTGCCGCTGACCAAAGTGATATACCGCTTTGCCTGCAGTATGGACCAGGGGCCTCTCTCCAAGCCCATTGGTCTCTAAGCTCAGCTTCCCCAAAACAAGTTCTGGTTCAAGAAGGGACAGACTATTGCTTTGAAATGCCTTCAATCCTTCTGGAAAATTCTAGCAGCTTCTCATAGCTGCCAATGCCTCAGGTCAGTCATCTTTGTTTGACTCCACGCAAGGTCCCCTGGTCACCACCCTCCGGGCTGTAGAAGGTTGATTCTCCTTCCTGCTTAGTCCCCCTTTACATCCCCCCATCTCTCTCAAAGGGTCAGGCTGAGAAGAGAAGGTACCCCCTTGTGTTTTGGGGGGTATTGCACCCCTGGCCTTAGCCTGATCTCAGGCGGAGCAAAGGGCAAGAGGGCTTCGACAGACTTCACTCAGAGCTGCCCTTCTGCTAAAGATACAGAACCTGTTCTAACCCGTGCTGCTAGGATTTCACTGGATACAGAGTGGTCTACGCTTCACCATAGCACCGTGATCTCCTGGTGGGGAAATAGAAAGTTTGGGAGGCCACAGCACCTGGGAGAAAGGTCTACAACTTCTCTCAGCAGAGGGTCCAGCACCAGGACCAGGCAATTACTTTTCAGTGTTTAGAAGCATGACTGGGACACTAACATTTCAGCAGGTGTTAGGGCTGGGGATCATGAGAGATGCTTAGATGGACCCAATTGTCCTGGTCTTGTCTACAAGCCCTCTGGCTCAAGCCCAGCCCTTTGGCACTAATTTTAGCAACCATGGTTCATGTGACAGTTCTACACCCTTTTGTTAAGGCCAGGCCTCAGATCTATGTGAAGACCTTAGAACTGCTAACACGTTAGTATCTTATTAGTTCATTTCCACTACCTGCCCTTTTCCAATTTCTACCCTCTGTGAAACAAATGCCACCATCCCCAGAAATGCTGTCTGGGTCCAGCCAGGCAGATTCCAGAAGATGCCATCCCCTTCCTTCTGCCATCACCTGTATTCCACTGATGCCTTCTGCTTGAGGCGTTGTTCCTACCTCAACACATCCTAACGCAGGGGTCAGACATAGCCTGCAGAGGCCTGGTCTCCCCAGAACTCTCCAGGCCTGTAATGCTGGCTTTCTGGTGATGCAAGTCTAGAAGGGCATGGGCAAACCGTTTTCTACCTGGAAGTATGTAACTCAGCTCTCCCTCCCTGTCCTCCAAGGCTCTGTTATTTGTTACATACTCCAGACTACTCCTTTGAGGCTATGGAAAGCATAGGGAGGGCATGAGACTTAAAGGGATGCCAGTCCGTCTCCACCTCTCCCCTGCATAGTACACTAAAGACATCTTTAGAGCCCTGGGCTAAGATCAGCCACCATACCCACCCACCACCTTCTGTATCTGGCCTTGGTCCTCCCTGGCCAGCCCAGGCCAACAGACCTAGCTGCTGGGGCCCCGGGCACAGCCTGACCTCAGTGTCCCTGGAAAGATTCATGTGCCACTCAAGAGAACCAGTGGTCCCGAAACTTGCTGCTTCTCCTTATAAACAGTCTCCCTCCTTGATCGAGGGGAAGACAGTCTAATGTGAAAGGAGTACACTTGACTTGATATTCATAAGACCCTTGTCCTCAAGGAAGAATTCAGAAATCGTATAGGACAGCTGCTGGCAGAAAATCCAAAAGGGGGGAGCCAGAGCCGCCCAAGAGGACAGCCCCAGCCGGACCAAGAAAGTTAGAGAACTCAGAGGCAACAGGCAGGTCATGGTCAGGAGTCCAGACACCAGACCGAATGTCAGACAAGCCTGAGGACCTCAGAGCTCTTAGAAGGAAGGCAAAAGAAAAATAAAGGGGCCCTGGAGAATACTCCTCAGGTATAGTAAGGAGTCAGGATGGGCCCTGGGATAGAACATCTGGAGGTATAGGAAGGCAGTCAGAGGCTTGATCCCAGGACATGGCTTCAACCTGAAGAAGGCAGGGCAGTCCACAACCCAGAGCCCACACTGGCATTAGGCCTTGAGCAACTGGAGGCAAATTCAAGAGGAGGCACTTACGGAAGAGAATGGAGGGGAACCAGTGAGGCTAAACAGAGGACGAAAGCCTAAGCCACCGGTCCCCTCTGAGGTGGACACTGCCATGTACAATATGTATTTCTTGAGAACACCTGGCCTGTAGCCCAGCAGGTGCCTGAGTATTACTGCTTTAAATCAAAACCTCAGCTGGGAGCACCTGGCATTGACTAGCACCCCTGAGCCCTGAAGGAAGCTGGGCAGCTCCACTTTCTGCAAGTGGTCTCCACTAAGCTGCTCTTTTCCAAGAGGAGATGCAAGTCTGAGCCCTGATTCAGAGGCCTAATTTCCATGCCACGTTTATAGTCCAGAGCTGTCACATGCTGTCTGTGACCTGTTATTCCTTATACCAGCCTCCTTAAAGGCATGGACTGGACTGTCTGTACTGTAGGTCATGACGGCCTGTGTCCAGTCATACATATGGAGTTACTGTAGAAGGTAGACCACCTAGAAAGTCTCAGGTTAAGAGGACATCCAGATGGCCAACAGACACATGAAACGATGCTCAGCATCCCTCCTCTTCAGGGAAATACAAATCAAAACCACACTGAGATACCACCTCACACCAGTCAGAGTGGCTAAAATGAGCAAATCAGAGAACTCTAGATGCTGGCGAGGATGTGGAGGAACGGGCACCCTCCTACACTGTTGGTGGGAATGTAAACTGGTATAGCCCCTCTGGAAAACAGTGTGGAGGTTCCTCAGGAAACTAACAATAGAACTCCCCTAGGACCCAGCAATAGCGCTGCTAGGAATTTACCCAAGGGATACAGGAGTGCTGATACATAGGGGCACATGTACCCCAATGTTCATAGCAGCACTCTCCACAATAGGTAAAACATGGAAAGAGCCTAAGTGTCCATCACAGATAAATGGATCAAGACGACGTGGTTTATCTATACCATGGAATACTACATGGCAATGAGAAACAATGAAATCTGGCCATGTGTAGCAACATGGATGGACCTTGAGGGCGTTATGCTGAGCGAAATAAGTCAGGCAGAGAAGGACAAATATACGTTTGCACATATAGGAGGATTAGGAGGAACTTAACAGAGGACCATGGGGGAGAAGATGGGAGAAATGGTGGGGGAAAGGGAGAGAGGCAAACCATGAGAGACTCTTGAATGCTGAGAACAAACTAAGGACTCATGGGTATGTGTGTGGGGCGGGGGGGAGATGGGCATGGAGGAGGGCACTTGAGGGGATGAGCACGGGGGTTATATGGAAACCAGCGTGACAAACTATTTGTAAAAAAAATAAAAATTTAAAAAAAATTTTACAGCTTTATTGCTGAAGTAAACTGCATATATTTAATCTGTAAAAAAAAAAAGTCTCAGGTTGGAGAAGAACAAGAACATAGAGGACATGTTCTGGGGTAACAGACTTAGAAGACATGTGGGACAGCTTAAGGAGTTGTAGGCAACCTTGGCTGTTTGTTCTAGAGTGAGGCTGGACAGAATAGCTCCTAGGAAGATCAGGACGAGATAGCACTGACCATGGGCTGGGTCTGGCCTCTGTCCAAGTGAACAGTAAATGCTTGTCTACTGTGATCTTGTAGAAGCTCCTTGGTCTTGTGGCCCTATCTTCTGAGAATACTGTTGATAGTTGGTCCTGAGGAGACTTTTCCCCCCTCAGGATTTTCACAAACTCTAGGCACACCAAGCTGACCATCTACTGTTTAGGCTATGTTATTTATAGATACATACACAGCTACATGACCAGTACGCCAGGGTCTCCATATGTAGAAATTCTAAAGCAGCTCCCAAGGTCAAGAATTCTCAGGAAAGACAGGAAGGACACGATGCTTGGTCAGGTTAGTCCAGCTGGGAAGGGGCTGGGACAACTTCTAACCACATTTATCCTTGCCCTCTAGAACCCAGTCCACAGAACCAGGGGGACAGGGAAAGACAACAGGACCGATTTGGCCTACAAAGTCTCATCCTATAGGTTAGGAGCAAACCGCAACTGCGGAGAATCCAGGCTCAGAGGCAGAACAGAAGAGACAGCTCTGAAAAAAGGAGCCCACCCCCAGACTGGGGTCCAAGTGGACCTCACTGAGGTCTGGGCCTAGCACCTGGGATAGCAGAAGACCACATACGAGCAGAGTGCCCTGATGCCAAAGTCCACAGCCACCAGAACAGAGGTCCCAGATTGCCTTCCCTCTAACAAGTTTGATGAGAGCAAAAAGAAAGCCCTGCAGACAAAGTTCCACTTACAGCACTGAGCAGGCCAGGAACCACGATGCTCACAGCTGGGTCCCCAGATGCCACCATCTACTACAGTTAAAGGGAAGGGAGGGACAAAACCCATTAGATCAAGTCCTAAGAACCACAACTGGAATGAGGCCCTACGGTCCATCGAGATTCTAGAACAAGCCAGTTATCTCTATACCTTGGCTCTTGCGGGGAGCTACCACCCACCTGGGAGGTAGGTTGAGGGGGCATCCAAGGTGGCTCCTGGGCATTCTGGGAATGCCTGAAGTGCCATTCCTGGAGATCTACCTGGCTGGACATCCACTGAGGCAGATACTAGGAGGTCTCTGCAGAGCAAGGCCAGCAGCCAATTTCTAGCCACTACCTCTAACTTTAAGGCAGGGACAGGAGCTGGACAACAAACAGCTGAGAGGCTAAAGCAAATCCTTCCTGATTTCAGGAGAGAGACCCTAGGAGATAGCCTTATCCCCTCAAACTTGCCTGCCACTGAACACTTCCCATCATGGAAGTGCTATGGAAGAGGCTGGTTTTTCTGGAATTAGATATTTCACTTCTGTGTATTCTATAACCTTCTCCACCTCAACATTTTATCTGCCTTATGCTGACCATCCACCTCCAGGCTTGATATTCTTCCAGTAGCCTTAAAATAGCAAGTCCCCAAAGACTTTCCTGTTCTCATCTTTGTTTTTCATTCTTCAGCTGTAAACTCTGGGCAGAAGAGAGGTCTGTCTGCAGAGTTCATGGGCCTACCTCAGCCTCCCAGGTATTTACCATCTGTACACCAACGGCTGAGTTCTACCTGCCTGCTGGATATCCTCTTTTTTTTTTTAATTTTTTTTAATGTTTTATTTATTTCTAGGAGAGAGAGAGGGAGAGAGACAGCGTGAGCAGGGGAGGGTCAGGGAGAGAGAGAGATACAGACTCTGAAACAGGCTCCAGGCTCTGAGCTGGCAGTCAGCACAGAGCCCGACACGGGGCTCGAACCCACGAACCGCGAGATCATGACCTAAGTGAAAGTCGGACGCTTAACTGACTAAGCCACCTAGGCGCCCCTGGATATCCTCATTTAGAGAAATCTCACAACCCAAACCAAAGTGGCCCTTCATTGAATGTTTTTGGCCTCTAAGGGACTCTAGAGGAGAGTACCATCTCTGCCAAGGTCATGCTGCAGCCCCAAAGGCCCTAGGTGACCAGAAGCGCTTTCCTGCTTCTCTCTCAATCCTGTTCAGTTCTACTTTCTGATCATATCCTGAGCCTATCCTACTTCATTCCACCTCAGCTTCCCTGCCTCAAGTTCTGGCCTCTTGTCTCAGGCGCTAGTAATTTCCTTCTAACCAGTCACTCAAACCCTCGTGCCAACCTCCTAGCTAGTCTCCATTGTGTAAGCCTGAATGATTATCCTAAAACTCATCAGGTCACCTGTCTCCCATACCCTGGCAAATCTCTTCTAGGGCTTCCTAGCATTCTAAGGATATACAACCAAGTCTTCAACTTGGTCTCAAGGAACCTCTGTGGTCTGACCCTAAATTCCTTGGGTCTGGCCTAAGTCTCTAGTGTCAACCGTGGCTCCCTTACAGCCCATGTGTTTAAGTCATACCAGCTTATCTGGCATCCGCTTGCCTTGATACCTTCAAAGAGAAATGGCGAACTATCAGCGACTTAAGTCCAATAGGTCACTGAGCAAGGAACACCTTGAAAACTAGGGTATTTGCTGGCAATTCCATATCTGTTTCTTCAGAGCTTAACACCAGACACTTGAGCGTCTAGACCTAGCTTCTGGAGGGTCCTATGGTCTGGGAAGGAGGATTCCTTCTCTAGTACCACCTCTAGTTTCTGCATCTGATAGTGCTGTGCCTGGACTATGGAGCTGCTCTGCTTAGGAGAGCTGGGGCCTCTGAGCTATGGGAGTCTTACAGGTGCTTAGCCTAGAGAGACCATGATGAAGACACATGTGAACTATTAGCACATGTCTATAGATCCTTAGTTGGTTTGGGGCAATCCTTATGACTGATGGAGACACTAAGACTCCCCAACCTTTCCTGACCACCACTCTACAACCCTACCCCCAACAAGCCAACTGAAAATATAGTCACTCAAGATTAAAAGATGCATTCCATTTCTATACCATGTCTAGTCCTGGAACCGTCAGACAAGCATATCACATACCCCACCCCTTGCCAGGCCAAGTCTTATTCCCATATATATATGGCACCTAAGATGTCCGGTATATATGAAAGTAGTAGGGGAAGTAAGTGCTTATACCTCTGGGTCTTAAGTGCCTGTCCTGAGCCAACCCGGAATTCCCTTTAGAGCCTCCATGCCACTTTTTGTTATGAAGTTTGTACCGCCTTTCCCTTCTGACCCCTACCTGCCACCAACTTAATACAGTTTTAGCAAGGTCAGACCCAGATACTCCCATTCACCTGCAACCCTGGGGCAGGATCTTTATTTCAGGCAGCAGCAGCTGCTACAGAAGCCATCTCTAAGTCCTGGGCTGCCATCTGACTTCCTGATGGATCTGCTCTCTGCTGCCCTGACTTTCCACCCCCCAGTGCTAGGAAAGAACTGACAACTTTCAGGAGCAGTCTTGCTAAGATATCCAGAGCTACAACTGTGGTGAACAGGCAGCCTGGGCCTTACCTGTGTCCTCAATACCCCCAACATTTCAAAGTCCATTGAGGAGTTGGATCCTCCCTGGATGAGAACTCCCAAACCCAGTTTTTGTCAGGAAGCCATTCCTGGGCTTTGGTGGAAGAGGGGGTTGATCAAGCTGATGAATTCATGGACTTAATCTGGGTACCTATAGAGAACATGTAGTCTGATATACCAAGTCCATGTTTACACACGATCTTAGCCAGAAGGCTAAGAAGTGATAACCAACTCCATGTTTCAGGACCAGGTCACAGGAAGGCCATTCTTCAAGCACAACTTCTATGTAGAGAGAGCTTGTTAGGTGTATAACTTGTGGAAGCTTCTCTGAAATCATGCATAGACAAAGGTGTAGGATTTAAGGAGTAGTCTCATCTGAAGAGACTGTAAGATTACCTATATGATCACCACCCTCTGGGACTCACAGCTACTTAAGACTAGTATATAGCCATGCATACCTGAGCTTGAATGGCAAGGAACACTTTGAGTGAACAAGTGCCAGGCCTGAGTTTCAAGCGTTCAGCATGTGAGGGAAGAGGCAGAAGTCTATGAGAAGGTCAAACCATAGGCAAGAGACAGGATCATGCTGGGGTGGACAGAAGCCTGATCAAGTTCAGGAAGACACAGCAGGCTCCCAAGCCCCAAAGTCCATTCTTGTCAAATTATTGGCCCTAAAATTCCTACGGCTACAATGAGGAGCAGTAAATAAACTTAAGGGGGCCAATACCCCAGAATAGCAAGAATTCTGATTGGAGTGGGTCCTAGGGTAGAATACACAGATAGGGAAGACCCTTGTTCTTGTCGACCAGAGCTCCCAGGCTAGTGGAGCTAATGCAGCCCGAATTCCCAGGGCTCAAGCCTGCTTGAAGATGTGAGGCCTGCCAATGCACGGGGGCAAGAATGGAGGAAGAGAAAATAGCACACTCTTACAGTTCCAGCTGAGGAGAACCATGCATGAGGACTTCCATAGCCCGTAGAGCTCAGACAGTAGCTTGGCTTTAGTAGCTTTTGATAGGACAGTCTAGAAGGATAGCCAGCCCTTGGCCAGTAGCCTTTCCAGGCCCCTACCAGGCTGCCACAGACCAGACTTGTTTCAGTATACAGGCTTAGGTAACTCCCAAGAAGTGGCCCTGACCCCCCCTAGCCTCCAGCTTGTTGCTACCCAACCACTTTAAGATCAAGGCCTTAGGGTTAATATCCAAAATCTAAGGAACTCAAACTCCACACCTGAAAAACAATCCAGGGAAGAGAAGATATGAACAGATACTTCTCCAAAGAGGACATCTAGATGGCCAACAGACACATGAAACGATGCTCAGCATCTCTCCTCATCAGGGAAATACAAATCAAAACCACACTGAGATACCACCTCATGCCAGCCAGAGTGGCTAAAATGAGCAAATCAGAGGACTCTAGATGCTGGTGAGGATGTGGAGAAACGGGCACCCTCCTACGCTGTTGGTGGGAATGTAAACTGGTACAGCCCCTCTGAAAAACACTGTGGAGGTTCCTCAAGAAATTAATAGAACTCCCCTATGACCCAGCAATAGCACTGCTAGGAATTTACCCAAGGGATACAGAAATGCTGATGCATAGGAGCACATGTACCCCAAGGTTCATAGCAGCACTCTCCACAATAGCCAAAACATGGAAAGAGCCTATGTGTCCATCAACAGATGAATGGATCAAGAAGATGTGGTTTATCTATACGATGGAATACTACATGGCAATGAGAAACAAATGAAATCTGGCCATGTGTAGCAGCATGGATGGACCTTGAGGGTGTTATGCTGAGCAAAATAAGTCAGGCAGAGAAGGACAAATGCCATATGTTTGCACGTATAGGAGGAACTTAACAGAGGACCAAGGGGAAGGAGAAGGGGGAAATAGTGGGGGAGAGGGAGAGAGGCAAAACATGAGACTCTTGAATGCTGAGAACAAACGGAGGACTGATGGGTGTGGGGGGACGGGAGGGGTGGAGATAGGCATGGAGGAGGGCACTTGTAGGGATGAGCACTGGGTGTTATATGGAAACCAACTTGACAAACTATTTGTGGGGGGAAAAAAAGATCAAGGCCTTGGTACATACAATGCTCTGTAGAAGATGCTGTTCCTAGGATAGCAACACCCTTCTAGAAGGGGGGCCAAGGGCAACTGATATTTAGCAGGGTGGGGGGTTCTCAGATGGCTCCTCTCCATCTCTGGCATCCACGTTGTTTCTATTAGAGGCCTTCCACTCAGTCATTTCTGTCGGTGCCATGAGGCTAATCCCCTGAGAACAGAGCCTGTGGTTTTTGCCTCTGTAGGCTAAGTGCCCAGGAGAGTCTGGTTCCATAGCAGCCACCTAGGACATCACTTCTGAGAGCAAGGCAGAGAGAGGAAACAGATGCCTCAACCCCGGAGCACAGTCTGGACCTCAGAATGACATCCCTGGAAGACATCTGGGTTTGTCACAGATGCAGCAATGGTGGTCACACCTGAGACTGCGGGGGTGGGTGGGGGGCAGTGGTAAAAACTGGTAGGGAGAACATTGCCCAATCCATGAGGGACATAGGTCAGTCCAAGTAATGCTAAGCTATGGTCTCAGAACAACTCAGTTCTAAGTGGCTTAACATGAAGGCTTACTTGCACTTAACATGAAGTGCAAGTCTCCAGGGTAAGGTGGTTTGTACAAGACTCTTAAGGCAAACCCAGGAATTGTTCTGTTTTCAGGTATACCATCTCAAGTGCATAACCTTCAGGGCCTCCTCCACATGCAAGAGAAAGCAGAAAAGGCACACCTACCCTCCGTGGTCTTGCACCAGGAGCAAGGTCGTTTCCATTTATATCAGTGAGAGTTTAGTTAGGTGACCCACAGTGCATGGAGACTGGGAATAAAGGGCCTGTAGATGGACACGGAGCATTAACAGCAAGATGCCCAAATTCCTGTCTCCACCACTACCTATTATGCTTACACAAGAAGTGGTATTATCACTCCATACCAACTACAGAGTTGAGAAAACACAGTTCCTGGCCTTCCAGGGACTACGAGGGATGTCCGAGGCAGCCTTGTGCGTGTCAAGTTTCACCTGCCACCTTTAGTGCTAGAGATACTGGCACAGAAAGACCTTCTGGTGCCAGCAACATTCAGAAATGGCTTTGAATACAGATGGACCAAAAAGCAAATCTCTCCCTTGGACGCAAAGATAAGTCATGTCAGGGCAAAGCCTATCTGAGCATGTCAGGCTATGCCAAAGCCTGCCCATCTTCCAACTCTCTGCTTCTCTGCCATCTGACTGAAGTTACCCACCCATCAGAACTTGGAGTCAGAAGTGCCAGCCTCAGATGTCCCATGGGCTGCAATTGGCATTAGCCCAGATGGGCTCACCCAATGTGAGCCACAGTAGGTCTGAGTAAGATTCTGTGAGACCACCTTCAGGCCACGGCCTGACCCAAGTCTCCATGGCACATTTCGTGCTAGAAGTTTGCAATCCCATACAGCCTTCCATACAACTGGAAACAGAGGCCCTCTTACCATTTACTGCCATATCCACTGCCTGTGATAGTGCCACAGCATGAATGCCCATGTACATTTAGAGGAATGTCATAGGCGCTGTTAACTGTAAGCTCACTCATCAAAGTGGCTGCTTTCCCCAAGATAGTACCCCTAGGAGCCTCAGTGAGAACATAAACATAAAAATTGCTAAAGTGTTCTTGAATAAGAAGCTACCCCTCTATCACCTAGGTGCTCCTGCTAGTGAACAGTAAATCTTAGCAAACTCGCTGTTGGAACAAATTGTGATGTGCAACAGCCGTTCACTTGAGAAGGATGGAAGATGGAGGATGAAAGGATTGCCCACCCCCCCCCCACCTCCACCAGCCCGAGAACCAGGATATAGCTCCTCCTGTAGTAGGGCACAACCTCTGCAAAGGATGCTGGGAGCAACTGCTGCTCTTAAGTACAGCACCCTAGATCCAGGCAAGAACTGTCAGTTTATGTAAAGATAGCTAGCAAATGGAGATTTAACACTGGATATTTGTGGAATACTGGAGTGAGGACATAAGGATTTCTTTTTAATCACAAGGAAATGAAAATCTAGACCATGATTGAAGGAGGCTACCACCTTAATCCAGTAGAAGTTTTTATCATTTGAGGTAGTCTTCTGAAGTGATGGAATATTAGCATTACCTATGATAAATTCGAGTTGAACATTCAACTGAACAAGCCTTTCGATGCAAATTCTAGATTCCAGGATATACAAAGGGTAGAGGGACAAGCCAAACACTAAGAAGCACCAATCAAGCCAGTCTAGAAGGTGGGACACTGCCGAACAGCTTACTTGGTCTCAAAAAATAATGATCAGAAGGAACTGTACTAGGTCTAACCAGACAAGGCTTGGTATTAGATTGAGAATTTTTTTTTTTTTAGACAGGCTATAGAAAACATCTTGGTGTTAATTTAAAAAATCTGAAATATGAATTAGAAGGAGTTCTTACTAAGGAGAAAAGAAAGGACAGGAAAAAAAGGTAAATCCCCTTTAGTCTCATTTTATGTGTAAGAGGTCTGGAAAGGACAGTACTAGACCATTACAGTAGCAACCTGATGGTCAGAGTGAGATTTTTGCTTGCCTACTTTCTATAGTAAAGATGTGCTATAACAAAATTAAAAGTGACTATAAAGAAGAATCTAGAGGAGTATGGTACACCTTGTTTGACTAAACCTGAATCCTTGATAAAGTTTTTAGAAATGATCCCAAGTTCAAACTCCTGGTATACCTGCAGGAGCACAGCTTTCTTCTTTAGGTAATATTAGATGTTCACTGGCAAGGCCACTCCCAAAGTGGCTGTAGTCAGGCTGACATGAGCATCCATCTCTGCCCACAGAAAGCCCACCACAATGGGCAAATGCCTCTGGGCCGGTGTAAGGAGTTGGAAGACCACTTTTTCCCCCAAGCTTGAGTATATTCTAGGGCATTCTAAAAGAATGTAACCTGTGTCCCAGCACTTTGTGTCAGAAGGATGGGTTCACCTCTATGGAGGGTCAGAATTAGTTACCAGCCAGGAGAAATTGTAGATCCATTCTGTTTACAAATATGGCTGCAAATGACTAAAGTCAGCTAATGGAATCCAATAGTGTATTTAAGATTACGATGTGAACAAGTACGTTTTGTGTCAGGAGAAAAGGAGGGTTCAGATTAAGAAACTAAAGTTTCTCTACACTAATACACAGGGGGGAAATTCCAGTAAGTTACTGGTTTAGAAGGAAAAAAAAAAATTGTTCTTAGATTTCTAAGAACCAACTTAAGAAAAAAAAGGTTATAATAGGATTCTTGAATAAGTGAATAGTCCATGGAAGAATTAAAGGCTTTTGTTCTCTCTAGATTAGTTCATAAATTCAAAGTAATCTGAAAATCCTTGCTTAATTTGAAGAGCTCAAGTTGACTTTAAAACCTATAAGAGGTCCTTAAACAGCTAAGTCAACTGTCAGGAAGTATAAAGGATAGCCTTAGCAACAAAGTGCGATAGTGAGAGGCAGTACACATGGTATTTGCACAAAAACAGAGCAAGAAACAAGACCCAAGTGTGCATAGGAACTAAGACAAAGGAGCTACCAGACCAGTGGTAGAGTGAGCTTGTTAAGCAGTACAGGGAATGCCAGCTTATTCTAGAGAAAAATAACTGAATACCATACACTGTTTCAATTTTTTTAGAAAAGCCCTTTAGACATGGTTTTTATAGAAGTCTAGATTAGAAAATAGAATGTACAGGTTACATGACCTGGTGATGGTAATGACTTCTAAGACCCTACTCCAGCACAAACCAAAGGACAGTTGACCAAAGTTAAGTTTCTGTTCAGTGAAAAGGTACTGTGAGCAAAGTTCTTTCAGGAAACAGATTGAGTGCAATATAAAACCACTGAGGGACTATTTGAATAAGAAGTCCTTAAATAAGACCGATGGGAACCCCAAAAGAAAAGGCAAAGTCAAAGATATCCAAAATGCAGTCATAAGGGTCCAAACTCAGTAACACAAAGGACATGGAGATCCCTTCATATCCATTAAGCTGGCAAGTGCTAGAAAGCTGGCATATAAGCTATTGGTAGGGACACAGGGATACAGGAATATTCCTACACTGCCATGGGACTATGTACTGCGACAGCCATTCTGAAGAACAATCTGGTATCATTTAGTCAAATGAAGTAATTCTATTCCTGGAGGTAAAACCCAAGATGTTTGTCCTGTAGGTAGATAGGGGCACATGTATAAGGGTGTTCTTTTCCATATTTGCAGGGACAGATGGAGGCAATTAGGGGTCTGTTCCTGGGAGAGCAGCTAGGAAAGGTATGTGGCTACATGCCATGTAATATCAGTTAACAGGTAATAGACCAGGTATACACATAGTGGAAATCTAAGATCTAGTGGGGAAGAGACAGGATGACTCTTCAATATACACAGGCTTTATAAATCATGGAAGACAATCATTCTGACTCTTACCTTACACGTTGGATTGGTTGCCTGTGGGTAACCGGGAAAGGAGAATGGGTGCAGAGAAAAAGAAGGATCCCTACATAGGGCAATAATGCTTGAGTTAATGATACCCACTATCTTGTGGCACACAACGGTCTCCCCTGGAGCTTTGACAGCTAAAGATACCATCTTGGAAGAGTGTTGGGCTTACAAAGGGCCATGGCAGGCTAGGAGGCTAAAACCTGTGGGCTTATTTCTTGTACTAAGATACCAAAGAATTTTAAGAGCCCCTGCCTTGATTTATAATATGTCCAGTTTCTTCTGCCTAAGCAAGGATTACTTAGTATGGATACCTTGACTGAGTAGGCTTCCTGCCGTGCATAATCCTAGCAACCACACTCTGTTTCCTAGGAACACATCTCTGCAGTTCTAATTTTCTTCAGTAGCACAGGCCACAAAAGGACTCCTCCCTTAAGGAGCGCTTGGTCTCCTCTTGACCCTTTAATGTCAACCTAATCAGAGCCTCTTCTCCCCATTGTTTCCTGAATAGGATTCCAGAATCTATGAGAATTCAAAGGGAAAATACCTGATGGGAAGTGGCAGAACCACCTTAACCCAAGAGCATATGGGGCTGGAAGCAATAGAATTTAGAAGACAGGGGGTACAAGAACTGAAGATGTGTCTTATTCCTCATGGGCAGTTTAAAGAACACCTTTTTAGGAACCTGGTACAGATGCCAAGACAATTGTTGATGACTCCAGCCTTGACAATTCTGCTCTTATATTAACTCTAAAAAGATAAAGAACTCGAATCAGAAAGTAAGCCATTAATAGCATTATGAAGGTCTGAGAACTCTTGCTGAATTCCATGTTCTTTTGTGTCTGAATGTGTTGACCTATAATCCCTGTGGCCATATACTAACTCCTACTTCCATGTGGAATTGAATTTTGTCTCCCCAACATCAGGTAGTACTTCCAGGACCACTAGATGCCCCTTTCTAAAATCTAGGTTAAGATGGCAGAGGAGTTATCCTGAAGCAGAGATTTCTCACCCCCTCTGGATTATCCCACTCCTGTTAGCTCAGGTGTGATAAAGCACACTCATTCCTATATGGTCTCCTTTTATCCTGACCAGCAGACATCATGTCCATGCTAGGGAAGGTATCCAGATTTAGGAATCCCGCGGATTCAGGGCTAAGACAGTCCTGGATGGGGAAAGGGTCTTATCTAGAAGTTAAGTTCCATCAGTAGGATAAAGTTCAAGAACTTTTGTTCTTTACTGTGAACTAGAATTTGCTACAGGAGCTTAGACCCCACCCGAGGACTCTTGGTACAACTGAGCCTCCTGGTTTCTATAGTTAGCAGGAGTCCCCTCTGAGGGTCGATACCAGCTTCTTTCTTAGCAGCCTTTATGCCCCGCTCCTGGGAGGAGCCAAAGATCTTTAGTTTGTCATGTTCTCACAGGCATAGCCTGATCCAGACCATGCCCAGAATTCCAATGGTGCCTCTACCTCAGTTTCCATGCAGTAATTGCGGTAAAGTCTAAATAGGCTTCACCCCCTGTGAAATTCAATTCTGTGTCAAGTGACCAGGCACCATGACTTAACAGCACAAATTCTTTATAGTCTAAAATCCGGACCTGTAGAAAATCTAGGTCAGCCCATGAGCCACCCAGGCTTTGCTAGGCAGACCTCAAACTTTGCCAGAGATAGATTTTTATGGTTTCCTGGCTCCAGGAGCCCAGAAAACCAAAGCCAAATGTCAGTTTAGAGAACCAGGAGATGTAAGTTAGCCAGGAGACACCAGGGCAAGACACTTCTGACCTCTAGGCCACTGGACAGCTCTAGTGGTCCCTACCAGACCAGTGATTCAATTTAATGGAAAGGGATGGGTGCCTGCAGACATGATTGTACGGAGAGCAAGGAGAGCTAAAGAGCAACAAGACGCAGTCAAGCAGAAGAAAGTGACCATGGCAGCAAGGAATAAAGGTTTATTAAGGTCATTTTTCAGCCAGAAGCATCAAATCCAGATGCCATATGCAACAGAGTTTCTGGCCAGGGGTCTATTCTTTACACCTAGGACAAGAGTTTAAGTGGGGTTCTGGAGCTTAAGGGCATATAAAATGTCATGTTCAAAGGTCTAAAGGGGAATCAGGACCAAGAGTGAGGTCCTATGCCCAGCTGATCCTAAAAGAATGTAGCTGCCAGTCTTAACGTGAGTGGCTGCAGCTACCATTTCTGTTCTCCATTGTTGGCAATCAAGGGCTCAGGTAGCAAGGAGTAAAGTCAAGAAAGACCCTACAGAGAAAGACAATGGGGAATATCAAGGCACCAGAACATAAGCAGCAAAGGATGCCCAGATTCAGACTCCTGTATTGGTGGATATTCTTGAAGATAGTTCCTCTTAGGAAAAGAGGTGAAGTTCAGTGGAAGTGAAAGAAAGGAAGTCTACATATCCAAGTATATTCTATGTGTCCGGTCTTATGAAAAGCCATCTAGAGAAAAGCCCTCTAGGTACTCCACTAAATCCCAGGAATCTTCCAGCATAAGGGAGGCCTATGGCCAGCTTTCATATCATCCTTCTAGTCAAAGACCATGATGAAAACAGGTAAAGCTGAGCAACAGCTTGTTTATAAGCATGTCCACCCCATCATTGGGACCAGTGCCAATACACAATATGTCAACTGGCAACCCAGGAAGAATTCACATGGCTAATAAGTATTCTACCATAATATTTCAAAATATATCTTCAGTTGGGATCATGTGTATGAACTAAAAGCTTAGGACTAGATCTGGAATGATCTGCTCTATACAGAAATAGTTATGTCCTATTTTCTTTCCCTGTAACAGCATTATTGATAGCCTATAGTAACCAATACATTCTTGAAATTAAAGGACCATTTATAATGTTCCTCATGTGGAAAGAGGTTTCTAGTATGGGGGAAAGCATTTACTAGGTTCTTGAGATGGTGACCAAAATCTCCGGCAAAATTAGACTCTTGGATGATGCCATAAGCAAGCATGGAAAGAAAGCTCTACACAACTGGAAGAGGATAGGATTCTTCTCTTTTGGAAGATAGAGAGCTCTGCCTTACCATGTGTGCAGATGCAGCAGAAAAATGGTCCCAAGGAGCAATAGTAGAAGCTAAGACAACAGGGTCTTGTGAGAACAGACTCAGTAAGAATCTACCTGCCTGAAGGCCCAAGCCAGGGGAGAACAAGAAAGGGACTGTAGTTTAATCCTACTGGGGAGCCCCTGCCATGATGCTACTGGGGGCGGGGGTGGAGGCGGTCTGTCAGGACCAAGGACAGTCACACAGCTTAACCATGAAGCTGTAGCTAGCTTATAGAAAGCAACAAGGCTGCTAAACTGAGGCAACATGTATTAACACGAGGCAGTACTAAGATAGAACCACCCCAAACAAGATGGAGAGCCCTAGAAATCCTAGAGACAAACATGGAAAAACCAGGACAGAACTAGTCCAAATGGGCCCATTTCACACAATGGCTGAGAACAGGAGCAAGAGGGGCCCCAGAATGAAGAACACACCTTGACGTGCAGGCAGGAAACAGAGCTTCTGGCAAGGAGAACACCTCTGCTAGGAGACTCAGCTCAGTGACAGCATAAATGGCAAAGGAAAGAAACAACCCAGGAGTGGCACTGTGGACCCTCATGAACTAGTTGCTTAGTACAATGTATCCTAGTATACTTGAGCTCACTTGAAGGACAAGGAAGAGTCTCTCAAAGATAAAACAGAATTAGACTTGAGAATTATTGAGAATTGGATTAAAAATCCCAAGAAAACAAAAAACAAAACAAAAAAACAAAACAGGTCTCCATCATCCCCAAATACTCATTCTAGAAATTGTCTTTCAGATGTTTGAGTAAATTCCCATGATCTGCTCAGCCAGGTTGACCAATACATCCAATAGTCAAGCTTAGAAGGATTCTAGAAACCAGGTTTTCTTCCTTACAGACCCAGATCTTACATGTATCTTTAGATTGTGTTCTTATCAATGGAACAGTCCCAGGCCCTATTTCTGGCCATGATCCACACAGGCAACACAAGCACACAGCAACTCCTTTTCTCTATGGTCTCCCGACACAGCTGGCTCCTTTGATAACAAGGGATTCTTACCTCTTCTAGCATGGTCCCCTCTAGTATCTATCACCAACCAGCTTTTGTTTTGTTAATCCTCCTGAAAGGCTAGAGGGAGAGTCTAGATTTTTCCCAGTTACTGATTGACCTAGAGATGGCCACCCCCACCAGAACCCTAGGCTGCCAGTAGGTCTGTCTTAGCTTTCAGACAAAGTTTCATGAGGGTGAAGCCTACCCCTAATGGAAGTATAAACCTTATAAGGTGACCCTCCCAAAAAAAAAAACCAGCCACCCCAGTGGAGCCAGCCCTTCAGCATCAAGTCTAGACCTTTGAGTTGCCAGCAGGATCCAAGACGCCCTTTCCATGAACCATTTGAGCCATGTTCAAGGCCACCAGGGCCTGTGCTGCTTGGCCCACCCAGGCTCTGCCAGAGAGGGAGATAGGTCAGGAAGGGCCCATACACTGCTCCCTAGGATTCCTTGCCACTTACCCCTGGGACTTTGAGGCCAAGTCAGTGCTTAAGAACCAGGGATATCCCATAAGATTTATGTTGGCACAGCAGGCCTGGTAATACCAGCCTTTCGGAACACACGATGACCTAATATGCCTGCCGTGTCAGAGTTCAGCTTTAGAGAAGTGGCGCAGGGATGTACCTATGTTTTGACTTTTAATATCCTGTTCTCAGGTTAGAGAATGGAAGGGGAAAGCTAGATCTCTTAAGAGTTTTAGGCATGCACAGCCTGGAGGAAGTGGATGGAAATTGTGACCACTGTATATACACCCACATCTGTTGGCCCTGATGCCGGCTACCCACCTAGGGGTGGAGCAATAGTGAAACCAAGTACCTTTACCAACAGTCTGTCCTGACAGACTCCACGCTGAGCACCTGGTTTATAACACTGAAACAGTCTATATGGAAAGGTAAATCCTGTAAAAAACAGGAAATCGCATATTTAGAATCCCAGAGGACAGTCTGTAAGACTCAAGTTCTCACTGAAGAATCAGACTTGTGTTAAACAGGCCAGCGAGAAGCAATACAAACTACATACCATCCTGATACTATGGGACCCAGGACAGGGGTCCCAGGTAGAGGGGAGAGAGAAGTCTTGGACATGCAGATAAGTCAGGCCACAATAAAGGACTCAATGGGGATCTCTGGTTTCCAACCTCTGGTGATGTTATGCTTCTGGGGAACATGGCCACAGGTACAACAGGAAGATGAAGACATCAGGGCACACAAAGCGTCAGACCTGGGCAGGTTCCCAGCCTGAGGCAAAGCCAGGTGATGGCTGACATCTCTAGGTGACACAAGTATCTAAGGGACCTCCAATGACTGCAGGGCATTCCAGTCTATCCAGGCCCAGGAAGCTAACCCATCTCCTAGCCAGAAGTGTCCAGCCCAAAACTCTCCTTCCATTCTAGAGGTACAAGATGCCTGTAGCTAGATACACAGGACACCCTTCTTAGAGAGCCTCACATTCTGGACTTCCCATATTTCTACCTTCCTGAGAACACTAGATGCCATTCGTCTGAAACATAGGGATCCCAGAGGTACTGGGATCTCAAGCCTAGGTTGGGATCCCGACGATACCTCACCATAGTCAACACCAGCACAGCCAGATGACTTCTACATTTTACCTGAGCAAGCTGCACTAGAGGACAGGTGGGGCTCTTGAACCCCCATTTCCTCCCCCCCTCCAGCCAGTATACTCCAGCATGCCATCCTTGACCCTGAGGTGAGAGCAGCACCTCAACACCCCAGCCTGACTTCAGAACCAGGCTTGTTCCTGTAGACCTGTTTCCAAGAAGTGAAAAAGATGTCAAGAAGATATGCTCCTGGTCTCCCCCATCCAGCAGGTTCCCCTTACCTCTGGCCTTCTGGGGTCACATGGCAGAATGCCAATAACCTTCAGTGGTCATGAATGTGGCTGAGACACCGAAGTCTAACTCTGGGAAAAGCCACGGTTTTAAGAAAAGAGTGAGCAGTTGTAGATAGCACTAGTCTAGAACAGACCAATAAGGGATTTAAAAGTCGACCGCAGAAGTATAAATTCATGGCCAGGACAAGGACACAAAGTTTGGGGAACATGCCAACCTAATGAAGGACCACAGCTGGACTGGCCCAGGTAGAACTAAGCAGAGACAGGATTAGATGCTTTGGAAGTCATGGTCTGCAGGACCCCGGTGGAGCAGCTCAGAAGGCAGCCCACCTGATGGCAGTGCCAAGAAGTCTCAGAAGCTCTGGGCCACTTAGGCACAGAAAGCAGGGAACAGGTGCACAGGCTGCCCAAAGTTGCTGCAGGGCCCTGATGGGATGGGCCTTTAAATTGGGAGAGGAAGGAAGATCTGGTCTCAGCAAGTTTCTAGTGTGCAGTGCAGTAGTACAATCTCCCCTAAGTGGCAACTATGTGAGGGCTGGATTTAGCAAGTTGATCATGCTAGTTATTTCTGGGTGTATCAAGTCATGTTCTACACTTGATTCAGTTTTGTCCATTACACCTTTAGAACTGCTCTTAGAAGGTAGAGGTGACATGAAGGTCTATCTATAGGAAGCCATCAAGAAAGGTTAAGTAGTTACTCAAGAGGGAAGGGAGATTTTTCAGGCCACATGATGCTTTGTAGACTTGAACATAGAACTTGCCACTGAGCAGCATACCCAGCCTCCCATGCCATTAAAACGGTCTGCTTTTAGCAACCAGAACAGAATCTGAGGAGTTTAAAATATAGGTCTTGTGAAACAGGACTTTATGTAGGGGATGAGCAAGGAGGAACAGACCTCCAAAATGCATGATCCCTCAAGCTGGGTTAAGAATATTCAATTTCTGGGGTGCCTGGGTGGCTCTGGCAGTTGAGCATCCAACTTTGGCTCAGGGAATGAGCTCACAGTTCATAGGTCCAAGACCCATGTCGGGCTCTGTGCTGACAGCTCAGAGCCTAGAGCCTGCTTCAGATTCTGTGTCTCCGCCCCTGCCCTGCTCATCTGTCTCTCAAAAATACACGGTAAAGAAGATTTAAGAAAAACAAGATATTCGACTTCTAGTTCCTGGTTCTATGCGGAGAACACTTTGGAAGTTGCCACTCCCAGTTAAGGCTGAGCAAACCCCCTCCAGAGAAGGTCCCAGAAGAGGGAGGAGGACACAGGTTAAGGCACTATCCCAGAGATTGGGGAGACTGGCAAACGCAGGCAGCTGCAGGTTACCAAAGCAGACACTCCAGAGCCGAGATCAACTGTGGGGGAGTGCCAGGGCAGGAAAACCTCATGAATCCATGAGCTGCTGCAGGTTCAGTATGGACGATGCAGACTTAAGCTTTAGGGGGACCCCATTATGGGGGAGCTGTGTGCAGCATTGTAAGACTTCCAGGAACTTGACCAAGTGAACATTAGGAAAAACTCCTGGCTCCAACAAGAAAGGAAAAGGACTCATTTTGAAATATGCCAGAGTATATACCTGCCCCAGGGGAAGTTAGTTACCTAGCCCCTAACCTGCCTAACTGGGTTTCAGAGCCTAACCTGCCTGGGGAAGTGCTCAACTCTAGCCATCCTGTGCCACCTCAGGAGAGGGGGCGGGGCGGGGCGGGGGGGAGTGAGGAGACTGAGAAACACTTCGAGTTGAGTCCAGAGGTGCAAGCTCACTAGGAGAGGGAGACTTAGACCTAATCACAGGACTACAGATCTGCCCAGCCCCTTAATCAGCACATTAAAAGCCTATATATAGGAGGCTCAGTCGGTTAAGTGGCTGACTTCAGCTCAGGTCATGATCTCATGGTTTATGGGTTCAAGCTCCATGTTGGGCTCTGTGCCAACAGCTCAGAGCCTAGAGTCTGCTTTGAATTCGGGGTCTCCCTCTGTTCCTCCCTGCCTTCCTCTCAAAAACGGTAAGAAGTTTAAGCCTATTTACAACAGTTCCTTTCACCTAGTAGGTCATGTCTGGCTATCAAGTAACAAAGCATGTAGGAAGAAAGCCACACATTTTAAAGACACAAAGCAGACATTAGAACCAGACATGGCAGGAATGTTGGAATTAGACTAATATGCAGAGGACCCTAATGGACAAGGTAGACAGCATATAACAGATGGGCAGTGGAGTCAAAGATGGAAATCTTAAAGTAGTGCCACAGATTAAACCACACTAATGGAAACAAGGTCTTTTATGTGCTTATCAGGATGGACAGCAAGAAAGAACCTTCTATGATCAATGAAGACTGGTATAACATTCATAGTGTGAATACTAAAAGGAAAAAAACTTAAACAATTATTGCAAAAGGTCACCAAATTGAGGTCAGAAACCAAGCCAGAGATCTCCAAGCAGAAGAAATGCCTGAAGAATTATACCTTATTTTCAAGTTATAGGAAGTTTAAAATTCCTGGAAGTTGTGGGGAGTGAAGTTGTGGGTTGAGAAACCGAATTAAGACTTACATCCTATTTCTCAAAAACCATGCAAGTAAAGCTAGTAGAGGGAAATATTTGAGATGTTGAAGTGGGGGAAAGCCAGCCCAGGATTCTGTACCCTACGAAGTTATCTTTTAAAAATGGAGAAAAGGGACACCTGGGTGGCTCAGTCAGTTAAGTGTCCGACTTTGGCTCTTGCAGTTTATAAGTTTGAGCCCCACGTTGGGCTCTGCTGGCAGCTTAGAATCTGGGGCCTGCTTTGAGTTCTGGGTCTCCTTTTCTCTCTGCCCCTCCCCCACTTGCATACACACACACACACACACACACACACACACACGATGTAGAATCACTTTGTTGCCAGTAGAGCTGCCTTGCAAGGAAGTTTCCTTCAAAAGAGAGAAGGTCAGAAACTTGGGTTTATGTAAAGGAAGAACATCAAAGAAGGTAAAAATTCTTGACTGCTTTTACAGAGGACTGTTTACTCAGATTAACAGCTTAGTCGTTTATGTATGCTTATACATATGTTAGCATTTGTGTGCTTATACAGAAGAGACCTCCCCCTCCCCTGCTCATTCTGTCTCAAGAATAAACATTAAGAATATTTGATTTCTAGTTCCTGGTTCTAGGTAGACAGAGCTTGGAAGCTGCCACTCTGTCTTAAGGCTGAGTATAACCCCTTCAGAGAAGTTCAAGGGAAACAAGGGGTAAGAGAAAAATTAGGGTTATTTTGTTGGAAGTTTCTCATACTACCTGTGAAGTGCTTTAGTGTTATTTGAGGTGGATTTAGATTACTTGTAAAGTATATATTGCAAAAACAAAAAACAAAAAGCAAGTGTATCAGCAACCACTAGAAGCATAATTGATGAGAGGAGAAAACAATCTAAATGCTCAGACCAGAAAGCAGGAGAGTAGGAGACAAAATAGGAATGAACAAGAGCAACAGATTTAAAAAGGGGGGAGGGGATTATCTACCATATTCTTTACTGTTTATTTTGAGAGAACTAGAGAGAACATGAGTGGGGGAGAGGCAGAAGGAGAATTCCAGGAAGGCTCTGTGCCATCCGTGTGCACAGCCCCGTGTGTGGCTCCAACTCCCAAACCAGGAGATCATGACCTTTGCAGAAACCAAGAGTCAGACACTCTGAGCCACCCAAGCATCCCAAAAAGATGGTAGATACTAATCCAATCATTATTACATTGGTACATTTGGACCCTTGATAACCAATTAATCGGCAGGTTGCCACAGTGGATGAGAACATGTGAGCCAGCTGAGTTACCTAGAAGAAACCTACTTTGAGACACAGATTAGAAATGGATAGGAAGATAGACCATGCTAACACTAGTCAGAAGAAAGCCAGGGGTAGCTATATTAACTTCAGAAAGCAGATTTCAAAGCAAAGGTATTAAGGATAAAGAAGGGCATTGCAGAATGCTAAGCTAATGGGATCAGTTCTCCAAGATGACCACACTTCTTAAGTGTAGGATTACACAAGGCCAAGAACTGGTGGAACTATGAGGAACAGATGAATCCACTAGCTTAGAGGCTTGAACACCCTGCTCAGAAATGGAAAAGTCCAGCAGATAGGACTGTTGAACTCACTACAACTAGATACCAAGGACACCTACAGACTCCTTCTGACACAATAGGTTTTTTCCTCAAGCTCTCAGGGAGCATTCAACAAGATAGACCATGTTCTGGGACACCTGGGTAGCTCAGTAGGTTAAGTGTCTGGCTTCAGCTCGGCTCAATCTCACAGTTCAGGAGTTCAAGCCCTGTGTCAGGCTCTGCGCTGAGAGATCAGAACATGGAGCCTGCTTCAGCTTGTGTCTCTTCCTCTGCTCCTCCCCACTTGCTCTCTCTAAAACATTAAAAAATTTTAAGATAGACCATGTTCTTGGACAGAAGACACCCTTTAGCAGTCTCATTTTCTTTTAAATCACCTAGCATCTACCCAGACCACAACGGCAGACACTAAGCTGGAAGATCCCAAAGTACTTGGAGATCAAAACCTGCTTTGAACATGGATCAAGGAAGAGAACTATTTTGAACTAGAGGAAAGTGAAGACTTAAAGATGTGGTAGAACAAAAGCAGTACTTAGGAGGAAATTTATAGCATAGAAGGAACAGGTTAGAGAAGATAGTCATTTCCATCCTCAGGAAACTAGAAAGCAAATTAAATTCAAAGAAAATTAGAGCAGAGATCAATGAAATTGAAAAGAGTACATCAGTGATTGAGTGGCAGTCAGGGGAGTTAGAATCAAGTTGGTTCTTTGAAAAGATCCATGACGTTGATAAAGCTTCAAAGCCAGGCTAACAGAGAAGGCGCGGTATCAGAAATGATAGAGGAGATACAACATTTAAGGAAAGGGTATCCATTCTCTACAGTCTTTTAGAGGATAGAATCAGAATACTTCCAAACTCCTATGAGGCCATTATTACCCTGATTCCCAAACCAGACAGAACCCAAACCAGACAGAGCTCTTTCCATATGCCATTTCCTCTAAAAGTTGCCTATGACCAGGCTGACTGATCCAGTACAAGTCAGGGAAGGTATATAAAATTAAGCTGGTTTTTAGTTATCTGGTTGCTATGGACCTAAGGTAGGGAAGGAGATCCTGATTTAGAACACTCTGAAGTGGTATTCATAGCTATGCAGACTTGACAGGAGCCCTTGATCTTGCCTGTCTCCATGCATAAGTGGATCATTTCAAACAACTACAACTACTCTTGGTTACCTCATTTTGGGTCTTCCCCCTGTGAGGGCCAGCCACAGCTCCTCTTCTGCCAGCCCTCCCAAATGCATTTCCCTGGAAGGACATTGCTAGAGCAGGATCCTTGGGTTTCTTCTTTCCAAGTGGAACTGACTCAATCCTGCAGAATCCTAATTTTGCCTATCTTCTAGTGTATTCTACCAACCTGCCTCTGTTGAGAAACCAGAACTGCAGTAATGTAGTTTACTTACAGAAAGACCTTGAAGTTCTTAAACCCCTCTGGAATCCTGGTAGAGACCAGCCACCATAACTTCGTTTTCTTGGCATCTTCCAAGTTCAAGCTCAGGATCCTTCCTGACAGTACAGCCTGACAGGTTTGAACCACCTTCCTTGGGAATACCTGAGCCCTGCCCAGGCCACTAGGCTCCACAACCAGACAGACCTTTGGCTCTGGCTAGTGGGGCGGGGCGCGCAGGAGGAGAGGGGGGGGAGATGGAGCTTTGGACATCCTCCACACCCTTTTCTAAAATTACGTGCCACCTCTTCCAGGAAGGCAAAGCCAAACAACTTTAAGAACCACCACAGACCAGAGTTAAGCTGTCCCACATGGTTGCCTTAGTGTAACATTTCCTGAATGAGGGAAAGCCACTCATTGGGACCCACTGCTGGACCTGTTGATCAATGCTGGGATCAAGTTAGACTCTTGGGTCTTAGGCTATTGCAGTGTTAGGGGTTGGATTGGGCCCCCCCACCCCCCAGATTTCATGTTTTGGAGTTCTATATCCCTATTAACTCAGAACAGGGCTCTATTTGGAGATAGGGGCATGGGAGGAATCTTTACAAAGGTAACCAAGATGAGGTCATTAGGGGAAGCTCTAATGCAATAGGATTGAGGTCCTTATAAAAACAAGTTTTGGACAGATAGGGAAGACACCATGTGAAGGTGAAGGTAGAGATCAAGGTGGTACATACTGAAGGAGCCCCTGATTATCAGCAGCCCACCTAAAGCTGGAGGAGAGACACAGAATGGTCTCTCCTGGCCCTCAGGGGGGACCAATGCTAATACCTTGATCCTTGGCTTCTAGCCTCCAGAACAGCAAGAAACTTCTGTTAGTGGAGTCACCCAGTTTGCGGTACTTTGTTATAGCAGGTATTACATATGGGAAAGAAATAATTCAAGATCCCCTGTCCTGCTCAGCCAGGAAGACGACCATGAAAGTAAAAGCTCTGCTGATCTGAATTCCTTTCAGCCAGAGCACTGCTGGCCAGGCTCCTGGGTATGGAATAGAGAAGTCAAGATCTGATCTGAGTTTTTCTCTGACCAACCACAGACACTAAGAGCTCTTTCCAGAAGTATTAAGGCATGTTTAAACGGGGCCTAGATACCAAGAAAAGCTCCATATTCAGAGGTTGAGGAAGCCATCTTATCAAGACTTAGAGACTTGCCTGGAGGCATAGACAGGCCCTACTCTGTTCCTTACCTGGCTGAGCAGAAGTTCCAATTCCCTTGAGGAGGCCACTATTCTTTTCTCTGAAGAACAAACAGCAAAGAGAACAAACAGCAAATAACTATACATAACTTCAGATGAACAGAACAGAGCAAGAGGCAGTATGAGCAGCGGAGACACAGGACTGTCCATGACAGCAGCCAGTAACTAACAGGGGAGGTCTCAGTAGGAGAAAAGAAAACCTATCAGGTCTTAGGCTTAACCAAACTCCACATGCAGCTTTAAGGGACAGGCTAGAGGAAGTTCTTAGCAGGACTCATGCTTTCATACCAAGGACCACTGGGCTCCAAGAACAGGAACCCCCACATGAACCTCACACCAGAGCCTCATACTCCTCTCAAATTCTCTGCCTAGGGCTTCCAAAATATTTTGCAGCTAGCTTCAAAGACTCTCCAGTTACTGCATCCCAGTAATCCAAGTTAAGGGAGACCCTCAGCAACTTTCAAGGCTTCCCATTTCGTCCTGGGCAATCCTCAGGGAAGAAGCCATAAAGAGAAAGGCTAGAATCTAGAAGAGAATGCACGTTATAGGACTAAGGAGTGGGGCACCAGACTGTAGTATGGGACTAGATACCATCAAGGGCCTTCACACTAGACTTTCAGCCTCCAATGTAGTCTAGACCTTTCAAGCCAAGAACACGGCCATAAGCCTGGAAATGGAAAGAGCTGGGCATTGTATCACATGGCCAAAGCCATTCAAACCCAGATGTCCTTGCCCATTCTATACATATGGTGAAACGTGGCTGACCCTCTGAGAACTTCAGGTTAAAAGTCAAGACGGTTACATTGGAAACAAGACTTCACTGGAAGACTCCACCCTGGATACAGCAGGCAGCTACAAGCTGCCTGGACTATGGGCAGTTACCACACCATGACATTCTCTAACATGATAGCCATCCCAGATAGAAGGGAGGGATAAGAGATCTTAGAGATAATCTGAGGATAAGCTTCAAACCATCAGGACAAGGAAACCATGATCAGGGAGACTATCAGTCTGTCTTCTACAGAGACCGTGTAGAAGAAAGGAGGAGAAAAGTGGTCCCATAAGGCTGTAGAAAATGAACAAATGCTGTGTGGTGGCCAAGTCCAAGCTATGGCAAGAGTCCGGGGGGTGGGGGGGGGGGGGAGTTTATGCTTGCATCCCTAGGGCCACAGGTGCCCAGGACAGAGGCCCACAGCATAGATCACCTGCTCTAACTACATGCTCATCTTGAGGCTTCCTGCACAGAGCCTCTTGAACAGCTAGCCTTAGGCAGACACTAAGAAAATCCCAGCACCACTCAGCACAAGGGAGACCCACAGACAGCTGGCTCCCAGGCCATCCATCTAGTCCTAAATAGGGATCAAAGAGGACACCACAGGTAACAATCCCATTAAGACCAATGTAACTGAGAGAAGGAGCAACTGGAACCCTGAGATTCACTTGGCTAGTAGACAAGCCATTGGATGATCAGATCCAATTTAAGAGGTATTTACTTGTGTAGGCCTAGGATTAAGTTTGAAAGTGTACGTAACTGTTCTTTTACAGGGTTTTCTAAAACTTCTGAAGTTAAAAATAGAAACAGTATCTTTTATGCTTTCATGTGAAGGGTGATATCTTATAGGTAGGAAAGATCTGAATTCCTAGGATAGTGTACAAACTTGTATAAAATACTAAATCTTTAGATTTAAAATGCCAGAAGAAAGCTCCGTACTATGGAGAGACCTATGTTCTTACATGGAAGCCATTTCCTTCTCCACACATGTTGGGACACAAGGCAGCATAGAATCATGGGATCTTCCCATTCCAGAAAATAGAGGCTTTCTTCCTCCTCCTTTGAGAATGCGAGAGCTGAAGGTCACCCAAGACGTAAAGGTATACCTCAGGACTTGTGGGAGTCCTCAGACATCATGCCCCAAGATACCAGCACACCCTTTGGGCCACATCGAAATGTGATTTCTATCTTGCCTTGCAGATACCAGGTGTTCTTTAGGAGCTGATGGGTCTAGGTCCTCTCATTTCAGGATTCAATATAGATGTCAGGAGAGAAGGATCTGGTCTTGTCCTACTGACCTTTCCATCATTCTTAGGTGCCAACTCCAGCCAAATGTAGTCACTCCAATAGCAAGTACCACAATCCATCCATATCCTGCCTCCTGCCCTGGTTAGTGCTTGCTCAGCACTCAGGAAGAGAAATCTTTCCCGGTGACTGGGAGTTAACTGGTGCTGCTACCATGAGCCTAGAACTATACTGCCTTGGTGGAGGAGGGCTATGGGGAATGGGGGAGGGAACTAGATCCTGGACTTTTCAAGTCCTATCATTAAGGCCAGGTTCAGACTTTAAAGTCAATAATATAGTCCAGAAATGACAGAACAGGAAGCCTAGAGATCAGGGTAATTGACCCGATTTTATTCGGGAATAATGCCACGGCTATGACAAGGAAAAGACGACAGCAAGCAGCTGTAAAGAAGCATATAGCTCTAGGACAAAAGGGATATGGGGGAGCAAGATTCTAAAACCATACCCTATGGGAGAGGGAAGGAAAAAAATTAGAGACCTGGTGTTTAGAGGAAGGAAAGACTGCTTGAGGATATTCTACTTACCAAGGAAGGCAGCAGGTGGACTGAAGAAAATAGAAATGGAGACTAAAGGTAACTGATGGGACCCTGGGAGGACAGGGCAGAGGTTGGGCCCAAGGTAGATGGATTCCAAACCGAGTTGAGGACCCCAGACTTCAGACCCAGTGGAGGAGGAGAATGAAGGGGACTCAAGGCACAGAGTGGGAAGGATCCCAGGATGAAAGGCACTAGAACACGGGCTAGAAGTTGCCTTCATCACAGGGCAAGGCCTCCCAGATAGAGGCAGGCAGGTATCCTGGGTTCCTGAGGCCTGTACCTGCTTGGGGGTGCCCCAGCCATAAGGAAGGTTAAGAAATTGCATGGGTATGGGAGAGGGAAGGAAACATGTGGCCCCGAGGCAAGGGGAACACAATAAGCCACATAACCCCCTATAGAGCAGGTACTGCCACACAGTAAGAATACGGAAAAACAACAGGTCTTATACCCAGAAATCTGAGGGTGTGCCCAGATGGGTAATCTGAACAATCTACTGACCTGCTCAGGGGTCCTTGCCACATGGACCCCAGCAGAAGGGAACAGGACAGAACTCAGGGAGAACCAGCACTACCCAAGATGGACTAGAGGCCAGTGGGCAAAGCAGTTCCTGCCAAGGTCTCTGTTCAGAGAAGGACTAAAGGACCTGGTCTTAGCCAGGTGCAAGCAGGGATTAGGCTAGACCAAGGTCCACACAGGAGAAGTGCCAAGAGAGAAGGACCCCAGTTGTCTTACAGTCAAGAAAGATCTGGAAGTACAGATCTACCAGCAAGAACATCAGTCCACATGGAGAAAATAGGCACCAAACCCATTTTACCACCAGATTCTGGATACCAAGGGTCTGCAGCATTAATATATTAATGCTAGTGGAGACAGGTGGTTAAGAACAGAGCTTGATCTATCCCAACTCAGTAAGCCTCTTCACTGAATATCTGACTCACTGGCTCAGGCCAGTCACCAGCCCACAGACCAACCCAGTACAATGGGATGTGGCTGCCACTCCAGCTACTTCAGAGTCAAGGATATCAAACAGTCCTACTAAAACAGGAAAGAATAGGAATGAAGAGACCATAATCCAACAGATAGGGATCCACAGCCAGAAAGGAGCTGGGGGGGGGAACATCAAGGACCTCCCCCCCTCCCAAGGCAGACTACACCAAACCATGGGAAGAAAACAGTTCTGAAGGCGACAGGAGGACATCCAAAGAAGTCACCTGCCTGGACACTAGACACAGGTCTGTTTACAGCATAGACACAGGAGCCAGACAGCCCATCCTTGACCACGGAGACCTAGGCACCAGAGACTGCACTCTGATGAAGGTCCTGCCTCATACCTGTTTCTTCAACTAGGCTGCCAGAAAGCACCCTCACTCTTTCCAGCCAGCCCCCACCATTTCCTGTAGTAACCCCAAATAGGAAACTCAGGAGTCATTAAGGAGTTGGGCAGTCAACAGTTTGTATAGCTGTGGAATCCTCCATCGCAGGGGACATGAACTATACGGTTATTTATACCATAGCTAAAGACTCAATTATGAAGAGTTAAACACTGAGGGTTTTAGGAGTTCAGAGAGGCAATACTCAAATGAGCTAGGTTTTCTTGATATCAACCGAACTATTCTTCCTGAGCATGAAGGGCTCAAACAAGAGGAAGAAGGCTCTAGAGGCCTCAGGAAAGATCCTCCATCAGACCCCAGTCTGTCATAGAACCCAAAGGTCACAGTGAACATAAAGCTAGCCCAAGTACAGGCATACCTTCTACTGCACTCTGCAGATATGCATTTAAAAAACAAATCCGAAGCGTGTGGCAGCCCTGCACCAAGCAAGTCTACTGGTACCATTTTTCAATCAACATTTATTTCCTGTCCTATCAGGTTAGGAATTTTTATAGTATTTCAAGTGTTCGTTGCTTTGTTATGGTGATCTGTGACCAGCGATCCTTGATATTACTATTGTAATGGTTTTGGGGGGTTGGGGTACTATGAACCACACCCATAGAAGACGGACCCTAATCCATAAAAGATGTTCTAATGGCTCTGCCCATTGGCTGTTCCGTTGCTCCTGCGCAAGCCTCCCTACTCCAAGACAATATTGAAGTTAGGCCAGTTAATAACCCTACAGTGGTCTCACTGTGTTCAAGTGAGAGCCACAGGTCTCTCACTTTAGATCAAAAGCTACATATGGGGGGAAAAAAACAGCTACATATGGAGTTGAGCAAGAAAGGCAAAAGTCAAAAGTTAGGATGGGTTGAAAGCTAGGCCTCTTGCATCCAAGTCAGCCAAGTCACAGATGCAAAGGAAAAGTTTGTAAGAGTGCTACTCCAGTGAACACATGAATGATAAAGCAGAATAGCCTTATTGCTGATATGGAGCAAGTTTGAGCAGCCTGGATAGATGATGAAACCAGCCACAACATTCCCGTAAACCCTAATCCTGAGCAAGGTCCTAATGCTCTTCAGTTCTGTGAAGGCAGAGAGAAGGGTGGAAGCCTTCTGAAGAAAAGTTTGAAGCTACCAGAAGCTGGCTCATGAGGCTTAGAGAAAGAAGCCATCTCCATAACATGAAAAGTACAAGGTGAAGCAGCAAGTGCTTATGTGGAAGCTGCAGCAAGTGATCCACATCCAGCAAACAATTCATCAAGGTGACTATGCTAAATGGATTTTTAGTGTAGACAAAAAACAGCCTTCTGTTGGAAGGTGCCATCTAGGACTTTCATAGCCAGAGAGAAGTCAATGCCTGGCTTCAAAGGACAGGCAGACTCTTATTAGGAGCAAATGGAGCTGGTGACTAAGTTGAAGCCAATGTTCCTTATTATTCTGAAAGCCCTAGAGCCCTTAAGAATTATGCTAAATCTACTCTGCCTGTGCTCTATAAATGGAACAAAGCCTGGACGACAGCACATCTGTTTATAACAGGATTTGCTAAATATTTTAAGCCCACCATTGAGACTTACTGCTCAGAAAAAAAATCTTTTCAAAATATTACCATTCATGGACAACGCACCTGATCACCCAAGAGCTCTGATGGGATGTACAAGGTAGCTAAGGTGTTCATGCCTGCTAACACAAGGAGTCCTTTTGACTTTCAAATCTTTCAGGCAGTCTTTGTAGGACTATAGCTGCCATAGACAGGGATTCTTCTCCTAGGCCAAAGTAATTGGGCAAGGTGAACTGAAAACCTTTCTGGAAAGGATTCACCATTCTAGAGGTCATTAAGAACATTTGTTGACTCATGGGAGGAGGACAACTTAACACTAGTGGGTGTGGGAGAAATTGATTCCACCCCTCATGGATGACTGGAGTTCAAGACTTCTGCAGAAGGAACTACAGATGTGGTGGAAATAGGAAGAGAACTAGGACCGCATGGCTATAATCTCCAGATAAAACTTAGGACAAGGAATTCCTTCTTATGGATGAGCAAAGAATGTGGTTTGAGACAGGGTCTACTCCTGGTGAAGATGCTGTCAAGATTGACATGACAAAGGATTTCGAATAGTACATCAACTTAGTTGATAAAGCAGCAGCAGGATTTGAGAGGACAGACTCCAATTTTGGAAGTTCTGTGGATAAAATGCTGTCAAACAGGATCACATACAGAGAAATCATTCATGAAGAGGCAATCAATGGGGCAAACTTCACTGTGGCCTTGTTTTAAGCAATTGCTATAGCCACCATCACCCTGAACTGTCAGCAGACAACATGGAAGCCAGATCCTCCACCAGCAACAAGATTACAACTTACTGAGAGTTCTGATGGTTAGCTTTTAAGAAATTTTTTTTTTAATGTTTTTTTTTTCCCCCGTAGGAGAGAGAGAGACAGCATGAGCAGGGGAGGGTCAGAGAGAGAGGGAGTCACAGACTGAAACAGGCTCCAGGCTCTGAGCTGGCAGTCAGCACAGAGCCCGACGCGGGGCTCGAACCCACGAACCGCGAGATCATGACCTAAGCGAAAGTCGGACGCTTAACCGACTAAGCCACCCAGACGCCCCAAGAAATGATTTTTTTTTTAGTTAAGTTATATACATGGTTATAGACCTAGTGCTATTGTGTATTTTGGGCTATAGTCTAGTGTGACCACAACTAGGATTGCTTTTGTTTATATGCACTAGGAAACATCCATTGGATTCACTTCATTGTGGTCTGGAATGGAACCCCCAAGATGTCCAAGGTATGCCCACGCATCAACTTAAAGTAGCTCAGTGTGGGGGCAAGCCAGAGGAGACTGCCAAGCTCCACATCCTAGGATACAGTTCAAAGATGGCCAAAACCTGAATATGCAAATACACCTTTGGTCTCCAGCCATTTCTGTGGATCAAGATTCCTCCCAAGCTTGAGCTAGAGCTCAAATTCAACATCCATGGTATGAAGCTAAAAATCTAAGCAACTACCAACATGATTTTCCCTAGTCAAAGCATTCTGGTCAAAATCTAAGTTAAAGAATACATTTCTATGAAGTTCAAGAAGCTGAGGGAGATATTCCCACTAAGGGAGTGGATACAATTATAGCACGTATTTCAGCCTGAAAACGCTGCTTTCCCCTCGGCAATTACAGGGAGCGCAGGAGGCTTTCTTTCTCGATCTTTCTCGAGTGCCACACAGAAGCCTAGGTGTCAAGTGGGGAGTAATGTGGGGAAAGTCTCCTTGCTAGGGTTACCAGACTTCATGAGGGGAAAATGCTGAAGGTCAAGTTTAAGATGAACCACAGATCAGGTTTAGTAGGAGTGTGTCCCATAGAGACCTCCTGCATTTTTATCTGTTAACTCTGTCCCCTGAGGAAGAAGTAATCTGTAGCGTTGTTTTTTGTTTTGGCTGGGCAAACCCAAGAATCCACGTGAAGAAAAACACCTATGACCTGCCTATAGTCTGCCACACATTTCTGTGGAAGACAAGAGGTTACTTGAACACATCTGCAATATGCAAATTTGATGACAAGCTTCCAACAAACACAGGAAGCCACAAGATGATGATCTGGGCACTTTCTTGACTCAAGAAGACAGTAAAGAGCCAGTCCCAGTGAACTCTAGGACCTGTGGCCTCTGGGCTCACCCCTTCACTACAGCCTTCCCCCTGCCAGTGGTAGGTAGATGGCACATTCTCTGAACCCTTGACTTCAAGTTCCCCAGTGGTGACCACTTTGTAAGCTGGTATACAGGAGACACAAAGGATTTTAAACTGCACTTAGTCATTCCATGCTTGTTGCATAGCCTACATCTTTTTTTTTTTTTTTCCAGGCTAGAGAGAGACAGCGTGAACAGGGGAGGGTCAGAGAGAGAGGGAGACACAGACTCTGAAACAGGCTCCAGGCTCTGAGCTGGCAGTCAGCACAGAGTCCGACGCGGGGCTCGAACCCACGAACTGTGAGATCATGACCTAAGCGAAAGCCGGACGCTTAACCGACTAAGCCACCCAGGCGCCCCGCATAGCCTACATCTTAAGAGCTACTGAATCTACCTTTTCAGAGGAGGAGTTAAGTAGGAAGGTCACCAGCTGACCACCAGAGATTTGAAAAAGGGAAGAAGCTTCTTTTAATTTTCCTGCTCAGGAAGTATTCTACTTTAGGAGCTGTTCCTTCAACGACACGTAGTTTGAATCACAAAACTGTTGGGAGTCTAAGAAAAAAGCTAGAAGGGCAAGTTTGTATATGTATATAGGACAATCACCATTTAGATCTAAACCAGCATTTTCTGATTTCCAGAACAAACTAAGTCCCCCAAAATTGGCCCCAGGGTTAAGACGGGACTCCCTTCCACGAAGCTAACTAGAACAGAGCAATTAGGTTTCCAGTGCTTTAAGTCCTTAGCTTATTCCATAAGACTTCATTGCTATTTTTTAAAATCTAAATTAGGATAGTTTGGGGATCATACTAGCCATATATGAACTCTTAAAGCAGAGCAGGACTAAGCCAGTGAACAAGATTCTTTAGTTTTGTACCAATGTTGGGTAGCCAGGGAGACACCTGCTTTACTTGTAGGCTCTCAGTTATGTTACCGTTAGGAGCTTCCTTCCACAGAATAAGAATAGCACAGCTCTAAGTTGGGGGGGGGAACCAAGTTTCAGATTTCCGTGTTAAAGGTAGCAGCACGAGGATTCTCACAAGGGAGCCACAGGGTTGGGCCCTTGATCGGGGAAGAAGGGACTGACCTTCAGTAAGTAACCTTTAGCATTGGTTTCTTCAAGTGTAAAGATGATACATATGCATAGGTTCCCCATCCCTGGGACATGTTAATTCAGTGGATATTTAAAACATGTCTGAGACACTTCTGCCTCAGTTCTCGTGTGTGAAGTATAGGCTCTACCTTAAAGGGGTGGAGAATAAGCAGTTAGCAAGTCACTTAGTATTCTCTAGTGTATAATATGCATTCCGATGCTAGTTAACACCCGGCACGTGAGAGAGCTCCAGAAGTGTCGCTCTAGGAAATAAAAATGCTCCCCTAAAACACCAGGGGAGAAGATATTACAAAATGCAGTGAGCAATGCTAATCTGTACCCATAGGAGTCCAGACACTATTACCTGGGGGTAGGGACTATCCCTCAGGAAGGGACCTTAGTGGGGCTTCTGAGGATGCTGGCAAGGGTTGGTTTTGCTCTGCATGACAGTTACGTGAATGTTTACTTTGGAGGCTCATCCAGCTGTAGGCTTGATTTATGCACATTTCTACATGCCTGTTATTTGTATGTACTAGGATGTTCAGGGAAGCCATGTCTGAAGTAAAATTATCTACAATTCCCCACATCTAGTATTAAAGGAAAAGGAGGTGGTTTCCCGATGAACTAGGTTCTGTTACCACTAAAAGAGAAGATAGTCAAAGATGTAGAAGAAAGTCCAGGGTACCAGTAGGTGTAGGGTTTTACTCTGTAGTACTCTAATTGACACCTCTGTGACCGTATTCATGGTCAACAGTATTCATGAGTTGTTTAAGTTAAAACACGTTTCTATTTACTAATGAGCACAGCTTGGGGAAACCACAGGACCCTTCATAGGTTACCCACAGTTCCCTGACTACTTTGCACCTGGATGCACTGGGACTTGAAGGGGCTGATAGGACATCAGAGTCTGACTTTCCTTCCCACTTAAGAGCCAAGCAGTTAAGAATTCCCACCTTTCTTCTATACAGCTCCTCGAGTGTGCTAGACCCACTCAGGCATGTCCATGTGGATGGATCTCAAACTCCTTTAAAAAGTCACTTGGCTAGGGGCACCTGGGTGGCTTAGTCGGTTAAGCGTCCGACTTTCGCTTAGGTCATGATCTCACGGTTCGTGGGTTCGAGCCCCGCGTCGGGCTCTGTGCTGACTGCCGGCTCAGAGCCTGGAGCCTGTTTCAGTCTGTGACTCCCTCTCTCTGACCCTCCCCTGCTCATGCTGTCTCTCTCTCCTAGAAATAAATAAAAAACATTAAAAAAAAAAGTCACTTGGCTAGATTAAGACTTTAAGATATCTAATTTACTTTTAATGGCTAATGCCTAACATGGAGGTGGTTAGCTTAGAACAATTAGAAAAGCTTAGAGGAAATTAAGCAGCATTTCATGGTGAACAGTGCTGTTGGTCAAGTTAGTAATACTAGCTTCAACAGACCTCTGACTCCATGGCTGACTTCACATCCCTGTTTGGCTGTGGGTGGTCCCAGTTACCCAGTTCCTTCATGCCAGTTCAGAGACTGGGGCTCCCTCCGTATTGTGGCATGACCCTCCTCAGAGGGTGCCATTCAACCAACAGAAGAAAAAGATCACCAGAAGAATAGACTAGCTCATACAAGTAGCATGCACTTCTGGTCATGCTCTACTGGCCAGAACTCAGCCCAGGACCACAGTTAGATATACAGGAGACTAAAAGCTGGCCAAGCTGGGTGCCTAGGAGGAAACTTGCATGCTGGGAGTACCAATGATCTTAAGCACAAGTGTATACTCTGGGGGTATGCATTTAAGAAAATCAAGTTAAGTAAGTATCTAGTATACCACACTAAATCCTATTTAACAGAAGTTTTAAGAGTCATTGACTCGAAGATATTTAGAAGAAACTAGAGTTTTACTGATAGGATCAGTAAGATCCTTTTAAACAAACTGCTTGTCTGATCAGATCAATGTAAGTAGAAAATTCAATGACTTCAGAAGTCAGACTAATAGATCCCCAGTGCCCCAGAATTCTGCTTTTCCTTAGCATTATAATCTTGATACTGACATTTCAGAAGTGCCTGCTGAAAGTTGTTCTCTGTGTGTATATGTATATATATATGTATACATATATGTATACATATAGGCTTTAACCAGACCACATTTTGGGGGGCAGGTTTCAATCTCCTACTTTTCTCAAAGGCCAACAATTCTATTCCCAGGCAGCTGTGACCTATATAAGCTAATATTTCCTTAGATTTCTGTAGAAGTATTCCATGTTCCTTGAGCCCCTATAATACCATGCCTTGTAATTGCTGTAGGACAATGGGCTCCAAGAGACCTTTCTACATACATACCAGACCACCACAAGGATGTTTCAGTCTGCTTCCACCAGACAAAGTTTTTTAATGAGCCTATCATTTTTGGTTAAGATAGGAGAACTGGTAGGTGAGGCAAATAATCCTGCATTTATGTTCCTTTTTAATGGGCTAGCTCTTTAGACAGAATGCTGCCTCGTTGCAATCCCTAGGAAGTAGACCTAGATCCTAATCCATGGTTGGGGCGCCTGGGTGGCTTAGTCGGTTGAGCGTCCAACTTCGGTTCAGGTCATGATCTCAGGGTTGGTGGGTTCGAGCCCCGCGTCGGGCTCTGTGCTGACTGCCAGCTCAGAGCCTGAAGCCTGTTTCAGTCTGTGACTCCCTCTCTCTCTGACCCTCCCCTGCTCACGCTGTCTCTCTCTCCCCCCTAAAAAATAAATAAATAAAAAACAAAAAAAACAAAAAAAACCATTAGATCCTAATCCATGGCTATGAAGTTCTGCAAGCAGCAGTACACATCTCTTGATGGTAATACATAGCCATGAAGAGGCAGTCTTGTTAAGAAACTGGATTTCTTCTTTTAGAGCCAACCACGGACTTACAGGAAACACAGGAGAGGGGAGTGTATTGAGTATACCAGAGATGGAGTTAGTAAAGTCCCAAATGGGGAGTATGCTGTAGGACAGGAGAGCCTACTTCACAAGAACTGAAAGGATGGAGAAGCCTATATATGGAGACAAGACTCCAGAGGTGATAGCATGTAGACCCTACCAAGGACCCTAATTACAATAAAGAGTAGATCCTATCTGAGAAATACTGAAGTATCTATAGTAAGTTTAAGGAACAGATTTTTAGAAATAGGACTACACAGCCTTCTGTGTATAGGACAGTAGGACAGGAGAGTCAATTCAATATGCTCCGGAGTCCTTTTCTGAGGTTAGTGTGGGAGGGGCTTCCCAGAACAGCACCTAGACCATAGCACAGCCCTGATATTCAGAGAAATTCTTAGCACCCTTTAGGCCAAGGTCAGGTCAAAGTGGCTGGATCCAAGTCAGGCTAGCTCATTTAGACACCCTATTGCTCTGTCCACCTCCAGGAATATCCAGCTTCCCCCTCTTCTCCCTGGCCCCCACAGCCACATAAGTAAAGCAAGTAAAGGATCACTCCATAGGACATATAAGAGCCTAAAGCATATGCCCAAGCCCCCATAAAGAATATAGCAAAGAATCTCCTGGATCAAGCAGAATTAGAGGCTAGTATATCTGGACCATCTTCTCCCATCCTTAGCACCCACCTCACGTTTGTGACCAATGGATACCCATGGGAAGGCAGATGGGAGAGTATATTACATGTGCTTGCTCCCATTCTCTGGCAACTATTCTCGCCTTATGGGGGTAGGAATAACTTTGTCACAGCTTAGAAGTTATCATGACCTAGATCTCTACCTTCTTACGTGATGTTCTCCTATAAAGGCTAGTTATCCACTTATATCAAACCCTTTCCATTTCTCTAGGATCTCATCTTCTGTAGTCCTGGATGGGAGTCAAGGACTAGGAAACAAGCCATTCTGGCTATCTTAAGCAAAAGTTTATGGGGTCTTTGAAGACTAACAGGCTTTAGGCATCCGAGAAGGATTGTCAGAATAGCACCATGAAACCTGCCCACTAGGAGAGAATGGATACCTTTGCCAGGACTTAGAAGGGAGAAACTAAGGCTACCCAAATTCCTTAACCCCTACAATGCTAGTGCCAGGATTAGGATACCTATCAAACAAAAAAAGATTTCCCCAGATCCTGGCTCACCAAGAGGAGTCAGGTGCATCTAGTTGGCAGAATTTGACTGCATGTACAGTCTTAGCTAGAAGGGGAAAGTAAAGGGATTGGAGAGATAGGTTTCCCATTTTCTGCAGTCTAGGAAGCCAGATCTACCATGTTTACTATATACACGGTTCTTTTCCCTAACCACCTTTAACCCCATTTTATGCCTCTTTGTCCTCGAAGATGCATTATGTTGCCTGTTAGTCCACCATCCACCCTCTCCCTTCATATCTCAAAGTCCACATTGAATTAGGTTGGCATTGAGTTGCATGAGACTAGCCTGGAGGATTGGAGGTAAAGATAGCGAAGATTTGCCAGATATCCTTCAGGACCTAATTAAGAGGCTAGGTCAAAGACCAGAAAGTCCTAGTATACCTAGGCTGGTCTTCTACCTCCCAAAAGCACCATTTGCTCTATGGCCCAGGGCTGTTGCAGTTCTATTCTGAAGTCTGAGGGAGATCCATGGTTAGAGACACACCAATTCTTTCTGGTCATAGAACAACTGTTTAGTGGTTATAGTCTCACTAGCAGGGTATGAGGGTACTGGCCCCACCTTATGTCCTCACCAATAACTGGTTCCATTATCAGTCTTTGTTGTCAACATTGAGTGTAATGGTATTGTAGAAGTTGGTATTGGGTCCTTGCGTGGATTGTATACATCCATTTCTGACCCTATTCCTGTTTTTACCACCTGTATCAAGCATGCCCCTGGCCACTACTCTTACAGTAGTTCAGCTGATGCTTTTATTAGTATAAAAAAAGCTGATGGAGTACAATCTTCAGGTCTATTAACAAGATCCCCATATTTGGCAACCTCTTTCTACCAAAGGGTTTTCAAAGTGAAAGAATTGTTCTAGATCAACATTGACAAGTCCACTTTTGCAATCAATTCGACTGGGACCACTAACTTTAAACCTCAGCTCTCCAGAGACAAAGTTCTATTTTTCTTCTTAGTAAATCTGTACAAGTTTTCATACCAAGTTAAATTTTATAAGTCTTATGAAGTTCTCTTATCCCTAGTACCTCCAGAATATTCTTAATTGCCTCTTAGCCCACAAAACCTAAGACCTTTACTATCCAGACCTTTATAGAAAAGGTTTGCCAACCTATGTTCTAAGAGAAAGAAATCCTAAAAATTTCTGGCCTACTTTAGGTCAGCAACATACTTAAGGAAATTAAGTTTTCACTTCTAGAATGGAATAGATCTTACCCGACCCCCAGACAGGCAGGATTTTGCCGTTGAAGATGGGACTACACAGAAGTCCAGGTGGTCTTTGGATTTAACAAAGAACATAAACTGGATAACAGCTAATTCAGGCTGGAAGGAATGGTGACCCCAAACCTCAACATCCTTAGCTAACCTGGTTGCCTTCGTTTGCTATAAGCTGTCTCCTTGCAGTTTCCCGAAGCTTCTCCTCACTATTTCCCAAGTGAAGATTCAATTCTTAACAGGCTGTGAAGATCCCTCATGGGAACACACAAGCTTGGGAGGTACTGTCATCTCACAGCCCCTGAAGCCTTATTCACTAGAACGGTTTTAAACTTAGGTGTGAATTCCAAAAGTTAGCTAGGCTGGTTACTCAACAAGATTAGCTCACTTGAGAGCTGGCAGATCAAGGGATAGGAATTAAAAGCTACATAAAAAGACCTGTTACGTTTACTTTCAGTCACTAAGTAGATCTCAGTAACACCAGTAGATCAGGCTTTCTCCAGGAGACTGGAGGTTTTGTCTTGATACTATGGCATTGAAGGCTTCAGTAGATTCAATGCCTTGCCTCCTTCCACCCTGCCCCCAGTTACTCTACAGACTGAAGATATAGTCCACCATATTCAGAGATTGAAAACTGGGCATAAAAATGAGTGCTTGTTTGGTCCATTCTTAAGTCTTTGGACACGGTGAAGTATAATCTCTAACTATAAACATTTTGAAACGACCGGTTTATGCAGTCCTCCCTACAAGTGGAATACGGGTCTCATATGAACTACTTGCCATATGGAGACTTGCTAGAAAAGCCCTCAAGTCCTGTAGCCCTAGGATACTGAGGTATTGAAATTCAAGAAGCAAACCTGCAGCGCCAGCAGGACCTCACAGGGAAGTCACAGAAGCACAGACCTCGTGTTCTCGGGACAGAACTCCGTGAAGTCCGAGATCATTGATGCACACCCCGGACCTTTGAGAGCAGGGGAGAAGTCAAGAATTGGCCACAGCATTAGTTAGGGTCCAAGAAAGAGTAGGAACACCGACAATAGCAGCCCCACAAGAATTTCAGAGTTGGTAGGATATCCTACTTCTGTAGGCATTTGAAGTTCTGTACGATTAAAGCTAGTAGGAAAAAAAAGAAAAGGAATAATGTTTGACCTGGAGGGTAAGAAATCCCCCATTAACATCCAAATCAGGAGTCATGCAAGGATGGAACAAGAATATTTAGGCATGTTCTTTATCAGCCATATGGAGATTTCACTGGTGACTGAAAAAAAGGTCAGCAGCACTTAAAGTGACAAGGATTATCTGGGAGATTCAGGAACTCCCACCAAAGGAGAGAATACCAATAGAAGAGATGGACTGTAGCAACAGGTAGTTCAGAAGAGGACTTATGGAGAAGATAAACTTCCTTTATTAGTCAGAAATACAAGTTATAGGATCATCTTTTACTGATCAAGTTAATAAGGGTATGTTCTGGTAGAGATCCGGAGATAGGAACAGTCTGCTGAGGAGTGGTAGTCCTTCATGATACCAAGTACCCCTATAACCCAACATTCCCACTTTAGGTACATACCTCACATCTTTTACACGTAAGACATTTAGAGGCTCTCCATTTCTCACAACAGTCAAGTAAGCATGAACAGGTGATCTGCACTGAATGGCAGGCTATGCCATTAGCAATGATCACCTAGACTTCTATAGCAAGAACATGAAGTCTTGGAAGTGACCGAGAGACAGGGGCCTAGTGTTTATGTAGATACATATTTTAGCCATTCCAGGATAAACTCACTCCCCCTGGCATAGGGATTTCCCCCAGACAGGAGTTTCTAGTAATTCCTCACCCCAACAGAGTAAAGTAGGAATCCCTACTGCTCCAAGGTGTCAAGGACACAAGTCCCTGATGCTGCTAGGGTAGCCCATGACCAAAACACAGGCCGAGACAGCCATGCTTGTTGATTAGAGAAGTTTCTCCAGTTCAGAGCCCAAGTTCTACAGTTCTAGGCCCAGCTTTTGGGTGCTACAGGTTGCCAGATTACTTCTTTGGTATTTGAGGTTCTACTGATGGCTGTACATTCCTGAAGTTTCTATAGGAATCTAGAAAGCTGGGTATTTTAAGTTTTGACATAGCTGAAGTATTCTGTGTTCCTCTGTTCTTAAGAACAAGACCCCAAACTAAATTCACATGCACCATGGCCAAGAGTTACCCTTATGCCAATTTAAAACTCATTGGTAAGTTTAACTCAAATCACGGAGTCTCTGGAGTTATTGGTTTATCATCTGATTTAGGGACTCCTCCAGAACTCAGGAAGACATACATGAAGTCAGCAGAGAACAGCAGGTTCTCCAAAGAAACCAAGCTGAGAAAGCCAGCTCTGTCCAAGCTAGAGATCATTCTCCCCCACATGGACCAGAGAGGTTAGGACTCCGAACAAAATCATGAAGGAGAGAACATCGTCGAAGCCCTCTTTAAAAAGAAAAAGAAATGGTGGCCAGGGAGCTGGGTATCCAGCAGAGCTGCAATGAGAAGAGGACAGCATGCTTCCCAAGTGTGCAATCTCCCCTTAGGAACAAGCCAGGTAAGCACTGAGGGTTCTAGTGTTCCATAATGCTGTACCTAAGGCAGAGCCCCAACCTATACTGGGGGGCTGGGGGAAAAGGGAGCCCTAGCCCCTGGCTGCACTTAGCTTCTATTATAGGTCCAATCACTCATGGTCATGGCTTAGACATGGAAGGCCAGCTCCACCACAAGAGGCCCAGAGATAGCCTGGGTCCTTCTGCCCTCCACAGTTGTGGGGGAGAGAGTTGCTGCATGCCACTTAGTGACCAGTGGAGATAAAGCTATTCAGATGAAAACCAGTTCTAGCATGTGAAGAGCTTGGAAGTCACAGTTGCTCACACAAGAACATTAGCAAAGTCAACAACTCCTTAGATCCATTAGAGAATTGAGGTCCTAACACAAGCTGCCATCCCAAGGTATGGAGACCTATATACAGAATCACAGCCAAGGTGGACTTCCCTGCAGAAGCCACTGGAACTGGCAAAAATACTTTGATGGCTTGCTGGAGGCCAAGTTGCTACCCTAGCTTGAAGGGAGAAATTTTAGGGGCTGCAGTAGTAGGTGGCCCTGTAGTTGTGTGGGGTTTTACCTCCAGAAATCCCATCAGGTTCTCATGGTGAAGGCCAGACAAGAAAGGAATCCCCTCATTTCAGGCAGATGGAAGGTAAGAGTTACCATTTTGCAATCTGCCCAGAGCATCCTCCAGGACAGAGGCCCGTCTTCCAAGGACCACTACATTATCAGTCTTACCTGACCTAGGAGAAGAATAGTTGTCCAGCTCCAGCCCTGCCAGTCTTCTCTGAAAGGAAGGAGGAGGCCAAGCCAGGCTTCCAACATTCACAGCTTAATCACTCAGGCCCACTAGACGTCCTGAAACTTAATCAGGAGACTACACATTACTTCCTCTATGGCTTACCCCTACACCCAGTAGGGCTCTAGTCTAGAGTGGGTTACAACAAAGAGCCACAAGGCATAGACCCTATTTAAGGAGGAGTTCATAGAAGTGAAGAACAGTGGAGAATTAGAGGAAACCAGAGCCTCCAGTCCTCACAGATACCCCCATACTTTGCCCAGCCTAACTACATCAGTTCCTACTTTCAACATCCACCATCCCTTACATAGCATATCAAAATGCTATAGAACACAATCTGAGGCAAGAGTAGACACCAGTAAGAGATTCAGACAGACAAATTTGACAGATCTATAATTTAAGATAACTGGTGAATATGTTGAGGGCTCAAATAAGAACAGCAACATGCCAGAGCAAAGGAATAATGCACAGAGATGGAAACTCCAAAGATTAAGAAGATACACTGGTGATCAAGAACACAAACAGAAGAATAACTTTGTTGGGCTTCTCAGAGCCGACACCAAGGAGAGGAATGAAGAATTTGAGGTTAGGTCTGTAGAAGCCTCTCAAATCCAAAGAAAAAGTTAAATGGACCCAAATCCCCGACCAGCAGGTGTTCATAGTTAATCTTCCCCAAAGATTCAGGAACAAAGTGTTCCTGGAGTGAAGAGGCTCCTAGATCAGCCACACACCACCTACTCTATCCCTAGGTCCTGTCCGTAGCCAATAGGCAGAACTGTAGAGGCTTCTCTATTCGCTACATATCCCTGCCTCTCTGACAGCACCCGAGGACCAGCTGGGCTTCTGACTTGGGTCAGTGCTGGCCTCCTCTCTGCCAGCTACTTGCTCAGGAGGAAGAGAGAACAGGTAGGCTCTGGATCCCTATACTTGTTACTTTTCCTCGCAGTTGGAGCAGGTTCTTGATCTCCCAGAACTGCAGGGAGACTGCCCAGTTCGGGTGTCCCGATGCCCTAAGCTCAAGGCAAGGAGCTGTTAGAACTACAGATCTGCCCCTCTCCTTCATAAGGACTCGTACACTGAGGCATATTCTAGATGTCCAGGTACCCTAGGCTTATTAGCCCCATCCTCAAGCTTCTTCCTCTGCAAAGGGAAACCTACCCAAATGCCATCGCCAAGGCCAGCCAAGTTACCTGCAGGTAAACTGGGTACTCTGCCTATTCAAGGTGGCCCTCAATAGACCTTCCACTTCTTCCCATAGCCTCTGGGGAAACCAAAGGAGGGATACAGTCAAGAATCACAAAGGGTGGCCAAAGTTTTAGCTGACCATTTAACCTGGGTTCCCTCCCCAAATAAATACCTATACTTTGCCACAGGAATTTGCCCTTATCAGTAGGGCAGGATCTTATTCACCTAAGATCAGACTTTAAAAACTAAGCATTCTTAAGATGGGAGATTCAAAAGAAGCCAGGCAAGAATTAGAAGTTTCAGAAGCACTGGATGTTAAGTAAACTCAGCCTTTCCATTGGGGTGGGTGGGGGGGAGCCCACTTTGTTCCTTCAGGTATTGAAAGCAAAAGACAAGGCTGATAGAGCTTAAGGGACTGGGGCCTCCTGACTAGGCATCAGGCATCTGGGACACAGTTAGGGAACAGGACTAGGAGCCCCTGGTAGTACCTGGATGTTTGGGAGCCTGAGGGTTAGTCCCTAACATAACTGGAGCCTAGGAGGGCCATGGGAGGAAGAACATCTTGACTGATACAGACCCCCACAGAAGGGGACCAGAATGTTCACATGGCTTGTGCTTTGCTGGATAGCAGTCTACCCTGACTTGATCTAGGACACCTTTCTGATCTTGGTCACAGTACGGTCTTCTCTGGCCCCAGGAAAGAACCTGCGAAGTCTAGCTGAATGACCTTGATCTTTTTTTTTTCCCCCCTCTATGTCAAGCCTTCAAGTCCTACCAGGTATATAGTGTTCATCCCACCTGTTTCCTAGAAGTGGCCCGTGAAGCAGAAGCCAGCAGATAAGGGATTAATCCGGTCTCCAGCAGCACTAGCACTTGGCCTCAAGCCAGTATGGTTTTCCTCCTTGCCCTCCCACAATGAAAGATACCTTCTGGTTAACTGTACCCTCCAGGTCCCAAAGCAGCTGCCCCAGCTAAAGACATTGAATGCCATTTAAAGCTTCCCATTATATGGTCCCTAGTATTGGAAACTTCATTGTCTCCAGCTCAGGAAGCAAAAGACCACCTTTCTTCAGGGTAACTGGTTCAGCAAAAACCTAGAATTGGCCTTTGAGAGTCCAGTAACTTCTTTTGTGCCTAGAGCTGGGACTTGTAAGATCTTTTAAGTATAGTCAGAAGGAAATCGCACAGGACAAGAGTCTGGAAGTGGCCAAGAACTTTCCAAAGGAGAAAAGCCCAGATATTCAAGAAGAGATTCTCCTACTTTACTATGAAGTCAGCAACTGGAGGAAGGTAGATCACACAGTAAAGTCTGAGCCCACTGACAGCTTTGTGGGCAAGGGGAATGGGTGGACAGGGTCAAGACCAAGCTCTCTGGAGGAGGCGAACTTCCAGAGAACACAGCCAGGAGACAGCTGCCAGGGTACACAGAGCTGTGCCCACCTGGCGACAGGCCTCCTGAAGTTCAGGGAATGGCCAAGATCACATCCAGACTCCTAAACGAGGGCCCATCACAGCAATGCTGTTGTCAGAAAGGCTTGTCCTGGGCCGAGGCAGAAGTAACCGGTCTCCGTGTAGCGGCTGTGGAGACAGCCAGGGGCGGCAGTGGGAACGGAGCAGCCTGGCTCACAGAGCCCCCCACTGCAGGCCCAAGCCTGGGAAGGGCAGGGCAGCCCGGCTGCGCAGTCTGCTTAGCCGGTGGGGAGTAGCATCTGAGACATTGGAGGCTCCAGACTAAGTACAAGCAGCTGGTTAACGGATCAGCCTCACTCCAGCTACCTGTGGGAACGTGGCCCTCCACACACAGCCTCCCCACTCCCCAAGCCCTCAACTCTTGTTCTAGAGGGGCCCCAGCTTCCTCAGGGGATCTCAGCTGCTGTCCACCACAGCCTGGCTGCTCGGTCACACACATTGACACCCTTCACTGCAGTCAGGGCAAGAACCCCCTTTCCCCACCCGGAGCCCAGATACCTACAGCTACCCAACCTCCCTCTACTCCTAGTAGAGAGCCCTTAGGCTTGCTCTCCCCGCAGCAACCAGCCAATCTGGCCTCTCCGCTCCGAGTGGGACGGTCCTCTTCCTCCTTGGCCCTAGGACCCGCCACAGGGCCGGGATCATGCTTCCTAGAAGAAGGGGCCCCCGAGGCCCCACAGGATGGCGGGAGGGGGGTTCCTACCACATCTCGCTTACTGCGGGGTGGGAGCCGTGGCCAAGTGGTCCTCTAAAGAGCTCTGTCCAGGCAAGGTCCGTTGAAACACTACTGTAGTGGATGGCCCAGCCAGGGAACCCAGAGCCATTTTCTCCTTCCCAGCAGTTCGAGGGGCTTCCCCGGGATGGAGACGAAGGACACGCAGGAGTGAAGGGGTGTGTGGAGAACCCCACCCAGTGTTGGGAAGATCTCCTGCGAAGGAGGCATGTACATTTGAGCAGCAGGCCAAGTGCTGTGACCATGCATTAGGAAAACACGTAGCCTGGTCTCCTCTGCCAGGCCCTCTGGTCCTAGATCTGAGCCATTCCTTCCACAGAAGCCACAACTCAGGAACATGGCCAGGCAGGTCCTCGGTATATCCGATGGAGGTGATGTTTCCTGGCCTCTGTCCCAGAGTAGGAAGCCCTCAGGCCACTAGTCTAGACTTCCAAGCTTCAGGGCCTCCCTGGCCACAAGCTCATCTTTCCCAGGTAGCATAGGGGAACAGATGGAAGATCTGCCTGCTGTAACATCCCAAAGCCTACCAGCTAAGCCTGGATGTTGGGACGGTAGGGTAGTCCAACACTAGGACTCCCACCTAGGGGATGCACGCCCGGGACCTGGGTCTCCACACAGCCCCGCGTTTCAAACTCTAGGCTCCTGGTTCCCACACAGGTGCCCTGAGCTTTCATTCACCAGCTCCTCCCTGAGCCACAAACCAAGCCAGACGGACCCCAGATGAAGGATGTCATGACAGACCCCAGTGGCTCAGGAGAAACCAAGGCTGACAACTTTCACAGCCACCTGAACATGGTCTTCTTAACGAGCCAAGTAGCTGCTTAAAGACCTTGATCGCCTTTCCAGAACCCAGCCCTGCTCAGAGGGGGCTTAGTTCCAACAGCCAGGCCCAAAGCGTGACCCCAGGTCTAACAGGAGCATCCTCTGCAATCCTGCTAGTGATGTTACTCAGACATCGGAGGCAGGTGAATGGCAGTCCTCTTAAAATCAGGAATGCAGGGCCTGGTACCGGTCTCATTTCAGCGGCCAGCGTCAAAATGGTCTCTTTTTCCTGGCCAGCTATCCGAGATTTGCCTGGCTCAGATGGGCCCAGACCTCCTTAGGAAGTCAGTCTGTCCCAGGCACCTGGAGTTCAGGGTTATCCCGAGACTGCACTCAGCAGCCACTCCCCTCCACCTCTTGGTGGGGTCTGATCCAGCCGCACACTCTGTAGCCAAGGTCAGGCTCCCTTCTAGACCAAGTTCTAGCTTAGTTTCTCTGTCCTACCTCCACCTTGATCAGACAGGAGCCTCGCACAGCTGGGGCCCAGGGCTTTCTCTGGTATACAGTACTTTCTTCCAAGAGAGCTGCTGCGCTGAGCGCCAGATCCTCCTCCTCTCCCCCAAGCAAGGGTAACCCAGAAACACCCCCCACTGAGGGAAGTCGCCAGGCCCCATCCGACCAGAGCAGCATGGGCGGGGGGTGCGCAGCACAATGCTGACCGAGGCTGGACGCACACCTCAGCATCTGTGCCTCAGCTGGCAGCCTCCCACCCCAAATGAGGTTTTCCTAGGGAACCACACAGAAGGCAGGCAGGTCCTCAGGGTTCCCACACAGTACTTAGCTGCAGCCCAGATCAGAGAGGCACAGCTAGCCACCCGGCTGGGGGCCTTCTCCCAGCCCAGAGCAAACACATCACCTGGAGAGGCAGCTTTCAGCCCCTGCTGTCAGGAGGCCACATCCTGCAGTCCACACCTTCAAGTCACATCTCATCTTCCCCTGTCACCAGTGTGTGTGTGCTCCCAAGGCTTGTAGAGCCAGGAGTCTCCTTCCGTCCCAGCCAGTCAGCGCTCCTCACCCACTGATCACGGCCCACAGGCTTTACCATCTTCACGCAGACCCGGAGAGCTTCAGCCCTGCACTGGAGCCCCAGTCTGGTCTAGCATCAGGTGGGGAAGCGGCGGCGGGCTCAGCCATCAGCCCAGATAAGGGTCTGCTTGATGGCTTTTATAGGGTTCTGATGCTGCCTCTTCTAGAACAGTTCTCAGACCCTTTGATCTATATTAGAATCACCTGGAAGTCTTGTTAAGCCAAGACTGCTGGGCCCCATCCCCAGAGTTTCTGAATCAGTAGGTCTGGGGTAAGACTGGAGGATTTGCATTTCAAACACGTTTCCAAGTGGTACCAATATTGTGAGTGCGAGGCCCACACATTGAGAAGCACGATTCGAGAATTTCCAGAGATGTAAAGGACCTGGGCCTCCCCCTTTCACGAAGACACAGGTGCAGCTGGGTTTATAGGACTAGTTTTACTGCTCTGGGGTTGATTCCTCGGGGTTGGATAAGGAGAGCGGGCTGCTGTGGGTTTGAAGGGCTTTGGGACCCCTAACTCCACAAACCCCAAGGGCTACTGATGTCTCTCGGGAAGGGGAGGGCAGGGCTGGGCACTCGTGCTTTCCTACATCCAGGCCTTCCTGGAGCAGAGTCACGGCAGATGGGAAAAGACAGGTGAAGAGGGTGTGGAGAATATGGGGAGCACATCCTGGAGATTGGAGCTGATGCGTCCCAGGCCCAGCTCTGCCACCAGCTCCCCCAGGACATGGGTAGTCACTTGCTGGGCTTGGACCACATCTGTCATTAGTTCGCTAACTTTTATGGAGCACAGGTTGTGTGGTGGGCACCGTGTGCTGGGGGACCACGGGGCGGTAAAAGATGCAGCCCTTTGTTGCCTGGGGGAGTGACAGGAAAGTGGGAGAATGGAGGCAGCAGTGGGAGCCACTCCTCTTCCACCCGCTGTGGGTCCTTCCTCCCCGGGACCTGAAGAGAAAGAAAGGCAGCCGGCGGGGAAGGCCAGTGCGGTTGTTATGAGGCAAGCGGTCTCCCCAGCTCTGCAAAGCGACCACACCAGCTTTCTAGGGGGAGGGGTGATCCTTGGATGCAAAATTCAGCTTTAAAAACTTATTCTCCCTAACCCTGCTCAGCTCAGTCTGAGGCACATTGCAGACTGTGTGTTTTATTCTTTATACAGAGCTTATAGTTGACCAGGTGTCATGTAGGTGAAGGTAGGCATGCCCAGGCTCCATCCCAGACCAGCGTGAGCAGACTCTCTGGGGGCAGGACCCAGGCATCAGGTGGCTCTCTGTGCAGAATCCTGGAGGGCTTGAACAATCACCCGTCTGGATTAGGAGGAAAAGGATGTCCAAAGAGACAGGCAGAGATGGGCTGTTCCAATAGAGGAGAGGCAGTGCAGACAGGGGTTCTGGAAAGGTGAAACTCCCGTGTTACTATCGGCAGGGCGGGGGTAACAAACTAGAAACATGGGTCAGGCCCAATTTTGCAAAGCGCCTTCCTTGCAAAGCCAAGAAACTTAGCTTTCTCTTCATGGCCAGTGGGGAGCCCTTGAAGATCTCTGATGAGGGGCATGACGGGTCAAAGCTACCAGCTACAGTAGCCTCAGCTTCCTCCTGCCTCTTCTCTCCCTCCTAGATTTTATTGTGTGTATCATGTGATAAAGAAGAAAAGGGGCTTGATCTCAAGAACCCATCCTGTTAGAAGATGTTCCTTTGGGAGGACAAGAAGGTCAGAGAATGATAATTGTCAGCAGTCACTCCTGCCCCTTGGGCAAACGAGTTAGCATCTCTGAGCCCAGTGGTCAAAGATGGCCTCTCCTGCCTCTCCAGGAATACAGTGTGCAGGAGTGTGCATTGAAAAAGTGAAAGCTGGGCCCAGAACAAGATATATTCAGTACCCTTTGCAGGAGGCGCAGAGGGGCCAAGGAATCAGATGATTGGGAGAACATTTGAGCAAGATCATCTCCTGTTAAGTCCCAAACCTGGGGAAAAGCGTCAGGGCGGGTGGAGTAAACACATCTATTTTTCATGATTCCCAGCTCAAATGTGAGAAGACGGTAGCAGGGTGATGTGGGCTAGGAAGCAGATGAAACATTGATAAGAGACAGATTAATATTGCAGGAGAGGCCGGACCGCAGGTGTGGAGGCAGGACCCTAGGGTCCCTCTTCGAGACGAGGCTTATCGAATGTACATGGGGCAGCCAGGGTTGCTACCTGAGGGGTAAGGGGCTGGGACTGGACAGGGTGCTATGATGAAGAGTTTACTCTTCTGAATTCAAGCCTCGGTTTTGCTCTGTGACCTGAACAGATGGTGTCACCTCTCTGCCGTCCGTCAGTGTTAAATCACCTGTTCCCCCTAATTAGGCTAGAACTTGAGCCTTCACTTGGGTTATTAACACAGTGCTCTGATCAAGTTGGCATCGATATACGACCACGTGGTGAAAAGTGGTAAGAAGAGTCTAAAATGAGTGATGAGAAATAAAAGAGCAATTTCAACAACCAGAATCCTTCCAAGTGATTCCCTTGGCGCCCAGCCCCACCTCAGCCTCAGGCCAGGGGAAGACCCAGCCAGCATGGTGCTCTCGCCCGCAGCCAACCCCAAGACAGCCCCACTGTGGTTCTGCCTGATCCACCAGAGTCTAGCTCCTGGCCTGGGATGAGTCCTGTGAGTCCCAGCTCTGGAAGACGGCTGCCCCCAGTTAAAAGTCTTGTCCCCGGGATGGGCTCACCTGTTGAGCTGATGGGTCTCCAAGATGGGCTCACAGGTTACACAGCCTGAGATGAGCCAGCAGCCCCACCAGGAGGCCTCCTGCCCCCCACCATGAGACTTCAATCTCCTCCAACCCTCCCCACCCCATCCCCTTACCCCCACAAGACCACCCACCCTCAGTTCCATTACTGAGAGCCTGGGATCCACAGCCTCACCTCGGCTTTCTTTTTTCCTTCTCTAACACTGTTTTTTTTTTAAGCCAGTATGTCACATCAAACAGCCTAGCAGGTCACCTTATTTTAACAACTGCCATGTTTCTGTCCTCAACCAAGACAGCAGGGAAATGGAGTGGTAATCAAGAAACCTATCTTCTCTTTCTATGTTCTCATTTGCACCAATGTTTACTGAGAACCTAACGTGAGCCAGGCTCTTCCACGTGTCCCATCTGCCTGAATTGCAGCACCAGCCCTCCCAGGAGGAGGAGAGCCACTTCTGAGGGACACGATGCTGACAGAGCCAGAACCCCAATCCAGGCCAACTGTCCCCTGAACTGTGCTCTTCCTGTGGCTCTATTATGGGATCAAAGCTCCACCATTGCCTCAGTATTCTCCTCTGAACAATGCCTGCGGTTTGCTCTGCCCTGCCCCCATCAGGGTGGTCTTGAGGAACTTGAGAGGCAGTGACCTTGAAAGCCCCACTAGACCTCCCTGTGGCTTCATCCCAGCGTTGTGGATGGTGGGCAGGCTTCTCTCCATGGAAATAACACTGTTCCTTTCTAACCCATAGGAGCGAGTCCCGCTCCAGACAGGATCGTCAACACAGTACGGTACTGGCACAAAAACAGACACTTAGACCAATGGAATAGAACAGAGAACTCAGAATTAGACCCACAAATGTATGGCCAACTGATCTCTGACAAAACGGGAGAGAATCCAATGGAAAAAAGAGAGTGTCTTTAGCAAATGGGGCTGGATGAACTGGACAGCAACATGCAGAAGACTGAAACTGGACCACTTTCTTAACCACACACAAAAACTCAAAATGGATGGAAGATCTAAATTTCTGGTTATGGAAGCCATGAACCAGAAATCTAAAATCTACTTTGGGTCAGAGGAAAGCAGTGAAGGACAGATTTGGAACTTGATACACTTATGTTTGAGTTATGGCTCTCCATGCACGGTCTCGTAGTCTGTGTGACCTTGGGTAAGTTGCTTAACTTCTCTGAGTTTTAGGAGTTTTTGCTTATCTTTTAAAAATATTTTTAATGTTTATTTATTTTTGAGAGAGAGAGAGAGAAAAAACCCACAAGCAGGGGAGGGGAAGAGAGAGACACACAGAATGTGAAGCAATCTCCAGGCTCTGCACCATCAGCACAGAGCCCTGTGCAGGGCTCAAACCCCCGAACTGTGAGATCATGTCCTGAGTCGAAGTCGGACACTTAACTGACTAAGCCACCCAGGTGCCTCAGTTTTTGCTTATTATTTTTTCTCTCTTAAGTGGGAATCTCTCTTAAGTGAGGATCTCTTTGCTTGTTTCTTTCTCTCACAGGATTGGAGGGCGTCTTCGACGTGACGGTGAAATAAGCTCAACAGGTGGAGGACACACCGCTAATGCTAGTTTAGCAGCATCCGTTTGGCAGGCAGAATCGAGCCTAGAGGGGCTGACTTATACCCTATCTGCAGGTGGTCGCCAAAGACCAAAGAGGCTCGGGGGGAGGGGCTTCCAAAGAGTGACGCACAGGTTGTGGCCTGCAGACACTGGGGAGACCTGTGTGTGTGTGCATGTGCTCCTGTCCCTTCCTCCACTCCTGGGAGGCACGTCGGAGCCCTTTCTTCCCCAGCCCCCAGACTGTCTGGCTTGACACCTGCTAAAAGCCAAGCACCCAGACTCTGCCACCCCGTCTGGAATGCTGGAATATTTCCACACTAGCCATAGGGCTGGAGGCAGCCCCATCAGGCATCGAATCCGGCAGCCCTACTGTACAGAGGGCAGATGAGAGAGAACAGAGATCACACAATTCAAACAACCAGGTGGGGCCGGGACCGACCAGGGGCCCCGACTCCCATTCCATAGCTCCTGCACTTGCTCTGTGCTGGCTAGAATTGTTCTTTTCTTGGAAAAAGCCAGAAAAAGCAACCACAGTGGAGACCACACTAGTAGCTGGGGGGCTGATGCGGCCCACTGACAGGTTTGCTTTGCCAACACTCTCCTTTCAGTACTTAAAATTTTAACCCACATTTAGAAATCAGAGGTTTTTCACAGAAATCCACAGTCCTGCCTCTCCCTGCTAGGGAAGTGAGGATGGTGACCCAAGACCCATGTACCCATGTGGCGTCATATGTGGTTGTCGAATGATAGCCAACTATTCGGGATAGGATGAGCTACTTTGCTGCAATCCCCACTGCTCCCTACGGTCTGACACCCAGCCAGCTTCATCCACTGTATATGGCCTGCCTGTCCTCTACGGGAGGCCTTTTGAGGGCAGGGTCTCTGTGTTCTTGTGCCCCACCCCCGCCTTTTTAAAAATCTTTTTTGGTTTAATGTTTATTTATTTTTGAGAGAGAGAGAGAGACAGAGCATGAGCAGGGGAAGGGCAGAGAAAGAGGGAGACACAGAATCAGGAGCAGGCTCCAGGCTCTGAGCTGTCAGCACAGACCACGCTGGAACCCATGAACCATGAGATCATGGCCTGAGCTGAAGTCGGATGCTTAACTGACTGAGCCACCCAGGCGCCCCTGTTCTCTCCCCCTATCTAACCAGACCCCAAAGAGGCCCAGATGCTGGCTCCATGGCAATAGTGCCCGCCCTCAAACATGTGTCCTGCTTGCCAAATGCTCTCCCAGCTTCCCAAGGCAGTATCACGCCTGCCTTCCAAACCACAGCAAAGCACGGCGGGAAGGAGAGCGGTGGGTAGCAGCGGCCCCATTTCACAGGTGAGGAAACTGATGGGTGAGTGGATGTGGGACTGGAGGTGAGTAAACTGGTAGGTGCCTGCTGGGGTAGGCTTTGGGGACGCTCCCTACCTGTCTGAATTTTAGAACTGAGAGGCCAGCTGCGCCTGGAGGGGTGAAGCAAGGCCTGGTCTGGCTGCAGGATCTGGAAGAGGCAGCTCCGTGAGGTGGCCCTGCTCATGTCTTGAGCCCCTGGAGGTCCGGCAGGGGCGGAACCCAGCCCCGCATACATTAGGAGTAATACAATTGTGTGAGAGCTGTAGAACATTATTGCCTGTGCATTATTGATAGTTATTGTACCCTGCAAGCCATAAATTATTGACAGGATCCAGAGAATAGGGAGGTGGGGGCTGTGACCTGGGTCCAGGGGAGGGGGCTAGGGCCAGCGTGTGTACAAAGCGAGGTGCGGCCTGTTCGGGTGGAGGACCCATGGAGGGGAGGGAAATACACCTATGTTCACCCCCAGGAGGGAAAGTAATATGTGTGTCTCTTTCCTTCGCTGTGTGTCGATCTTTTCTCTATTTCCTCTTCCTGAGCACCTTTGCTTCTTCCCTCCTGCCTCTTCCTCCTCCTCCTCCTCCTCCGCTCCTGCTCTCTGACTTCAGAGAAGACCTCTGGTAGACAGCTGGCATCTAAAAGAGGCGTCGAGGGCAATACCAAATGCTGGCCGCCCAAGTGCTGGGGCACATGGCCCAAGATGGAAGAAAGCTGGGGAACAGACATTTGGGTGGGCGGGAGCACAGAATCCTGTTTCCGCCAGGAGAAGTCCGACAAAACTGTCAGTCACCCAGGTGGAGGAGGAGAGGGGCTTCCTTACCACTTAGTGGGTGCCCAGGGCTTGAGACCTGTTCCCTTCTTCCTCACGGCAGTGATGGGCAGAAACTACAGAGGGGTTAAGGCACTTGTCCAAGGTCACACAGCTTGTGAGCAACAGAACCAGGATTGTAGGCTGGTAGTTAGACCCCGAGACTGGCCTCTTAACCATTACACTAGATATGTGAATGACTGTCATATGGGGGTGGGGATTGGGGAGATTGGGGGAAGGGAGATTTTTATTTGCTTTTTGCGCTTATCTCTATTTTCCAAATTTTCTACGATGAATATGCATTGGCTTGTAATCAGAAAACACACACACAACAAATTACTTTTTTAATAGCATCTCCCGTCCGCCCAAGTCCCTTGATGCCTCTAACCTATCCCCTCCCCGAGCCCTTGGCAGGCCCAGCGGCATTCCCCCAGCAGGCGGGAGGAGGAGGAAGGAGGCGGCTGACCCCAGCGCACGCCCTCCTGCAGGCTGGAGGGGGAGGTCACACACTGCGACCCCCTCCATCTACCTCCTCCAAGTCCAGGGCTGGGAGCACAGGCGCTGGGTGTGGGGCCGCCTCTGGCCTTGCCTCCAGACCTGACAGCTTCTCCCGCTGCTCCTCAAGGACTGAGGGTCAGCCCCGACCTCAGCTCTATCTGCCCACGGCAGCTGGGCTGGCAGCCGGGCCTCGGGCCAGGTTAGGGACTCCGTAAGCCATTCTGAGCCCCGACAGTGCCTCCTGGAACACCATTCTCATCTCTTGGCACCGAGTTCCCTGGATTAATTAGTGTTCCCGGACTGCAAGTGCAGAGACTTGACTCTCATCCACAAAGCTGCAGGAAGGAGACTGTCCTATGCCCCACCACCCCTGCCTCCCGCTGGAAAGACCACCGTCATCCAGGAGGGAGCGAGAGCCTGGGGTGGGGGCTGCCGCCCATCTGCACCCTCCCGCCTACCTTCCTTCCTAGCAGTGGGCGTGGGGCATGGCACCGTCTACACCGCTACCCAGGCCTCTAGGTGGGCACTGCGAGGAGCGATGCAGATCTTTGTGTGGTGACCTCACGATGTCAGTGTGACCGCATTAGGTGGAAACACAGATTGTGTCCCCATCTAAAGCCTATACCCATTTTGTTTTTTTAAAAATGTCCATCACTTGATGAGTGGATAAAGAGGATGTGGTTTATCTATACAATGGAATACTACTTGGCAATGAGAAAGAATAAAATCCTGCCATTTACAGCAACGTGGATGCAACTTGAGGGTGTTATGCTGAGGGAAATAAGTCAGGCAGAGAAGGACAGACACCATATGTTTTCACTCCTATGTGGATCTTGAGAAACTGAACAGAAGACCATGGGGGAAGGGAAGGGGAAAAAAAATAGTTACAAACAGAGAGGGAGGGAGGCAAACCATAAGAGACTCTTCAATACAGAGAACAAACTGAGGGTGGATGGGGGTGGGGGAGAGGGGAAATGGGTGATGAGCAAGGAGGAGGGCACTTGTCGGGATGAGCAGCGGGTGTTCTATGGAAGCCAATTTGACAATAATTATATTTTTTTAAAAGGCACACAGAGTCCTGATAAAAAAATAACTAAAAAATAAATAAAAATACATATTTGAGCCATGTTGATATAAATGACGTGTGTGTGTAATGTGAGGCTTTGGCCTGAAAGAGCCCCCGGAACTGCTCACGGAGGTTGGGAGGCTGGGTGCCGGCAGTGGCTGGCTGGGCAAGGACAACACAAAGAGACGATGAACACATCTTGTTTTACATAATCCAAAAAAAGAAGTGATGACATTACGGGTTATTTTTTCCCCACCCAGAACAAATAAAACTTTAAAAAGAACTAAACATGGCGGGGAAATGTATGCCTCCAGACTCCAGCGAACTATTTGCAATGCTAGCGGCTGGTGAATCGGTGCTCCAGAGCTGCTACCTGGGGGCAGTGTCTCTCTCGGGGTGGGGGGGGAGGGGGGGGCTGGCAGCCACACCCTTGGCAATGGCTATGGCCAGCCGTCACTATGGACAGGTGGCTCTGGGCTCCTTGCCAGGACTGGCCTTGGCTCTAGGAACATCCAGTCATCCATTCAACAATGATGTCAGAGGTCCCAGGTCCCTCTCCTTCCCCAGAGCCTCCAATCGCCTTGCCAGGCTGTGCCTAAAGGCTCCATGCTGAGGACACTGACCTCTGACCTACTCACAGGAGCCCAAGTCTGTACCTTCTTTCCAGTTATCAGGCCCCTGATATGTGCCAGACATTAGGCTGGGTACCTCCATTTCCCCATCTTGACATGCTTGTGTCACTATTCCCTGGGAGGAGGGATGGGACAGACAAAGGAGGAGGTAGGTCTGTCCCATTGGGAGATGCCCAGGTAACAAATCTATTGTTACAGACACGTCTATCTTCCCACAGAAGACAGAGGGAAAGTGGCTTTTCTTGAAAGGCTTCAAGACACTGGTCCGTTCAATGTTTGGAGCTGACGGGACACCAGACAAGCTCATAGGCCAGAATGGGGCCAAACGTTCCCCAAAGGGGAAGAAACTGAAGGACCGAATCAGCTGGCCCTTTGTGGATGGGGAATTGACGGGGGAGGAGCTGATGGTGACATGGGAGCACAACAAAAGGGCGTCAGCTCCCATCTGGGTTGAATGGGGCACCTGGGGCATGGCTGAGCAAGCGCTCCTGGTGGCCGCGGACGCAGCCACAGGTGTGTGCCGGATTTGGCAAGCCACCCCGCTGTCCTCCCACAGGTGACCTCTTTAAAGAATGAGAAGGTCCCATTGGGCAGACGGAAAGACCGAGGTCCGAAGAGGCTGTCCTGGGGTAACTACCATGCCTCCCTGGGTGAGCCTCATGACTCCTGTGAGCCCCCACCACACCCTCCAGTGTTCCCCTCTCTGCTCCTTAAGTGTAGCCTTCTGGAGGCGGGGAGCAAGCTGTGCGGGCCGCCCCCCTCTGCGGGCAAGGCTGGAAAGGCCTAGAGAAGGGGGTAGTGAGGATGCCCAGCATCAGGTCTTAGAGCCTCGTGGCTAGGCCTCCCTCCCATTGTCTGGCCAGGCTCTGGAGGATGCAGGAGAGGGGGTGTGGGGGGACATCTGGGAAAAGGGAAGGGGATTCTTGGTCCCAGCTCTTCTGCCCACTTTCCATGTGGTGACAGACAGCGCTCACAGGCTTCGAGACAGGAAATGACAGTGACAGTGAGGGACTATCAGGGTGAGGGTCTCATATCATATCCCCTGCTGGTGGGGGTGACCCAGGTGGGGTCTGGGAAGGCGGCTTATCCATGTGGAAGGGAGGAGAGGGAGCACCTGTGTGACGGGACAGGAAGGCGGGTCCCCAGGCACATTCAGGGGAAGCGGAGGGAAGGCGAGAGGCGCACTGGGCGGAGGCGCACTGTACCTGTGCCGTCCTATGAGGCCCACGGGCCAGAAGCGGCCACAGAGCACTCAAAACGTGGCTACAGTGACTAAGAAACTGAAACTTCCATTCTAGTTGTTTAATTTTGATTTTTTAATTTAATTTTAACACATTTACATGTAAAACTCAGTGTAAATTTAAAAACTGATACTTGATTCACTTGTTGGAAAACTTTTCAGTATGTTTAGAACAACATGGATACTTTGCTGCTTGTCGATTTTGTGAAACGTAAACACTGATCAAGTATTTCAGTTGGAAATGTAGAATTCGAACTGAGATATGCTTCAAGTGTAACATACACACCAGATTCTGAAGAGTTAGTATTTTAAAAAATTTTTTAATGTTTTATTTATTTCTGAAAGAAAGAGAGAGAGCGAGAGAGAGCGAGAGAGAGGGGAGGGTCAGAGAGAGGGAGACACAGAATCGAAAGCAGTCTTCAGGCTCTGAGCTAGCCGTCAGCACAGAGCCTGATGCAGGGCTCAAACCCACGAACTGTGAGATCATGACCTGAGCCAAAGTCGGATGCTTAACCAACTGAGCCACCTAGGTGCCCTGAGAGTTAGTATTTTAAAAAATGTGATAACTGTTAACAGTTTTCATATTGGTTACACGTTGACATAAAATACATTGGGCATATTGAGTTAAACAAAATATATCAAATTAATTCCATTTGTTTCTTTTTACTTTTTAAAATATAGCTGCTTGAAAATGTTATTTATTTTTTTAACATTTTAAAAATGTTTATTTATTTTTGAAAGAGAGTGTGTGAGTGGAGGAGGGGCAGAGAGATGCACACAGAATCCGAAGCAGGCTCCAGGCTCTGAGCTGTCAGCACAGAGCCCGATGCAGGGCTCGAACTCACAAACCATGAGGTTATGACCTGAGCTGAAGTTGGACACTTAACCTACTGAGTCACCCAGGCACCCCTGGAAAATTTTAAATTACATATGTGACTTGTGTTGTATTTTAGCTGCGCAGAGCTGAGAGCCTTGAATGCCCACATAAGCTTAACATGAGAATGTGCGTTACCCACTGAATGGCGCTGATGTGAGTGACCCTGGAAAGTCATCCTTGCTCCCCAAGAGTGAGTAGCACCCCTTCTGTGTGCTCCCAGAGTACCCTGTGTGCATCTCAACATTGAAAAAAAAAAGCACTGTGACTCTAAGACTTTATAAGTGCATTTGATGCGAGATGTGCAGTCTATGACTGCAGCGAGTGAGCCGGGGCTCTGCTTCCAGGCTCTGGTGTCCCGCGCCCCCACCCTGAGCTGTCAGCAGGCCCCATGCCCACACTGTCCTAAATCCAGCCAAGCGTGAAAAGCAGGCATCATCTATCTACCCCTCCCGCCTCCCCGCACAGACAGGGCCAGGGCAGGCGTCATCAGCCCAGGCCTCTGCAGGCTTCCTGTGGCCGGGTGCTGGCTGAGGGGGGGCCACATCATGACACACATCAGACCTGTCAGCACTGATGCTGTAGAAGGGATATAGAGGCCAGTGAAATATGACCCCAGTTCCTTCCTTGTAATAGCGGGTCACCAGGGTGCAGGGCCCACTCGGGCTCCCAAGCCTGCCAGAAACTCCCTAGCTCGTCAGGGGTTTGCCTGAGGGGAGAGGACCCGAGGGGTGAGCAGCTGGGCCCACGTCCTCCCCAGCCCAGAGAGGAACCAGACAGACTTGCCTGTCCTGTTACATTTCCCTCTGTCCCTAGTCTCTCTGGACCATTTTCATGGAGGAGGTTTCACACAGTCCTTGAAACCACCTCTAACCCGGTCCTTGTCACAGGGAGAGAATGTAAAGGCCACAATTCCAGACAAGGTAGTATCTAGGCGCTGCAGTGCAAGGCAAGAATTGCTGTGTGGCCTTGGGGAGTCGCTTTGCTTCTCTGTGCTTATTTTCCCAAGCAGGAAGTGAATCCTGGAATCCCTTCTAAAGCCCCATGCCTGATGTGGACCGACCTCTATGGAGGGAAGAAATGGCAGGGAGGAAGGTCTGCTGGCGCAAGAGATAGGAGGCCTGAGCCTGTGGCCAATGACCTGGTCCTAGACCCAATATCCAAAGGAAGCAGATATTCTGTGGAGAGCTGGGTTTGCAAAGCAAGGTGTTAAGTGAAAGCTACAAACCTCCTGCTTCCCACTTCTCTTCAAAGATTCCTCTCTGTCTCTCTGTCTCTCTCTGTCTCTCTCTGTCTCTCTCTCTCTGCACTTTGGGTGCTTACCTGCTTCTCTGTGCAAGAATAGACCAATCTTTTCATTTACTCAGTCAACAAACATCAATTTAACATTTATTATGAAAAGCTGCTGGTAGAACGCTGAAAGCACCCTAGATTTTATTATTATCATAATCATCATCTTCTATGCCAGGTGCTAAGCTGCATCCTTCCCCTGTAGACCAGGAACTTCCCTGAGGACTCTCACCTACTAAATATTCTCCCCTTGGACCTAACCGTCCCAGGATGATGTGGATGATGCCGGCACAGCCTCACAGAGGCCCCTCCCCCACCTCCTCCATCTTTTCAAAGTTTCCGCCCCCGCACGCCCCTTAACAGGATCACTGAGGGTTCCAAACTTCTCTCTGTCAGTAGTGGGACCCTTTCTATACACAGACCACTTAATGTGTAAACCAGCTCCTCCTAAGGGGGTGGGGTTCAGGGATCCTCCCACTCAGCACCCGCCCCTCCCCCAGCTCTGTGGCAACCTCTTAGATACCTCTGCGGAACCCCGGGACTCCCTAGAACACAGACTGAAAATCACTGGGGTGAACAGAGACTGGGGTCAGAGAACTAGGGCTACATAGCATAGGCCATTGCCATGCTGTGCAACTTCAGGCACGTTCCTACCCTCTCTGGGCTTCAGGTCCATTTTGATCCAATGAGAGGTTTGGGATGGATGAGTCAGAAGAGATGACAGCCATCTTACAACGGGAAGGAAGGGAGGGATTGGCAGGGGTGAGACAGCTGCCTTGCCCTTCCTGAAACAGGTGACCAGGGAGCAGCCACAACTCTTTCCCATCTGGAGTGAGTCACTGCACACCAGGAAGGCTTTGAGGTCCTGCTCAGGCACTAACTGCCCAAAATACGTCTCCTCTAGTCTTTCACAATGTCTAAAATTCCACCATTAGCACTGCATCCCTTTGTAGCCCCGGCACATTATGTTCCACTCAGATCTCATGAAAATATAGAGAGCCACAGAGAAGAAACAGAAATAGCTCGTTGGGCAAGACATTGGTGAAAATAAGCTGGCAGAGATAGGCTTGGTTTGCTGGCAAGCGGGGGGGGGGGAAGGGGGGGGTCATCCTAAGAACCCAAGACTAACTTCACCGACTTCATCATGGTGATCAGGCAGACAAGCTGGAGATTCGGACCTACTTCAAGACCAACCCGGTACAAACAAGTTTGCCTTACAGTCTCACTTCCCACCCCAGCCCTGTTCCTACCCCTCAACCCAGCCACCACGCTGTGCTGGCGGGACAGCCCCAGCAGCTTCCACCCGGGCACCGCTGTGCACCAGGCACCGTTCTCTGTGCCAGGATTTGACCATGAGAGGACAGACTGCCCCCTGCCCTCAGGGGAAGACATGCAATAAACAAAAACAAATAAACAAGGTCCTTGCACATTGTGCAAGCACTATGATCAGGTTTAGGCTTTAGAGGGTCACTGGTTGCTGGATTGAAGAAGGGATTTTTAGGGGTACAAGAGTAGAGCCATTTGTCCAGAAAGCTAGTCACCTAGTCCGATCCCCCATTTCACGACTGGGGAGACTGGGACACAGAGAGGGAAGCGGCAGCAGCACCGTGTAGTGAAAACAATCTGGGCCGACTGGTCTCATCACAGACCCCGGCCTTGATGTTACTCATTGGGTGGCCTCACTGGAGCTCCTCAGCCTCTCTGAGCCTCAGCTCCCACATCTGCTAGTGGGGCTCCCACACCCCTCATAGGGGCCTGTGAGCATGGATGAGGTGACCAGTGCAGAGAGCCCAGAGCAGAGTACTGCCCAGTAAACGGGGCCATCCGCATCAGGATGACCCGCCCAAGTTCACACAGGGAGTGAGGGGACAAGCCAGATCCGGACCCCTGACCTCCTGGTGCCCTGTGCACCCCAGTAATATCCAGTCAGCCATCCGTGAAGTTTCCAAAGCACATGATGGAGGATGGAAAAAAACTTAATAGGATGTTATGCAATTGACTAACATCAGGATAAGCGATTTTTTTTTAAATGTTTTATTTATTTCTAGGAGAGAGAGAGACAGCGTGAGCAGGGGAGGGTCAGAGAGAGAGGGAGTCACAGACTCAAACAGGCTCCAGGCTCCGAGCTGGCAGTCAGCACAGAGCCCGACGCGGGGCTCGAACCCACGAACCGCGAGATCATGACCCAAGCGAAAGTCGGACGCTTAACCGACTAAGCCACCCAGGCGCCCCTAGGATAAGCGATTTTTAACAAGGGGGTGGGGAGGAAAGAACGTCGGAGGACACTCAGGCTTCACAAGCGGCTGCTCTCTATTTCCCAGCGTGTTTTTCCTTGGGGTAAGTAAGCTCAGTGAGAAACACAGTAAATTACCGTTCAACAGGAAAAGACCACCCCAGCCTGGGGCGCGGGGGGAGCCTCTGGCCTGAGCAGAAGCACCAGGAAGGGAACTTGCTTCTCTAGCAAGAATGCCTGAAGACAGCGGGAGAGTCCAGACGGACCCCTCAGGGAGGCCAGTGGCGCCCACCCTGGTGGGGGCGGGGGGCGGGTAGCGCACAGAGGAAGGTGGTTCCGGACTCTCCCTTCAGGAGCCGGCTGTTAAAGGCAGCAGTTCCCCAACTGCTGTGGGGCTGGCAGCACCTTCCTGTGCAAGGGGGGCTGTGGGATCCCATGGGATCATCTATCGTGGAGCCCAGGAGGGACTCGAGGCTGGTTTGCCTCCCTGCAGATCAGGGTGTCCCCTTTTGGAGAGTGAGGAGAGACGGGGTTCCAGGCAGGTGAGAGCAAGAGGGGACCAGGGAGTGGGGGCGGAAGGAGCGGAGTGCAGGGCAACTGGTAGTGGTTTCTCTGGCTGGGGCGGGACAGGGCCGCCGCAGAGCCCCCCCCCCCCGCCCCCAGAAGGGTCCCGGGAAAGACACTCAGATACTGAGGGAGCACAGAGAGGGGGGTAGGAGACTTGCGCTTGGTTCTCTGTTAGAGGTAATAAAGTAGCACCTTCTTAAGGTACTTGTGTTAGCTTCCCGGGTGGCTCAGTCAGTTAAGCTTCCGACACCCGCTCAGGTCATGATCTCACCTCAGTTCGTGAGTTCCAGTGTCCTCTGTGCTGACAGCTCAGAGCCTGGAGCCTGCTTCGGATTCTGTATCTCCCTCTCTCTCTGCCCCTCCTCTGCTCACGCTGTCTCTCTCTCTCTCTCAAAAATAAGTAAACACTAAAAAAAAAATTTTTTTAAATGGGCATTTATTGTCCCACCGTCCTGGAGGCTGGAAGCCTGAGATCAGGGTGTCCGCAAGGGCTGTGCTCTCCTGGAGGCTGGGGACAAACCCTCCTTGACTCTTCCTGGCTTCTGGAGGCAGCCGGCAGCCTCGCTTGGCCTGTGACTGCGTCTCTGCAATCCTCTGTCTTCACGTGGTTCTTCCTAACTGTTCACAGCATCTTCCCTTCGTGTGAGTTCGGATTTCTCTTCTGGTAGGACCCCAGGCATGCTGGATTAGGGCCTACCCAAGTGACTTCATCTTAACTTGGTTACATCTGCAAAGACGCTATTTCCAAATAAGGCACAGTCTGAGGTCATGGAAGTCAGGACCCCAGCATGCCTTTTTTTTTTTTTTTTTTAAGGTTGAGAGGATACAACTTAACCCATAACAGTGCTTTTAGACATACTTACCTATAAGCTGGAGGAAAGAATGCCAATCATCCATACCAAGCTATATTATTTAGGTGACAGCTTAGAAAGGGGGACAGGAAGCAATGACGGCTTAGAAAAGGGGACAGAAAGCAATTACAGGGGGAGCTAAGGGCCCTGCAAGGCCCCTTTGCTGTTGCCAGTGCTAAGGGTTGGGACTAAGGCAGCCCCTCAGAGAGACAGGTACTCTGACCTCAGAGGTCTAGAATAATTAAGACAGAAAAGGAGTTACTGTGTGTCAGGCCCCTGACCCCTCATACCTCAAAGCCCATCTCATTTCCTTCTCGTCATGACCCCACAATGCAGGCGTCGCCTGCTTCCTGCAGAGGGAACTGAGGGTGAGCCAGACTAGGGGTCTTGTTTAAGGTTAAGTGTCTGTCGTGATGAGTGCTGGGTGATGTATGGAATTGTCAAATCACTATCGTGTGCACCTGAAACTGATGTAGCACTGTATGTCGACTGTACTGCAATGAAGATAAAATTAAATTAAAAAAAATTTTTAAATGTTTGTTTACCTTTGAAAGAGACAGAGCATGGGCAGGGGAGGGTCAGAAAGAGAGGAAGACACAGAATGTGAAGCAGGCTCCAGGCTCTGAGCTGTCACCAAAGAGCCCGATGCGGGGCTCGAACCCATGAACCTTGAGATCATGACCTGAGCTGAAGTCGGACGCTTAACCAACTGAGCCACCCAGGTGCCCCAGTGGTAGTTATTTCTTACCAATTTCCTTGCCTTTTATTTCTTTTCCTTGCCTAATTGTCCCGGCTAGAACCTATATAATGTTTTTGGCTTTATTGAGATATATTTGACATATAACATTGTGAAAGTTTAAGGTGCACAACCTGTTGATTTGATACACTCATTTATTGCAAAATGGTTACCACCTCCATCATATCACATAATTAACATTCCTTTTTTTACAGTGAGGACATTTAAGATCTTAGCAACTTTCAAGTATATAATATAGTACCATTAGCTCTAATATACAGGGTGTACATTAGATCCTCAGAACTTACTCATCTTATAACTGGAAGTTCATGCCCTTTGACCCAAATCTCCTCATTTTCCCCTCCCCCAGCCCCTGGTAACCACCACTCTACTCTGTTTCTATAAATTTGGCTTTTATAGGTTCTCTGTATAAATGATTTTGCTGTCAGAGTTATTTCATTTAGCATAATATACACCTAGCATATAATCCAGGTATTCAGTCCCTAGATAGTTACCCAAGAGACATGAAAGCCCATATATCCATATAAATACTTGAACACAGGGGCCCTGCTGCCTGAGTTGGCTGAGCATCTGACTCCTGATCTTGGGGTTTGGAGTTTGAGCCCCACTTTGGGTATAGAAATTACTTAAAAAAAAGACTTGCACACAGATACTCGTGGTAGGTTTATTTGTAATAACTAGAAACAACCCATATGTCAAGAGACAGGTGATTGAATAATCAAATCAGGGTATATCCATATAACATGTTACTACTCAGTAATAATAAAGAATAGACTATTGATACACTTAACAACATGCATGAATCTCAAAATATGCTGAGAGAAAGAAACCAACCAACCGAAGAGTACATCTTGTGTGATTCCATGTTTAGAAAATACAAACTAACACCCAGTGAAAGAAAGGAGACCAGTGTTTGTTTGTTTGCGGGGGGGAGACAAAGGGATGAGAGGGTGGGATCACAAAGGAGCATAAGCAAAACTTGCAGGAGCAATAGATAGGGTCACAATCTTGGAGTGGCCATGGTTCCATGGGTGGTAAGTGTCTAAACTCACACATTGTACAGGTCAAACATGTGCAGTCCATTATACATTGACAGATATTTAGGTTTAATCAAACTGTTCAAATTGTTTAGAGTATATGCTCTGGTTCATATGCACAACAAATACATAAAGTTTATAGCCATTAATTTGATAAATTTGTTTGCTGTTTCTCTTATTGCTCAAGGCAGCCTTATTTTCTATTTAAAATATTGTACTGTAACATATAAAACATTTTCCTTTTCACGTAGGAAAAAGTTGTTACTATGGTAATACCAGACAAAGCAGCCTTCAAAACAAAGTGTTACTAGCAATAAAGAGACATTACACCATGATAAATGGTCAATTTATCAAGGAGACTTGACCTTCCTAAATGTCTATGTTCTAAAGTACTTGAAAGTGCTTCAAAGTACATGAAACAAGTATTCAGAAGATTAAAAGCAGTACAGAAATTATATTGGAATATTTTAACATTATTCTTTCAGTATTTGAATAGGATTAAAAAGGAAATATGATTGAACAAAGGAGATAGATTTGAACAAAACTATCAGTTTTGTATATATATATAAAACAATAATACATATAATATCATGATAAGTATTCATATGTATAACTATTCTGTATATATATAATTGTTATATGTAACATGTAGATATTCATCAAAAAACAGATTATATTTTTTTCTTAATTTAAAAAAAATTTTTTTTAATTTTTTTAAATTTTGTTTTAAATTTTTAAAATTTTTAAAAAATTTTTGAGAGATAGAGCATAAGCAGGGGAGGGGCAGACAGAGAGAGGGAGAGAAAGAGAGAATCCCAAGTGGGATCTGCACTGTCAGTATGAAGCCCAATGTGGAGCTCAAACTCACACACCACGAGATCATGACTTGAGCCAAAACCAAGAGTCAGATTCTTAACTGACTGAGCCATCCAGGCGCTCCACATTATAATAAATTTTAAAGGACGAAAGTAACAAAAAGTTTGTTCTGTGACTATGCTTGGATAAATTAAATATCAACAACAAAAATGTGTCTAGAAAACATCAGATATTTGGAAATTAAACAGCACATTTCTAAATAATTCATTGGTCAAAGAATAATGCTCTGGGAAGTTAGATACTATTTTGAACTAAGGGAAATTAGTTTGCGATCTCGTCGTTTCCGACATAAGTATTCAGGGCTATGAATTTCCCTCTCAGCACTGCTTTTGCTGCATCTCAGAATTATGTTGTACTCTCATTATTATTCAGTTCTAAGAATTTTTTTAAGTGTTAGGAGATTTTCCTGTTATCTTTCTAGTACTGATTCCAGTTTGATTCCCCTTGTGATCAGACTACATGACTTCAATTCTTTTAATTTGTTGGAATCTGTTTTAAAGTCCAAGATATGGTATACTTTTGTGAATTTTGCATGAGGACCTGAAAGAGTATGCATTCTACCATGTGGGTAGAGTGTTTTATGAATACCTATTAGATCTGTTGACTGATGCTATTGTTCACCTTTTCTATATCCTTATTGATTCTTTGTCTGGTAGAGAGAAAGGGATGTTAAGGTCTCCAACTGTAACTGAAGGTAGATCTATTTCTATTTCTCCTTCCAGTTTTGTCAGTGTTTGCTTCATATATTTTGAAGCTCTGTTGTCCAGTGCATACACTTTTAGGATTTCTATGTCTTCTTGGTCTGTTATCCCTTTTATCAATATTTAATGCCCTTCTTTGTCCCTGGTAATTTCCTTTGCTCTGAAGTCCACTTGATCTTATTAATACAGGAACTCTGCTTTTTAAAAATTAGTATTTGCACAGTATATTTTTCCCTCTTATTACCTATATTGTGATATGTGAAGTGGGTGTCTTGTAGATCCCATGTGACTAGGTAATTTTCTATCCACTGTGTCAATCTCCATCTTTTAATTGATGTGTTTAGATGATTTACATTTAAAGTAATTATTAAAGGGGTGCCTGGTTGGCTCAGTCAGTAGAGCATGTGACTCTTGATCTTGGGGTTGTAACTCTGAGCCCCACATTGGGTACAGAGATTACTTACAAGTAAAATTAAAAAAATAAATAAAGTAGAGGCACATGTGTGGCTCAGTTGGTTAAGCATCTGACTCTTGATTTCTGCTTGGGTCATGATCTCATGGTTCATGGGTTTGAGGCCCACATCAGGCTCAGCACTTATAGCCTGCTGTTTAATTGGGATTCTTTCTCTCTCTTCCCCTCCCCCACTAATATATGCATGCACACTCTCAATAAATAAATAAATAAATAAATAAATAAATAAGTAAACTTTTTAAAAAGATAAAGTAATTATTAATACATTATGGCCTACATTGGTCACTTTATTATTTGTTTGTTCATTCTGTTCCTTATTCCTTTGTTGCCCTCTGCCTTTTCTTCCTCCTTGTAAGTATTTGAACAAACTAAATGAGATGGAAAAGAAAACATATCAAGATGAACGGAATATGAATAAAGTGCTGCTAAAAAGAAAGTATAGCCCTAACTGCTTATATTAGATAGGAATAAAGCTAAATATCAATGAGCCAAGAATCCATATTAAGAAGTAGGAAAAGAAGAGCAAGTTCCATGGTAAGTAGAAAGAAAGAATTAATAGAATGAAAAACAGGCATGCCTGTATGGCTCAGTTGGTTAAGCGTCCAATTCTTGGTTTCAGCTCAGGTCATGATCTCACCGTTCATGAGTTTGATCCCCATATTGGGCTCTAGACTGCCAGTGTGAAGCTTGCTTGGGATTCTCTCTCTCCCTCTCTCTCTGCCTCTTCTGAGCTCTCTCTTCTTTTCTCTTTCTTTCTTTCAAAGTAAATAAATAAGATTTAAAAAATAGAGCAAAAAAACCCAATAATATAAAAAAATAGAGAAATAAAAGAAAAATTCATCAGAGACAAATTTGATCATTTGAAAGATTGAAAGAGATCTTATCAAAAGACTGATAACCCCTTACCTGGACTGAAAAAGAAAGAACCAGGGGACACTCAAATTACCAATACCAAAAAACAAAAGAGTTGGATCTCATGGGTTCCGTCCTAAAACCATACACAAATGAATACAACCATTTAGATGATAATAATTAATTAATATCTACTGTAGAATTGAGTTAACAATGAAACGTCCAACAAAGAAAACACTAGCTTCAAGTGGCTTCACTGCAAATTCTCTCAAATATGTAAGGACGAAATAATGCCAATCTCATATAAACTTTTTCCAAAACTAGAAAGGAAGAAATGCTCCTCTACTCATTTTATGATACCAGCATGATCCTCCACTGAGATCTCATAAATATATTCCAAAAAATAAAAGTATAGACCAGCATCCCTCAGGAACATCAATGTAAGCACTCAGTAACAAAATATGGGGAGGGCGCCCGGGTGGCTCAACCAGTTCAGTGTCCGACTTCAGCTCAGGCCATGATCTCACCACTCGTGGGTTTGAGCCCCGTGTCGGGCTCTGTGCTGACAGCCAGCTCAGAGCCTGGAGTCTGCTTCAGATTCTGTGTCTCCCTTTCTCTCTGCCCCTCCCCCACTCACATTCTATCTCTCTCTCAAAAATGAAAAAATGTTAAAGACAAAAAACAAAATATGGGCAAGATGAATTCAGAAAGATATAAAAAAGATAATATATGATGACAAAATGTGGTTTATCTCAGGAATGAAAGGCTAGTTTCTCACTTGAAAATAGATCACTATACTTCACCACATTAACCAAAGAAAGAAGAAAAAAGTTATGATCATCTCAGTCAATGCAGAGAAAGCATTTGACACAATCTAATTCCCATTCATGATACTAAAAACAAAACAAAACAAAAAAAAAACCCCAAAACTAAGCAAAGTGGGCATAAAATAGAAGGAAAACAGAAAGCTATGGAAAGCTGACAGTTAACATCACACTTAATGATGAAACATGAATGCTTTCCCCCTATGATCCAGAACATGTGACTAATGTCTGTTCCTATCACTTCTGTTCAACAGTGAGCTGGAGAGTTTAGACAGTACAATGAGGCATGAGAAATAAATACAATTCATAACATTCAGTATGGAATGAGTAAAATGCTATTTATTCACAGATGATATGTTTGCACATGAACAGAATCCAGAAGAATTGTGAGTAAAGTTAGTATTAATTAGCAAATTTAGTAACTCACAATATACAAGATCATTATACAAAATCAATTGTATTTTTATACAGTCAAGTAGAAAATGTGACTAAAACCATTGTAACAGCATAAAAACACATAAAGTATATAGAAATAAGTTTAATAAAAATATACAAAGTCTCTAAATTGCAAATGACAGAATAAGGCTCAGAGGAATTAAGACAATGAAGAGATGCCTGTTTGCAGATTGGAAAACTCAATGTTAAGAGGTCAGTTCTCCCCAAATTGATCTATACATTTGATGACATCTTATCAAAATCTTAACTTTTCAAATGGAAATTGACGAGTTGCTTCTAAAGGTAATAAAATTGTGTATGATCTAGAAGATCCAAAATGATATTGGGGGAAAAAAAAGGAGAGGGTCAGAGAGCTAACAGGTTAACTAGAAATCCACAGTAGTAAAGATGATGTGGTACTGGGGTGAGGGCACACAAATGGACTAATAAAACCAAACAGAGGATCCAGAAAAGGTTCACACTTTCACAGTTCATTGATTTTTGATAAAGGGGGCCAAAGCAATTCAATGGGGAGGGGAAGTCTTTTAAAAAAATGGTGCTGGAACAAGTGAATAAAAATATAGGGGGTGGGGTGGGGAATGACCCTGGACCTTCATCTCACACTATATATTAAAAATAAAAATTAGAGATGGATAATAGACTTAAACAAAAATGCTAATTACAATAAACCTTCTGGAAGGAAACAGGAGACTATCTCTATCACACAAAATGTGGTTATCATAAAAGAAGAAATATAAAGCATTTGATCTTTATCAAAATTGAAAACGTTGGCTCTTTAAAACACACTTTTAACAAAATGTAAAAGCAAACTATAGACAGAAGACGCATCTGACAAAGGATGTGTACTCAGAACATTCAAAGAATTCCTGCAAACCAATAGTAAAAGCAGAAATATCCCAAGAAAGATTGGACAACAGGTTTGAACAGATCTGTCATAAAAAAAAGACACATGAAAAGGTAACCAACATCATCAGTTAAAACCGCAATGACATGCCACTTCACACCCACCGGTTTCATCAAAAACACTGGCGCCAGGATGGCTCAGTCGGTTAAGCGCCAGCTTCAGCTCAGGTCATGATCTCCAGTTCATGAGTTCAAGCCCCTCATCGGGCTCTGTGCTGACAGCTCAGAGCCTGGAGCCTGCTTCGGATTCTGTGTCTCCCCCTCTCTCTTTGCCCCTCCCCTGTTCATGCTGTCTCTCCCTCACACAAAAATAAAATTAACATACAATAAATTAAAACAACAACACTGACAATATCAAATGCTGGTGAGGATTGTAAAACTGGAGCTCTCCAACATTGAAGGTGGGAGCACAAACTGAAACAATCACTTTGGAAAAACTGCTATGGCCATTTTCTATAAAACTAAATATATACTTCCCTGAGGACCCAGCAATTTCACCCCTGTTTACTGCAGGAAAATGGAAACTTATGTTTCCAAAAAGAAAGAATTTGCTCAAGAAAATTCACAGTGGCTTTACTCATGCCAGACTAATATGGTAGACAATCCAAATGTCCATTACAAGAGCATGAATAAACAAATTGTGTTATGTCCAAATCATTAACACTATTTAGTAATAACAAGGAACGAACTTCCATTACCACTGTAGCTGGAATGGATCTCAGTCATTTTGGTGAACGAAAGGGGCTAGTCATGGAAGACTCCATATTATCTGATTCCACACATGCGGCATTCAGGAACAAGCAAAATTCATCTATGCTGTTAGAAATCAGAATGGTGGCTGCCTCTGCAAGGTGAGGACTGACTGAGAAGAGACCAGGGAATTTTCCAAGATGATGGAAATGTTCGTATCTTGATTGGGAGTGTGGTTACTAGGTGTTTCCATTTGTCAAAGTCATAGAACTTTGCACTCAAGATCTGTGCGTTTCCTTGTATGTAACTTACACCTCAACCTAATTTTTAAAAAAAATTTTTTAATGTTTTATTTATTTCTGAGAGAGGGAGAGAGAGACAGAGAGACAGAGAGAGAGAGAGAAAGACAGAGAGAGGGTGAGCAGGGGAGGGTCAGAGAGAGAGGGAGACACAGAATCCAAAACAGGCTCCAGGCTTTGAGCTGTCAGCACAGAGCCCAACGTGGGACTCGAACCCACAAACAGTGAGATCATGACCTGAGCCAAAGTCAGACGCTTAACTGACTGAGCCACCCAGGTGCCCCTCAACTGAATTTTTTAAAAGACTGAAGAGGAAGCAGTAGGAAGGAACGTGGGTGTGTTAGTTCTTAAACTTTCCTTTCCTTGACCTTGAATTTCTCCACCATTTGGGATCTCCTGGTTCCAGCAGGTCACCCCAACCAGGCAGCACCAGTTTAAGTATCAATTTCTGCACAGGTTCTTTGTTGTTGTTGTTGTTGTTGTTGTTGTTGTTTTAATTTTGAGAGAGAGAGAGAGAGAGAGATTGAGAATCCCAAACAAGCTCCACACTGAGCACAGAGCCCAACACGGGGCTCAATCCCACTACCCTGGGATCATGACCAGAGCCGATATCAAGAGTCAGATGCTCAACCGACTATGCCACCCAGGCACCCCACTGCCCTGGTCCTTGAGTTCTGGAATTCTGGACAGCAATCACTGGAAGTTTTTACAGCTCTCTCAACTTGGAGCAGAAGTTTTCACTTGTTTCGAAATCTCTCACCATACCACTTACCTAACTACTTGAAAAAAAAGGTAAAACCCGTGAAAAGCTTAGCCATTTCCAGAAAAAATACGTATACACAAGCACACTGACAGACTTGGCATCTGCTTAAAAGATACCAGCGGTGGTAAAGAGTCATTAGCACAAGCAGATTGAGAAGCAACCTACGGGAGGCTTAATCGGGCTAAATTCATAGTTCACGGTGGAATCGATTTTATGGCAAAAGTGTGGAACAAAGAGAAATCTAAAGGTCCGGAACAGATGAGCTGACAGCTGATATTATAAGAAAGATAGAGCAGAGGATGGGAAAAGGAGTACACCCTTGGCCCTTCCTTGTAGAGTCAGTATGCAACAGAAGGGAAAGGTGTACACTATCCCTCCTCCAGTCACACGCACACCCACAGAGTCTATTCCACTACTGGGATTTCCCCCTTTCCCTCTTCCTCTGATTAAGATCTTTGTCGCCAGTGCCCCCAATTCACAACTTGGGAGGCCCACCTCTTCAAGAATACCTTTCCCTAGGGCGTCTGGGTGGCTCAGTTGGTGAAGTATCCAACTTCGGCTCAGGTCATGACCTTGCAGTTTGTGAGTTTGAGCCCCACGTCGGACTGTGCCGACAGATCAGAGCCTGAGCCTGTTTTGGATTCTGTGTCTCCCTCTCTCTCTGCCCCTACCCCACTCATGCTCTGTCTTAGACATAATTAAAAAAAAAAAAATAGTTTTCCCTGAAAAATTCCTTTGGCATTTACCCCGAAAATAATAGTGAGTTAACTTCAAAAGAACCACAACTGAAACGCTAAAGCCCCGCAATCCCAGAAACATGAGACTTTTGTGTCTCTTACAAATTCATTTTGAATTATCTCTCATTTTTAGTTTAAGAAACCTCTAGAACTTAGTGACTATACTTTTGCCCAGATGAAAGTTTTACAGAATTATAATGATCAAGATAGTAATTTGTAAATAAAATTGATTTAAATATTAATCTCGACTAGTGAATTATCTTATACTCTCTGGATAGTATGAAGACTGTGTTTAATTCAATTAGCAGCCCATTAATCCATGAACAATATTGGAAGGATCACACGAGCAGTTCTGAAATCAAATGGCAAAAGGCATTTCTGTATATGCCAAGTGCTGTGTTATTACAGTTTTCAGACAAACATGAAGTGCCTTGATGTTTTCATGAGACAAACTAACTTGATGTCACCTGAATACATTTCAACTGGAATGTTTAGTCTTTTTAAAAAAATTTTATTTATTTTTATTTTTATTATTATTATTTTTTTTAGAGAGAGAAAGCACAGGAGTGGGGGAGAGGGACAGAGAGAGAATATTAAGCAGGCCCCACACTCAGCACAGAGCCCAAAGCAAGACTCGATCCCAGGACCCCTGGGATCCCCTGGGATCATGACTTGAGCTGAAATCAAGAGTCAGGTACTCAACCAACTGAGCCGCTCTGGCGCCCCATAAACCAGAATGTTTAACACAGAATAAGAAAGTTTAAAAGGTCTGTCTCCTTGTTAGACCATACCCTCTCCTCTTCCTTCTCCCTCTACAGAGATTATCCACCACTCACAACTCCAGACAGAGTAGGAAGAGGCTGGTGGTGTGGACCAGTCCTAAGAATGTGGGCTTAAAGTTCAGAGTCAGTACTGAACAGCCATCCCTAACCCTTTACCAGCCTCAGTTTCCATTTCAATGAGTCCAGAATCAACACTCACCTCCAAGAACAATGGAGAGGAAGAATGAGAAATCACGTGGTTAGAAGAGCAACTGAGGCACTTACAAAGGCAGTCCTGTGTGTGACTTAGTTGGTCATGTGGCCTCTGAAGTCAGACTGCCTGGGTTTCAGTCTGGCCTCTGTCTCCCGCTAAGCGGGGGAGAACTGAGTCATGGTTTTCTCATTTTTAAATTCTTTTTTAATGTTTATTTATTTCTGAGAGAGACAGACAGCGTGAGCAGGGGAGGGTCAGAGAGAGAGGGAGACACAGAATCCAAAACAGGCTCCAGGCTCTGAGCTGGCTGTCAGCACAGAGCCCGACATGGGCCTCAAACCCATGAACCGTGAGATCATGACCTGAGCTGAAGTCAGACACTTAACCAACTGAGCTACCCAGGTGCCCGACAGTTTTCTCATTTTTAAAATGGGGATATGCATACCATCCACTTCACAGGTCATCATGGAGATCGAAGGAACTAATTCATGTAAAGCTCTTGGCTTGGCAGCTGGCTCGCTGTGATTGCTTAGCACACGTTAGCTGGCTTTGTTCTTCTTCTTCTTTTTTTTTTTTTTTACTTCTTCAGAGTAATGATTTTATTTCCTTTGCAGATATACCCAGAAGTGGGATTGCTGGATCATATGGTAGTTCTATTTTTAATTTTTTAAGGAACCACCATACTCGAATTTATATTCTCTCTCTCTCTTTTTAATGTTATTTATTGTCATATTGGTTTCCATACAACACCCAGTGCTCATGGCTTTGTTCATTTTTAAGACAGTGGCCACTGCTGTAAGCACTGGTCAGTCCTGCATTCACAGGACTTCACGTTGGGCACCTCTGACTCAACACATCCAGATCCCAATTCTCCACCTTCTCCCCACCCCACCCCTCCCATACTTTACTCCTCCCATGGCAACCCTGCATTCCCCTGCAGGGCTCCCCAGCCCCCATTCTCTCCCCTAACCCCAAGTTCCCACACTCAGCGAGGCCCAAGGTCCAGAGTCCCCTGGCCCCACCCCCTGAAGCCCCAGGCCTGTCCCAGTGCCTGGGCAACCCCACCCCACCCCACCCCTCCCCCCACTTCCCTGCCCTGGGCTGTCCTCCTCAGCCTGCCCAGTCACCCCAGCCTCAAATATGTTCCCACGGCTAGGTTCCCATCAGGTCTTTCTCCAGCTCAGTCTGCACCCATGATTCTCCATGTCCTACAGAATCCATCTCTGCGCAGTAGCCTTGCCTTTGCAGGGAGAGTTCCCCTCCGGCCTACTCTGCCTTTTTGTCCCTCCCCCGTCCCCTCCCCGTACCCCCCCCAGGGTGGAAAGACAGGCCCTGGCCACCCCCTGACCACACCATCCACATTCCTGACACTACATCTTTCCCACACTGTCCCCCTGGCCTGGAAGGCAATCTTCTTCCGGGTTTAGGGCTTCCCCTCTGCCCGGGGTCTTCCCACCCCACCCCCGCCCCCACCTCCCCCCGGCTCTCCCAGTTCAGAGCCCAAAAGGCCCCTCAGGGCAGTACTAGGCCTGCCGACACAGCCTGGGGACGTGTCCCCGGCGCTGCTCAGGGGACTTCTCTCTGTCCTAGAAGCAGGGCCTTAATTTGTAGGACCCCATGCAAAATTATTTTGAAGAGGTGTCTTTGTTCAAAAGTTATTAAGAATTTTAAGATGACAAATCCCAACCAAGGAACATTCTACAAAATACCTGCCCAATAGTCTTCCAAACTGTCAAGGTCATCAAAAATAAAGAAAAGTCTGAGGAAATTTCGAAACCTAAAGAAGCCCCTGAGGCCATGATCACGGTGTAATGTCGCATGCTGAATGGGACCCTGGTGCAGAAAAAAGATATTAAGTAAAAACTAAGGAAATATAAAGTTTAGTTCATAATAATATATCAATATCGGTTCATTAATTGTAGCAAATATACTACGTACTCGTGTAAGATAATTAAAAGTAGGGGAAACTGGGTGAAGAGTGTATAGAAACTTTCTATATTATTTTTGTAATTTTTCTGTATACCTAAAAGTGTTTTAAAATTCAAAGTTGTTTTTTTTTTTTTTTTTTTTAATTTACAGCAGCAACAACAAACAATTTTGAGCAGGCGACAGCAGAGCAAGGGAGTAAATTGTCCAAGACAGAGCCAGGATTTAAACCCGGATCTGTCTGACCCCAAGGCTTTTGTGACTAACTGCTTCTGTTGCTTGAACCCCAGGGAGAAGGCTCTCCCCTGGGGACAAGAGAGAAGATGTGTGTTGGGGTTGGGGGGAATGGGAGGGGGGTGGTGGCAGTATTTAGCTGAGGTTAAGAGTGAGATGGTCACATAGTGCTATGATTCTGTTCGTATGAAATTCCCAGAACAGGCAAATGCATAGAAACAAGAAGATAGATTCATGGTTGCCAGGGGCTGGGAGAGGGAAGGGTGCGCAGGGGACGCAGGGGAGGGAACCGCTTAACAGTGTGGGATAGACATGCTATTGAATTAGATAATGATGACGGCCATACAGCATTATGCCTATCCTAGAAAACACTGAATCGTACTTATTTATTTATTTATTTATTTATTTCTTTATTTATTTATTTAGTAAGCTCAACGCCCAACGTGGGGCTTGAACTCAGGACCCCAAGATCAAGAGTGGCATGCTCCAGCCGCTGAGCTAGTCAGGTGCCCCTGAGTTGTACACTCTTAAATGATAAGTTTTATGTGACGTGCAATTGAAAAAGGAGTACAAACTTGGGATCCATTCCGCCTGGATTTGAATCTCCACGGTCCCTTTGCCAGCGGTATGTGCCCCTGGGCAAGGTGCCTCTCTGTGCCTCGCGTCCTTTATCTGATAAGTAAAGGGGGTAATAGCACCTGTCTCATGAGGTTGTTGACAGCATATAAAGGATCAGGATAGTACCTGGCACATAGAAAGCACTCAACATTAGCTATAATAATATTACAGAGGGATGGTAGAGCTTCAGAGGCCTCGACGTTAGGTGCCTCCCCACCAGGGTCCAGGTGTTTGGGGTCCATAATGGACTGGATGGGTCAGGGGAGGGATTATGAACTCATCCTTAAACCTCCCGCCCCACCCGTCCCGTCTCCCTATCCCCCCACCCCTCCACCTCCCATTCTCCTGTGATAAGATCTTCCAACACGAGCTGTCTGAGAGCTCCCTTCCCCAGGCAAGCCAAGGGGCCACGAGCCACTGGTGGGCGGCTCCCGGGTGGAAGCCGGGCTCCCTTCTCCCTTCCAGACCCACTACCTCAGGATGGAAGGAAGTTGCAGCAGCGGGCCGCGCTATAGATGCGAGCTGCAGCGCGCCGCCTAGTGGCAGCTGCGAGCACACGGGTCCCGGTCACAGAGGGAGGCGCCAACCCACAGCCTCCAGCCCCGCCGGCAGGGGCAACCCCTACAGCTGCATTTAAATCAGTATTGTTACTAAATAAGTAGCTTGTATTCAGCCAGATAAGGGGCTTTGTGTATATTGTTTTTCATTCTAGAAGGTAGTGTTTCCATTTTACAATCGAGGAAACTGATGCTAGGAAAAGCTCAGCAGTACCCCCTCCCCCAAGCAGGTAAGAGCTGTCCCTGGACCATCAAACATCGGCTCAACTCCAGATTCCAGAATTCTGTCTCCCACACGCTCTTCTGGTTCGGGAGAAATGAGGGTAGCCTGTGGAAGCATCTGCAGCCCCCAGAGAGGGTCAGAACTGGTTCTGGGACTGATTTCAAAGCAGCTATGGTGCAGGAAGGCAGCCCCCCACTCCAGCCCCAGGCCCCAGGCCCCCAGGAAATGGAGGGGGAGGTGGGAGGTTCCTCTAGGGCCCAGTTGAGAAGTCTGTGGGCCCTTTCCTCAGTAACCCCTCTTTTTCCAGCCTCATTGATGTTTCCACTATTGACATTAGGCCTACTACGTGCAGGCTGCTGTCTTCCAAGCCGGATATATAATGGTGAACAGCAAAGGAGGGGCCTGTCTCCAAGCAGCTCACCACCTCCTCCTCCTCCTTCTTAGCTCACAGCAGGGACACCTTCACTGTGAGCCTGATGGCACAGGGTTTGGGAGCACCTTGGTAATTCTTAATCCAGTTATACTCATGAGTCATCCCTGGGCCTGGGCCCTGCCCATTCTTCACCCATCCCAGGGAAAGGTGTGGGCTCAGGGCATTCTGACTTCCTCTGAAGCCCTTTCCTTGACTCCATCGGAGGGCCAGCACTCACACTGTTACAGCGGGGGGTGGGGGTGGGGTGGGGTGGGGAGGGATTGCAGAGGGATCCCGAGTGTGGTAAGTTCCCCAGCCTGACGCTGGAGTCCTGGAGGGAAAACAGGGCCCAGGACTCCACCACCCTCCATGGGCTTATTTCAAGAGTTGAAAGAGTCTTTAGGGTGGGGAGGACAGTGGGGCAGACTAGGGGAGAGGGGTAAATAAATGACCACGCTAATTTTGCTTGCTCTCCCATCCCCCTTCCCCTGAAGCCAGGAATTAAACAAAGTCATGACACTGGACTAGAAGGGTCGACCTGGTGCAGCTACTGCCTGAACAGTGAAGTCCAGAGGACTGGAAATTTTTGGAAAAATCTCCAAATCCCACTGGCTTTCTGACTGAGAGAGAGAGCGTGTATGCACATGTATGTGCACACCAGTCCCGTATTCCCTGCCTGCCCTGTTTCTGATGAGTTATCCAGCATAGTGTCGTTGACTATGTGTCTGCACCCAGATGGTGACTGTCAGTTGTGGGTCTTGGTACCCGTGTTCCGATATGGGTTTCTTCGTGGTAGTTAGGCATCTAAGAATCTACTGCTTTCCTGTCATCTTAAGAGTATACTTGTTCTTTTGGATGTGTACGTCTGTGTATATGTTTGTGTCTGTGACAAGAGGTAGGTGTGTTCTTGTTGTGGTCCTGTGTCTTAGGCACATGGCAGTCTCTGCAGTTGGGTGCCTATTGGTAGGCGTTTCTAGGAGGGTCATTTTGCATTTGCACTTGAGGGGCTTTGCTGTGCGTTTACCTGTGCGTGCTTTTGTAGGCGTGTATTGGCGAGGCGTGCCTGTAACTGTGTCTAGGGGCATGTGTGTGTGTGTGTGTGTGTGTGTGTGTGTGTGTGCGCGTGTGTGTGTGCGCATGTAGCTATCTGGGTGGGTGGAGTTGGCTTGGTGTGATGAGCTATTGACTCTTTCATCCACTGCCCTTGCCTGGGCTGTCCTGGGCCAAGCTAAAAATAAACCATCTACCTTTGCCCACAGGGACCTTTCTCAGTTGGCCAAAGTTCTTCTTAGGAAGACGTGCTCCACCCACATCCACTCTCCAGATCCTGAATACCCAGCCACAGAGGGCGGAAGGGGCAGGCTGACTATAGGAACCCTGCCCCAGAGGCTCCAGGCCCCAATCTGTGCGGCAGTGTGTGGAGGAGGGTATGGGCAATACTTGTCGCTCCTCTGGCCCCTCTGGCCCCCAAGTCCTTTACCCTAGGAAGCATCCCTGGGCACACTTGGCCCTATTCTAGCCCATCCCCTACAGGCTCCATGGGCTGGCTGGACCAACCTCAGGCTTCCCCAAGCCACCTATTTTTGAGAAGCAATTCTAGATTCCAGCTCCAGAAAAATTCCAAGTAGAGAACAGATCAGAGCTAGGCATTCTTGCTGGCTGGCAACAACCTTCTCTGCCAGGCCAGCCCCTGAGAGGTACGGGGTGGAGGCCCCTCAGCTCCCAGAGTTTCTTTCTAATCCCATCTCCTCTGCCCCCTGCACTCACTCATTCTCTCCAAGCTGTGTGATCTTGAGCAAATGACTTTATATCTCTGTGCCTTTATCCCTTCATCTATAAAATGGGGATACAACTGTTACTTACCTCAGAGTTGCTGTGAGGACTAACTGAGGTAATGCCTATCAGGTACTTTATCCCATTCCTGGAGCACAGGATTTTGCCAGTGTTAGCTAGTTCACCCCTTCTGACGCTCTGTGTTTCAGTCTTAAAACACCACCATCCCTCAAACTCCACCTAGCTCTAAATGGCCTTTGCCTCACCCTTGGGAGGCCTGGACTTTTCCCCGAGGAATCAGAGTGGCAAGGAGGGGAGATCTTGGAAAGAGAGATTACTGACATTTATGCAGTTTCCATACATAGGTTTTTTTTTTTTTTCATTCAATCCTATACCCCCTTATGAAATAATTATAATTTTTCTGTATTTTAAATGATGATGCAGGGGGCATCAGAATGTTTAGGTAACTTGTTCAGTTCAGGGTCACACAGAAGGTAAGGAGCAGAGCCCAAGTTAACTCTGAGCCAAAAATGTTTGTACGGGTCCCTCTGCCCCACTGTCCCTGGGAGGGCAAGTTCTTAACGTCCTAGCCCCCTAAAGTGCTACAGGAGGTTTAGAGGGGTCTGGTAAACAATTCTGCCTGAGGTTATTCAGACAAGTAGACCCATCCAGGACGATCCACTTCTATACCTAAGTATAGCCCCTAGCCTGATCAGGACGTCAGTTTTCAAGATTTTCTCATTTAGAGAGTTGTTTTTTGGAAACATCCCGACAGGTAGAAGGCATGGAACGTCATACAGACGAAGGGAGCCAAAAGTGAGAGTCCTCAGTTTGATCAGATGAGAAAGCTGACACAGCCAAGCCAAAGGAGGGCTTAGATACACGTCCTTAGTTTTCGAGAAAAGGAAACTGGGCAGACTCCACTTCCAGCTAAGCTCCAGCGGCCGGGTTTTCCAACTCGCCAGTCCCAGCGTCCCGCGAGGACCCCCCTGAAAGGCCCCCAGCTCAGCAGAGGCCGCGCCTGGGTGGCCTTCAGGTCCCCCCCTCCGGGGCCCCCTGCAGGCCCCGCCTCCGCCCGCCAGGCCCCGCCCCGGCCTCGCGCCGTCCCCCTGAGCTCGCGGACTCACTAGGGCGAGCGAGCGGCAGCACTCGGCATTGTGGCAGGCGGCGGCGGCCGGCGAGGGCGCCGGAGCCGCGGGCAGCGGCGGGACGCAGAGAGGCGCGCGCGGAGGTTCGGACGGCGCGGCGCGGGCGGCTGCGAGTGTCGCTGAGTGCGCTCACCTTCCGTCGTGCAACTTCGAAGCCAGGGCGCGGGAGCCCGGGGAGCGCTCGGAGCCCCAGAGCCTGAGGAGCGCAGAGAGGGGCGCGCCGGAGCCTGGCTGGAGAGCGGGCGCCGGGCACCCACTGCGCTCCGAGCGCCGGGCAGCCCTCTGCGCAGCGTGGCTGCCGCTGCCCCCACGGAGGGCACGGGCTGGCGCGGCCGGGCGCCGGGGAGGACGGCGAGGAGGCGGCGGCGGCGGCGGAGACGGCGGCGGCGAGGCTGGGGCCAGGGAGAAAGCCCCGGGGGAGAGGCGCCCGAGCCTGGCCGCGGGAGCATGTGGGCCCGGAGCGGAGCGCGGGGCGCGCTGCTGCTGGCGCTGCTGCTCTGCTGGGACCCGAGGCTGAGCCAAGCAGGTAGGGAGCGATCGGGCACGGGGGCGGACGTATAGGGGACCTTTGCGCCCCAGTCTCCCGAAGTTGGAGTGGTCCATCAGTGCGTCGATGTGCAGGGGGAAAGTGCAAGGGCACCCAAGTTAGAACGTAGATTTCTCCGCCCACCAAAGTGGGCGATGGCGCAGCCACCTCTCGGGCGGCGCAGGCCAGGTGGTTCAGAGTAAGCTTCCTGCCCCCGCCTAGAATGGATCACTTCGTTTCCTTGGAACCGGTGTCCGAGTCGAGGTCCGCTCCTTCCGGAGGACTGGCCTCCAGGGCACCCGGCTCCCGGCACACGGAGACGAGGAAACAAACAAACAAAAAAAGACTTGCTGCTTCGGTCAGGTGCGTTTGCTTGCCGTTCGCCGGAAACTTCCTAGTCGGGGTCCTGGCTCGTCCGAGCTCCTACGCGCTGCACCCGCCGGAATCGGGAAACGGGAGCGAGGGATAGAAAGACCTGCTGAGCACGGGAAGCGCGGGTCCGCTCGGCCAGCGGGAGGAGGCCGGCTTGAAGGGCTATCGAAGGGGGAAGGGCTGAAATACCGCTCTCACAGCCTTCCCCGCGACCACAGGATCCGCTCGTCTGGAGGGATATTTCCTGGGGTTTGGTATGTATGTGTGTTGGGGTGGAGGGGAGCACACAGTGATGCTGCCAACTTTCCTTTTAAATGGGCCACTGACATTCTCCCCGTCCCGGGAGCAGACAAGGTGCGCTTGCCTACTTTGGGCCTGCAGGATGTCTTAAGGGGCTTCGTGGGCTCCTAAATTAAAAGTGCCTGCCGCCACCAGCACCGCGCCGTCGTTGTGTCGCGTCCCCCTCGGCTGTAGCTGGGCCCCGCGTCGCTGCCTGGGCTGTCTTCCCTGCGAGCGGGTGGACGTAGGGGCGCCAACCTTTCTTTGGTTGGGCGGGCGGCGGCGGCAGGACATCCCCGCTCCCTGGGCGGGGCGGGGCGAGGTGGGTGGGATGGGTAGGGGGCGTCCTGCGCCGAGCCCTCCGAGTTGAGGCTGAGAATGGGGCTGGGAACCTGGCTCAGAAAGTAGACGAGGTGGCGCAGCCCTCCCCCTTCCACTCTCGCCGCGACGTTGGCATCCGCCACCCCCTCCCCGACACCCCAATAGCCAAAGATTCCTCACTCTGGAATGAACGATTCCCACGGCCTTGGAGCAAGGGCTTGGTTCTAGCACATCCTCCACTTTTTTTTTTTTTTTTCTAGCCCTGTGTTGTAAAGTTACGACACAATCATTTGATCCAGGTTAATTACGATTTGGGCAGACTCTGGTATTTAAAGCAGTGTTTTGAAGTTGGAAGGTAATGGTGGGGGAGGGGGCAGGCTGCTCAATGACCAACCTTGTTTTAAAGAGTGCAGTTTAATGTGGGAGGTGCTGGGCTGAGGTGTTGGTTTCTGGTTTGAGGGTGTTTGAGGGGAGGTGATTGAAGGGTAGGGCGAAGTCTTTGTAAACGGCACTTGGGCAGGATCGGTGCTTGGGAAACTGTTTTAGAACCAACCCGCCAATGGCATCAGGAATAAATACTGAGGTTCCTGAGGGTGGGGGGAGGGTCTCCGCTGGGCAGGAAAAAGACAAGACTGGTTGGCCCAGAGTTCTCCAGAGCTGGGGAGGCTGGGGGGGGCCTGCCTTTCCTGCTTAACAAAGCATCCAGCCCCCACCTTCCCCAGAGGAAACCCCAGGCCCAGGGCTTTGATGGATTTGGGCACAAACGGAGCCCAGCCAGAAATGGCCTCTAATTCCGGGCTTTGATTTCTCACCAGTGAGCAGAACCCGTGTTGGAATTGTGCTCATTACTTAGCACGGCAGGGGCTGCCTGCCCACCAGTCTAGAGAGGGGCCAACGGGTGGGGTGGGCCTGCAGCCTTCCCTCTGCCCAGAATGCAAAGCCCTTAGAAATCTGCCTTCGGGAGGGAGAACAAGGCACCTTCCTCCTACACAGCTCGTTTCTTTAATGCCACAGGCACGGGACATCTTTCAGAATGTTCTTTGGGTCTGCCTGTTGGATCCCTCATGAGTCCCATTTCACTGATGGGGAAAAGCAAGGCCGGGGTGTCGGCTTTCCTCACATCTCGCCTTCCCTTGACCACAGAGCGCAGACTTGTGTGCAGGACTGCTCCTCTCCGATAGTCAGGCTGGTTCCTGTCGCGTTGGACTCCTCCTCAGGGCCCCATCCATCTCTGCCTTGAGGCTTATAAAAGGCTGAGGGAGATAAGGCTTTCTCGGTGGTGGTGGGGGGGCTCTTTCTAGGGGACATGCAAGCTCCCCTCAGGTGGCAGGCACCTCTCTTTCTTTCCTCTCACCGCCCCCCTCCCCAGTAAATACGGGGATGAGCTCCCTTGACCGCACTTAGGATTTTTAAGCCATCAGGTTTGATGGTGGAGAAATCAAACCCGGAACCATAAAACCTTGGAGCCTTAGAAGGCGATGTCAGCAAGTGACTGGCCAGCAGAGGCCACTTCAAAAGCCTGGGTTAGCCCTTAGGATCTCCTCACCCCACCTGCCCCTTAGCCTTTCCTGGAGCTTTTAATGAGTCTTGCCGTGGCCTCTGGCTGGGGTGGCCGAGAAAGAACTATGGTGTCATCATCACACTTCTTTTTAAGATGCAATTAAAATCTGAGTTTTCCTAGGGTCTCTGCTCTGTGTGCATGTAGGGGAGGGTGGTGTGGTGGCCCATCCTTGACTCTCTCTACACTATAGCAACACCCATCTCAAGCAAATGGAAAATCTTAAGTGTCTTAATGCGATTTCTCATTATAGTCGAAGTATCACTGCAGGGGAGGAACTTCAGAGGTAATTTCTCTCCTCCCTCCCCTCTCCGCCCCCCACCCTCACCCCAAACTGGGAATTCCGGAGGACAAAACAGTTCCCCTCTATTCCAACCCCCTTATTTATGCCGAACTTTGGGACAGGCCCTGACTTGCCCTGGGGTTACACTGGGACTCAAGGGTAGATCTAGAATCTGAACTCAGGCCTCAAACCTCCGGCTAGTTCTGGCTCCTTCATTCCACCAGGCTGCGGGACTGGCCAGCATGGATGGATCTGGGACAGAAATGCCGAATTGAGGCCCCACAAAAGGCCGGCAGCTAAAGATAAGATTTGTTGGGTAGTTAGGTCAGATGAGATGGGGGGAGGGTGGTGGTGGTGGTGAAGAGGTAGAGTCAGGAACCCTTACCCCAGAGGGGTGGAACAGGGCTAGGCCATAGGTCAGAAGCAAGGCCCTGCGGCTAGCCAAGGGCCCAAAGGTAGCTCCACTCCTGATCCCTAATCTGTCCAACGTGAGACCTGTCACAGGCCACGCTCCCTTGGACTGTGGGCCTACCTGGCTCTACATTTTAAAGCTTTGCCTTCATTTATATAAATGAGGCAGAATATAGTTTTACTTCCTATATTGAAACTTCGGGGCGGCCCATCTTCTGCTCACCCTGTGGCCATTGGCTGTCAGGCCTGAGATGAGATCTGTTTCCCATCTCTCCTTCGCCTCCTCACCAGTGTCTTCTAAGAAGGGCATGGGCTGCCTAGGACTTTGGGAATGAGGTAGAGAAAGATCCCTTCTGCTGCAGGCTAGGCTGTGTGTTCTTTTGACTCAGCCCGCTGGAGTTGGGGGGCAGCCACCCTGTAGGAAAGGGAGAGAGGCAGGGTCCCCAGTTGGGACTGGGGCTGTGGAGTGGAGAGAACCAGCTCCCTGGCTGGGTGGCCCCCAGGGGAGAAAGGAGGAAGCTGGCATCCCAGGCCACAGCGGCGCCTATCCTGGCCTCCTCTTCACCAGTTTCCTAAACAGCTTCCACAAATAGAGTCATTAAAGCTGTGAAGGCAGAATGAAACCAAACAAGTGCCTTCTGTGCTTTTCTGTTTCTTTTATTTTTTTAAAAGGGAAATATTAAAATGCCGTAAGGAGAATAATACAAGGAAGGGCACTTTTGGGCAGGTCGAGGGAATTCATGCACTGCCCCCTCTGATTTGCTTCCAGAGTTGGGGCTGGGGCACCACCTCCCGCCCCCCCCCCATGGGCCTGCGCTCAGAGGGGGAGCCCCGACGCCTGGGGAATGCCCTCTGCCCCTCGCTTTGCGGAGCTGGCCCGAGCGGGTGAGCCGGATTCGCACTCGGTCTTACGTCTTACTCCACCGCGGCCACTACGCCCCCACAGCGTGGGCAAACTGCGGATCCCACTGCGCCCCTTTTTCTCCGAGTCTGGGCTTTTTTCTCGCTAGTGGCAGCGAAAACACATGCTGAAGTGCAGGCTTAAATCAACCGTCTCCCTGCTCCCATACTCCTTTTGTTCCCTCTTCCTTCTTTCCAAAAGCGCCAGGGCCTCTGGAAGCACCCAAATTGACCCTTGTAGACAGCGTGGTGGCTGCCAGAGCCTGACCCTGACCGTGATTAGCGCCTCTCCGCGGGAGGGTGGAGGGGGAGAGGGGAGTGGAGGGGGGGTGGACTCTGAGGCACTTCACGGCCTGGCCTGGCACTTACCTGGGGACCCTGCACCTGGGCATCCCTGCTCCTTCTCTCCCCCACCCCTGCTGCAGCAGCCAACACCTCCGTGCCCCTCCGCTCCTCCTCCCTGCACCTCCACACCCCGAGCCTTCCCTTTCCCCTCCCTCTTCGCCTCTGCAGAGCTGTATCTGTCCACGCTGCACACACCCCCCACCTCCAACACCTCCTGCCAGCCACCCTCCTCACCTCCCTGAACGGGCTGCCCCAGCGCCTCACAACTTTTCCACTCAGAGAAGGCAAGCTGTGGGTGTGAGAATGCTACTGGGGACTGGGCCGAGGAGGGAGTGTGCAGTGGGAGGTGAGGGTAGGTCTGGGGCCGCGTTGGGGTGTTAGGCTGTGGAGGTGAAGGTGCAGGACGAATGGATGTGGAGCGGAGGAGAGCTGTATATGGGTGTGTGTGATGTAGGTGGCTACGTGTTGGGGTGTGTGGGGGTGTGTGCAATGTGCACATGGGCACAGCTGCGGTGTGTTTGTGTATAAATAGGTATGTGTAGTGTGGGGACAGTGAGTCACCACTGGGCATGGGAAGCCCCATCCATTGTATTCTGTTGGGGATGGATGTCTCTCCCTGATGGGACGTAGGCCATTTGCCCTTCAGCACCAAGGAGACCTTATTTTGCCTTGGCTGGGAGTTGTGAGCAAGATTTGGGTCAGGTGCCAAGTTCTGGAGTTGGAAGGGCAGAGGCCAGCTTCCCCCACTGAGGACAGGAAGGACAGGCCTGATTGAGGGCAGCTCCTGCTGCTCCAGAAGGAGGGAGGTCAGCCATGGGGGGGCCTAAAGCCAGTCCACGCACTTGACTGACAGCCTCCAGGACAAGCTTCTGAGTCCTTGGGTCGCTTACAGTTGACTTGCAGCTTACTAAGAACAGTGGCGGCACCCATGGTTTGGAGATCTGCTCCCTGACCTGGTCAGGCTCGTGCTGCAGCCCTCTAGGGGAAGTGGGGTCTCCTCTGGAATTTGCTGGAGAAGAGGCAGACAGAGCCGGAGTGGGTGGCATCTCTAATGGAACGCAGCATAAGCAGGCATGGCTGGGGCCGGGCCCCTCAGTGGAGGCCGTTGAAAGAGGACCCATCAGGGGCGCCTGGGTGGCTTAGTCGGTTAAGCTTCCGACTTTCGCTTAGGTCATGATCTCGCGGATCGTGGGTTCGAGCCCCGCGTCGGGCTCTGTGCTGACTGCCAGCTCAGAGCCTGGAGCCTGTTTCAGTCTGTGACTCCCTCTCTCTCTGACCCTCCCCTGCTCACGCTGTCTCTCTCTCTCTCTCCTAGAAATAAATAAAACGTTAGAAAAAAAAATTTAAAAAAAAAGAAAAAAAGAAAGAGGACCCATGTGCACCCAGACACACACAGGAGTCCTACTCCACTGTCTTACCGCCTCCTTGGTCGCAAAGGGTCCCCCTGCTTTCCCACTTGGGCCTGTACTGACTGCATCCTTAGCTCTAGGATAAAGACATGCCAATGTGGAGAAGGGAGACTTCTAGGAAAGGCACAGCCCCACTGCTGGTGTGTATCACTTTGGTGTAATCAACCCTCTAAGAGGGTTGGTCCTTGGAAGAACCCCACCAGATAGGACGACGCCCACTTAGGAAGCCGACCTGGGACCCAGGTCAGAGCCAGAGCAGTCCTGGCCCCAGCCCTCAAGGTGGTGACTATGCTGGAAGCTGATGCCCACTTCGAAACTGTTAAATGCCCTTCGGGGAGCCTCAGGTGCCAAGCGGGGGCAGTGACAGTATATGTTGGGAGCGCACAGCAGAGAGTAAATTGTGTAAGCCTTGGGGCTTCCTGGAGGAGGTGATGGGAGCCAGATCTTGACTCTCACTTTCAGGTCTTTCTAAGAGCATGTCCTAAAAAGATGGGAGTGGGGGCTAAGCTAGCTAGCTGGGGCTAGCCCTAACCTGGGCAGGAGTCCCCGGCCCCAGGCCTCGCCCACTCTCAGAAAATTGGCCCTGTCGGCATCTCCTCAGCTACCATCTTGGGCAAGCCCAGTCCTTGGTGAGGCAACCCTGGCCATATCTGCACTCTTGGGCCTCTCAGCCTGGGGTGCTCCTTGGGGACCTGACCCCCCTACCACCTCTGACTGCAGGCCGGGACGTGGGGTGGAGGATTGAGAGGAAAACGTATCTTATTTTTTGATTCTTTGCCTGTGGCTCTTGAAGATGGAGTGAGCCCAGAAGATACTTCTTATGTACTAGTAGGCATGGTGTTGGGGGTGGGAGCATGGGGTGGTTTGCCTCTGTGCCTTCTGCCGTGCCCCCAGCAGAGTGGACAAGAAGGAGAGGACAGAACCCTGGGCCCAGCAACTTCTGTGAGCCAGTTGGAGTGGGAAGCTTCATCTGTTGTTACTGCCTGTGGAAGCCCCAGCCCCTCTACCCCCGCTCCTGACTGAGGGTGTGTGGCACAGCCACCTGGAATTTTGAGGAGGTTAACATAGCTTTCTAGCATTTCCACCTACTAACTGTGGCCTTGGCAGCTCACCTAACTGTGCTGTGCCTCAGTTTTCTCATCTGTAAAATGGGGGTAATGATGCCATCCTCATGGAGTCGTTTTAAAGCTCACGTGCCCTGGTTATGATAAAGTACTTAGCACGGTGCATGGCACCCAGTGAGTCCCGGGGTGCGTCCTCCTCAGGAGACTGCTCTGTGACGCCAGAGACGGCTTCCTCTAGAGGCATGTGGGGAGGAGAAAGGACAGAGGCTTATGGCCTGGAGGCCCAGCAGCTCCTGGCCTAGGAATTAGGAGGTCCTGGTGCTTTCTCTTCCATTACAGTGTGACAAGTGTCTTTTCCTCTCAGGGTCCTGGTTGGTCTGCCCTTCTGAAAGTTTGGGGTTGGGAAAGGTGGAAAGAGACCTTTAAGAGCCTCAGGTTTTGTTTGGTTTTGTTTTATCTTTTTGTCCAGTTCCGTCTGAAGAGGTCGCAGCAGCCAGGAAGAGACAGAGGTAGCTGAGGCCCAAAACCACTTGTGTTTACAGAGGCACCTCTAGAACATCAATATATCGACTGGAATGCCCTTGTGAGCATCATGTGGCCCTGGGTCTCTCTCTGAAGCCATAAATTACCCTTCGGGACCTCAGTCCCTTTTTCCTGTTCCGTAAGCATCTCCTGTCTCAGGCCGAGAGCCCCGGATGCCAAGCAGGGTCCCAGGGACAGAGAAGGACCCCAGTGGCAGGGGCAGCCTGAGCATTTGAGAGAAGTGCCCCTTGCCCCTCCCACCCCGCCAGGCTCAGGGGGCCCTGTGGAGGGTGTGGGAGGAACCCACTCTCAGACCTCACCAGACTATTCACTGTTCCATTTCTCAGGGGTGGAGGGCGGCTGATCTTGGGGTGGCGAATGGGGGGTCCTGTCCCCACATCCCCTTGGAGTATCGGCCCAGCCCTAAAACTAGGCGCGTGTACACATTTGTTCAGTGTGAGCAGATCTGGGCTCTTCAGTCAAAGTTGGGCAAGGCATGGGCCTGACCCTTGAATTGATTTGTATCACTCCTGGAGGCACGAGCCATGGGCCAGGTGTGTGCCGCTGGCGTGCGAGAGTGAGTAAGGTGCTGCAGTAGAGAGGAGCTTGCTCAAAGATGCGCCAAGCCCCGTGTGGCCTGGGAGGGATCCAGTGCAATGTTCAGGGGCGAGGGGGGGGCAGGCTGTGCAGTCAGACCATGTGGGTTCAAATCCTGGCTGCAGCACCATCTGGCTGTGTGTCCTAGAGCAAACTGCCCGCCTTCTCTGAGCTTGCATTTCTTCATGTGTCAAGTGGCCCTGCTAATAATGCTGGTTCTCATCAGATTGTTGTGGGGAAGAGTGAGGTCGTACACAAGTCCTCTGCGTGTTCTAAAGTCCTCAGTAGCCTTCACTGTCCTCCTCAGCGCCATTATTATTGATACCACGTGTTAAGTGGTACAACGAGAAGTGTGGCTCCTGTTGAGGGAAGGCTCCTGTGGGCCTGCGTGGCTGGTCAGGGAAGGCCTCCTGTAGGAGGAAGGGTGTTGGTTGGCCGTTGAAGGATGAGCAGAGTTTGGGAAAGCAGAGAGGGCATTCCTACTAGGGGGTATATTTGTGAGGGGTGGGGGTGGGGCAGGACATCTGACGTGTCCATCCAGGAAACAAATTCCAAATTCAGCCACTGACTCGTATCTGATCATCTGGTACAATAAGAATTCTGAGCCCAGGGGTCCCTTAGTACTGTGGAAAGAGCCAAGGCCTTAGAATTAAAAGCATTCATTCACTGAGTGCCTGGCCCCGGTGGCTTGGTGGCTCTGGACCTGGGAGATGGCCTGTCCCCTTCACTGGGCCGTGGTGTGCTGTGAGATGGCATATGGGGTCCTGGCACGAAGTCGGTTCCCTTGATTTCTGTTGCCTTCCCTCCTTCCCGCCTCTCCCCAGCCCTGATCTGGCTGACCCCTGGCTGGGGCTGGGCCTGGGCCCTGCTTGCTTCCCTCTACATCCCTGGGCAGGAGAGCAAGGAGGCAGAGAGTGACACTTCCAGGGTTGAGCCAGGGAGAGGGGCAGGGTGAGGGAGGCTGCCTGCCTTTTCTGGTTCCTGGTGCCCACCTAGGCCTGGTGGGTACCAGGAGGCATCACCGAGGTCTGGGAGGAGCATCTTCTGCTGAGATCACCCGGGAGGCAGCAACCCCCCGGAGGCCCCAAGTGGAGTCTGGAGGCATTACCGGAGTCAGGAGACAGCCGAAGGGAAGCAGCTCCCTAATGTGATCAGAGGCGCCCGCCTGCCCAGGCTGGGGCCAGAGCACCCATGGAGGATGCAGACCTTACGAGAAATTCAGTCAGAAATTCCAGGAAAAGTGGCTCCTGGCTCCTTCCCCCCTCCCACCTTTGGGCATTCTGTGACACGGCAGGGCAGAGCGAGACTCACGGAGTGAGCAGTGGCCCAGGACCAGGTCGCAAGTGTTGCATAGGACTGCCTGGCACCCTGCCCTTTCCTTGTCACTGAGCCAGGGCCCTGGGGACCCGGCGGAGGCAGGATGGGGTTGAACAACTAGATAATGAAAGAGCAGCTATGACACTAGGTGACTGGGAGACTGGGTCTGATTTCGCTCCCCTGCGTGTCCCTGGCACCCAGCACCGTCCCTAGAAGCTAGAAGGTGCTCGATCAACACTTGTAGAATGGATGGACGCGAACTCGTGGTCAGGCCATAACTCACCCAGGTGGTCGCTACGATTCTGTCCCTACTGTGTTTGAACTTGCAATTGTCGATGTAACCAAAGAGTCAGAAGATTCTCCTTGCTTTGCTTGCAGCGTCTCCTCTTTGCCTGCCTCTCTCCCTTCGTTCTCTTCTGCTTCTGTCTCTGAGTCTTACTATGTACCAGACGTGATGAAACTCAGAGCCCCATAGGTACAGGCCTGTTTATTCACTAAGTCCAGTGGAACCGCAAGGAATTAGCCCAGCATTGCAGTCAAGTGCCTTTGACCCCTTTGTGTGGAGAAGGTGGACTCTAGCAGGCATTTGCCAGGCTGGTAAACTTTGTACTTGTCTGCAAGGTGTCCTTCACAAGGCACAGCTGGCCCAGGCCCTTGTGAAATGTTTGTTTCCTGCTTGCATTCCCAAGCCCGTTGATCATTCCCCTCCAGCTTGCCTTCTAGGGCTCAAGAGGATGCCTGTTGCATGTGCGTGGGCTCTGGGGCCCGGGAGTAGGTGTGGGCTGAGAGGGTATCTCTAAAGGCCCCTGGGTAGGGTCTGACCACAGCCGTCCGCCCTTCGTGGCGGCTGCTGCCAGCTCCTTGGCTGGTGGAGAGCAGTTTGGGTTGCAGGGTGTGGCTGAGCCAGGTTCTCCCTGGCACTGAGCTCAGTGCTAACATTCAGGGAGCCTCCCTGGGAGATTAAACACCCTGAGGTCCTGGGCTGAGGCCACGGGAACCCTGGCCAGTACCACCCTCACAGCTGGGCACCCACTGGTCCTTGCCAGGAGCCCCTATCACAGGCTAATCTGGAATTCCTACCTGGCAGCCAGACAGCCAGGGCTGCCGGGCACCGTGACCGCAGCCACATATCTGATCTGGTCCCACGTTTTCTTTCTTTCTTTCTTTCTTTCTTTCTTTCTTTCTTTCTTTCTTTCTTTCTTTCTTTCTCTTTCTTTCTTCCTTCCTTTCTTCCTTTCTTTCTTTCTTTCTTTCTTTCTTTCTTTCTTTCTTTCTTTCTTTCTTTCTGGCTTCCTTCCTGCCTTCCCAACTTCCTTCCTCCTTCCTTCCTTCCTTCCTTCCTTCCTTCCTTC